>OY101447.1:120902154-121214348 GCA_956483635.1 Panzeria rudis
TTTTTGTTATATATAATGGGTGATTTTATAAGAACTATCGGAAAGTAAAAAAAAAAAAACACATAAAATTCAGAAAAATGCATGAAATATTTATTTGGATCGATAGTTGGGTCGATATAATTTAATGTTTGAAGATTATTTCATGCAAATGTTGGCCACGGCTGCGCCTCAAATGGTCCATCCGCTTAGTCCAATTTTGGCATACTCTTTCCAACATTTCGGCCGGTATCTCACGAATAATGTTGGCAATGTTGGCTTCCAGTGCGCGGGCTTGTCGCTATAGACATTAGCCTTAACATAGCCCCACAAAAAATAGTCTAGAGGCGTTAAATCGCACGATCTGGGCGGCCAATTGACTGGTCCCAAGCGTGAAATAAACTGTTCACCGAACTCGCCTCTCAATTGGTCCATTGTTTCGCGTGCTGTGTGGCATGTGGCACCGTCTTGTTGAAACCACATGTCATGCAAGTCAAGCTCTTCCATTTTGGGCAGAAAAAAGTTTGTTATCATCGCACGGTAGCGCTCACCATTCACAGTAACGTTGTGATTCGCATCATCTTTGAAGAAATACGGCCCAATGATGCCGCCAGCCCATAATCCGCACCAAACGGTTGTTTTTTGTGGATGCATTGGTAGCTCTTGCAATGCTTCTGGCTGCTCTTCACTCCAAATACGGCAGTTTTGTTTGTTCACGTATCCATTCAACCAGAAATGAGCCTCGTCGCTGAACACAATTCTTCGATAAAAAACTTTCTTAACAGAGCACGCATTTTGGTAATAAAATTCAATAATTTGCAAGCGTTGTTCGTTTGTAAGACGATTCATGATTAAATTATAGACCAAACTGAAGATGTTTCACAGTGATACAAGATAGTTATAACGCTGTTTACATGAAGCAGTTTTACCGGCATTTCGTCATCTTATTATTGCTTTGACCCATAAACAGAAGAAAAAGCTTTAGAAAGCAACAAACCAATAATAAGCTGACGATTTCTTGCCTGGGACAAAGGCTGCCAAATGATTTTGATAAAAAATCGGCACTTATTGTGGAAAAAATCGGAATTTTCGCCACTTCAATTCGAAATATCAGCAAGAAAATAGGCACAAATAAAGCTAAGCATTTTTCGTGGTTCTATTAATTTTTATTAATAAGAAAACAAAAAAATATCAATCGCCAGTAATTTCATGTGGTTTATAAACATAAATGCATAACAAAATAATAAAAATGATTTTACAAGCTTAAAGCCCAATGCAGTATCTCGATAAAACTTTACGTCTATAGACGGAAAGTACTCACTAATGCAATTCAGTAAATCGTTATTATTTTTTCGTTTGAGTTTCGAGGTTATTAGTAGTATAGGAATGTATGTGCTGGAGTGATTAAAATTGTCAAAATTTGTGAAATTTTGTAATTTATTGCCTAAATTTGGGTAATTAGTGTCAAGGGTGTGTTTGACAAGGGTTTAGGTGGTGTTTTTGTATGTCGGTGCATCTAATTAGTTATGTTAGGCACGCGCAGAGGGTTTTACGATGGCTTGTACGTGATAATTTTCATTTATGAGCTTAAGTGTGAGGTGACGAGGGTTCGAATGTGTGTTTTTATGTTTGTTTTTTTTTCATTTATTGTTTAATTGTATATGAAAGGCGTGGGAAAAACGAGCTGTATGAATTTTTGTATAAGTGTGAATTGAAAAGGATTTTGGTTTTAAAGTGAGTTTTGGGAAATAGTATTAATGAACTTGTCAGTGAAAAAAATTAACTGTGTTTTAAAATTCTAATCTTGTACAATTAAGAAATATTTTGGTTGGGTTGGTGTTTTGTTTTTCATTTATTGTTTAAGTGTACGTTTCCATTTATTGTTTAAGTGTAGATTGAAAAGGATTTTGGTTTTAAAGTGAATTTGGTTGGTTGGTAATATAAACTGATAGTTAGAGTGTTAAAAAAGTCATAATAAGTGTAATTTAGTTTTGTAATGAAATGCAAATGTTTAGTTTATTTTCTCTGTCCTTTGTCTGGTTTTCCTGCTTCTGTCTGTCTTTTCCTGTGGTTAAGTGCTTCACAACAAAAATTAAAAGGAGAGATAAAAATCTTTGTTTAAGAAATGTTGATCGTGTGGGTATGAATGCACTTAGGAATAAAAAAATATTATTGATTGTACAAAGTGTGAATTTTTTTAAGTCTCCCTGTCTGTCTGTCTCTCTGTCTGATGGAATTAAATGTAGGCCAATGTTTGGCTGTTTGTTAGAATGAGTTGTATGGATTTTGTTGAAGTAATTATTTTTAGTAATAACAATGTGATCGATTTTTAAAATTTGTAATGTTGTTGTTGTTGTAAGAAGAAAGTGTGACTGTCTTGATTATGAATAGTTTGGCATAGTGACAGAGTCACGGCAAAGCGATAGACTGGCAGACTGACAGACTGTCAATAGAAGCAGAGGATAGAGAATTTGTTAAGCAGAGATAAACGCATGCTGTGGTTAAGTGGTTCACAAGAAAAATGAAAAGGAAATTCAAATGCAGAGGACGGAGCTGTAGGCAGAGGGACAGAGCGAGAGCGGTGACAGATAAAAGAGCAAGCGCAGTTTTTCACATTTGCCTCTGTCTCGTGTACATACCATATACATATAAAAAATGATTGAACAAAATTTTGTATATTTTAAATCTACATATTTTATTTAAAAAAATATCGTAAATATATGTTGTAGCAATATAAGTATAGAAAATTAAAATTAAAATCTTTACTTATTTTCCTGATAAAGTAAATATGCATTTCTTAAGGCACAAACTCCATAGTTGTGGTAGCTACAATAAAAATGTTCCGGATATTTAAGTTGTATTTGCTTAAAGTTGATACAGCCAATATCCTCGATGTTAAAAACTCTGACTTGAAGTAATTTTTCAAACCATTTCTTCTTTTCCATACCCTTAACATAGATTGTTGAATATTTTAAATTGGTTTTTAAAAATTTTACAACACTCTTAAATGATATTGATCCATCATTCCAATTCAGATGATGAAAGTTTCTTGTTAACCAATTTGCTTCTTTTTGTTTTGCTATTGATAATCTTTTGAAGTTAAACGGTGGGTTGATAATAAAATTTATGTGCTCCTTATTGTTAAAAACAATTGCTATCTCTTTTGCAATGAAGGTGTTTGAATTAGATTTAAATCCTTGCATATCGATGAAAACTTTATCCCCCATCATCTTATTTTTTTTTTTTTTGTTTTTTATTTACATGATTTTACGAACTTGACCTTTTAATGGTATGTATTCTATTAAGCGATCGTGGATGAGAATGCAAAAAGCTGATGTATCAGTGGGAATGTTGGAATCTGTTTCAATTTCAATTTTTATATCAACAGGACCGTTCGAGAGAGATTCGTTTTGGTGACTGACATCTACTACCACTATAGGCACACTATTTTTGAACTCTTGAGCAGTTAGAAGCGGTTGTGATTCTCTCATGTAGTAGCTTTGTTGAAATCGTAGATACATATCATATAGAATTGCATAACGGTCATTTTTAAATTTTATATTAAGATCATCATATGGGTACGATTCGGAATTTAAATGCACTTTTAAATTGTTTAGATTACAGTGAACAAACTTATTCTCTTGTTGAAAAGCAATCAATACAAAACGGGGTCGTTCTCTATTTGCAGCCAATTTAACATTCCATATATGGCTAGTTCCTGTATTTAGTTGAGGATTAATGTGACAATCCCAACTGCGAAATGCCATCGGTATAGAAGCACCATTGTTAATAATTTTAATCATATTCAATTTGTTAAGATCGGATAATTGTACATGTGGAATTCTCCATGAGATGTTTGAGATACTAATTTTTGGTTTGTCAGTAGCAACAGTTGAGTATACGAGTTTTTCATCGTTCTTATTACGTAAGAGAATCAATTCATGTTTACCGCTGAGTATAATTTTATTATAGTCTTCAGCAAATCCTAAAAATAGTTTCAGTGGTACATAGAAATTAAAGTGTCCGTTTAAAATATCCAAATCATCGAGTTTGTTCCATCCAGCATTATACATGGCAACACTTTCCGTTGGTGATAAAGAAAGGAAATTCTTTAAGGTGCTTGAAATGCCTAAATGTCTTGTATGGTCAATTTCTATTCCATTAAGTTCATATCGAATTTCGTCAAAGAGATGTGCCACAAAGTTATTTTTTAATTTAAGATTTAAAAAAGATGATATTTTGCTGTTATTATCATCTACAACACTACCCTCAACATATATATAGCTTTCGCTGGGTAGCACATACAAGTCTTGATTTTGTATTGAAATTCGAATCTCATCATTATTATTGAAGGATTGTAGGTACGGTGTATATGTGTGGTAGTCCTTTTTAATTATACTCTCGTCTGATAGAGGTTTTTCTAGAACATCTAGTATGGAACTCATTTCTTTACCAACTTTAAATTGAGAGACTTCAAAAATTTTTTATTTGCTTGTGTCAGATGTTGTTTTTGTGAAGATGTCTTTAATTTTGGTTTGGTTTGCAATAGTGTTTTATAAGTGTATCCAATTTTATCCTTCGATTGCTTGGCGTTGTATATTATCATTATTTGTTAGTTCTCAAATGTATTCTTATTGTAATTTCCTCTCCTCGGAAATTAATTAAATCACCGTTCTGATCAACGACGCGTAGAGTTAGAGAACTTATCTCTTGGCAGTTAACTGGTAAATAGATAAGATTTCTAGGAATCTCAACAATTTTATACCCTGGTGGAACATTTATCGCAAATTCATGTAATGTATGTGCTTGTGAATTATTCATATATGTGTTAACGACTATATTACACTCAACACGCAAGATATTCACTAGGAAAATATTAACGGGAAGATCTGAGTAATGGTCTTCGTTGGGAGCTAGAATTTTCTTATTGAATCCTAAAAGTTTTCCAATTGTATTATCCTTATTAAAGTATATGAGGTCCTTAGAGCTATTAACTCTAACTTGCATTGTATTGTTATTAGCCTCAATATCAATTTTATTTTCCGGACAGTACTGCTTATATTGATCTTTAATATAATCAACTATATCATTCAATTCATAGGATCCTATTGGTATTTTAATTACATGTTCACCTATATGAAATATATTGTTATAATCATCTACATTAGGTATGCTATTATATGAATGAAAATCAGTTAGAGCACATTCATATCCACCATTTAAACCAATAGGAGGAAAGTAATTAGCTGATAACTCGGATGAGTTTGAGTTCAGAGTAAGTGTTATTGACATTATGGTTGTCAGATTATTAATAAATGAAATTAAACACAACACTTTGTATAAAAAAGAATTTGCATGCTCATTTATTTGTTTTTTCTTTAATATATTAGTTACAAAAATAGGCTTATGTTTAAACTTTACTACAATATTTCATTTTTATTAATCCAAGAATTATGTTGATTAGAAAATCCTAGCCATTTAACGAATACTTTATCTCCTTTAGTTTTGAGAACTCTTTCAACCAGGTATGTGTTGGGAAATTCCGTTTTTATGAGTTCTTCATCATAGAATCCGCCTTTAATAGGATTACCACGATAGTCTTCTAATATGTATGTAACTGGATATGTATTTTGAACTGTTTTAATTGTGAAAATTTCTGTTGTCCAATTGGGGGTGTATCCTTTTTCAAAAACATGTTTATATTTACTTATACGTACATGGTCTCCAACATTGAATTTTGATAATTTGAACAGTTTTAAACGGTTATATACCGTACTTAATAATTTTTTCTCATATCTAGAGGTAACTTGAATAGGTGCCATTTTGATGGTACGATGAATTTTTCTATTATATGTATTAATCAAGTCTTTGTAAATGTCAAACCAGTTATAAGAACCATTGAAGCTAAACTCTTTCCACATCATTCCTTTTAATGTTCTATTAAATCGTTCCACAATTGATGCTTTCATTCTGCTATACGTTGAGTAGTGATTAATGTTGTATTTATCCATCAATTTTCCAAAGAGTTTATTGAAAAACTCTTTACCGTCGTCTGTTTGTAAGTTTTTTGGCACCCGTCCCAATTGAAAAACAAGTTCCATTGCCCGGACTGTTTCAAGCGCAGTTTTTGTTTTAAGTGGTACAGCCCATGCGAATTTCGAAAATGTATCAATTACTGTCATTAAATATCGATAGTTCTTATTGTCTGTAGAATAGTTCCCCATTTCAACTAAATCAGCTTGCCAAAGATCATCTATTCCTTTCATAACAACTCTCCGACGTGGAAAATTTTTTCGTGCTTGCTTATGCAGCTCATTTACTAAAGATCTTTTTGAAGTCATTATTTAATGTATTTAGGATTTTACTGAATATATTGTATTCAGTGTGAGTTCTTTTAAGTAGTGTGCGCCATCAAATTTCTTTCATACCCATAAATTAACTCATTTGTCTTTCTAATTTCTTTTTCGAAGAATAACTTCATGCTTAAAATTTTTTCTTGAATTTCATTGAGTTTCTGATTTAAATTCATGTTGATTTCAAGTTGTATCTCTTCAATTTGACTTTGCAGAAACAACTTATTGACAACATCATTTTCCTCCAATGCATTTGCAACATTTTTGATCCTTTTGTTTTGGACATCAATGCTATTAGTTGTATCCATAACGAACCCCAACAGCTTAGGAACATTTTTCACTAAAACTGTGCCACTTGTGCCATTAAGATAGTGCCCAAACTTGTCAATGGACATGATTTATGTAGATAAGTACTATTCTATAATGTTTGCTTCATATAATTCCTCGATAATTGAGACAATCTCATTATTATGATTAGTATGACCTGCAGCTTGTGATGCCAGCAATAGCCTAAGGCGATCTACTAACTCATTGGGATCATCCCAGTATATATAGTTAGGTTTATGTGTGTTTAGTTTCATCAAACCATCTCCCTTATAAGTACTATTTATTGTATTAAATGATGAAGTTGACGAGTTCTTTTCATTCTGTTTTCTAAACAATTTGCTGATAATATGCTTATATTTATACGCTCTCGTTCCTTTTATTTGTCCATCAGGTCTATATTCTCTTTTGTACGCATTTGTGCTAACTAAAATTTTTTTATATAGTTCTAGTTCATGTTTATCATAATGTTTTGGTATTTTGTGAAACAGTAAAGAAAATAAACCCGGTGTAAAAGCCCATATTTGATTTCCAATCATTATTTTATTTTCTGTAAGTTTAATATTACTATTACCAAACTTCCATTCATTATTAAAATCTTTATGTGGACCATAGAGAGTATCTAATTCATTTCTGCTTTCCAATAGTGCTAAGTCAGTATAACTCGTATTATTATGTGAATTATTTAGGGTTTCAGATTGAGAGTAAAAATCATCATTATCATCATCATCACCATCAGTATAAGCTTCATCATCCTTAGCAGCATTTGCGTTTCGATCACTAAGTGAGGTGTTTTTATTGAATAACGTTTTTTCAGCAAGTTTCTTTGGAGTGCTTGTCTCTAACTTAAATTGTTGTTCGTTAAATGGGAAATTTGAGTTTTTAGAAATTTTCATTTTTAAATCACCCCTTTCTGCTTTAATACTTCTTTGGTTATTTTTAGAACTATTCACAAATTCTCTTAAAGGATCTATTATTGGTTTAAATGTGTCTTTAAATAGCTCATGTGTATCTGCTTCACCAATTTTTATACTACGGAATTTTTTCTTTAAAACATTTCTTGTCTTTATTAGCTCTTTTAAAACTTCTTCATCCATTTTCAGCTATCAGATCAGGTATCAGAACAGGTATCAGCTATCAGATCAGGTATCAGCTATCAGATCAGGTATCAGATATCAGATCAGGTATCAGCTATCAGATCAGGTATCAGATATCAGATCAGGTATCAGCTATCAGATCAGGTATCAGAACAGGTATCAGCTATCAGATCAGGTATCAGCTATCAGATCAGGTATCAGAACAGGTATCAGCTATCAAAAACAGGTATCAGCTAGCAGATTATATTTTCTATATTTCAGGAAATAAGTAGATGTATTATGTTTAACGCCAAATTAAATACTAATGTTTTACTTTTATGTAGAGTAATTTATATCGTTATGAAATATTCGAATAATTTTCTATAGCGACCATTGTTTAATTCATTATCTTTGCTTATCACCAAAAATCCATATTTTTCCTTCCAACACTCTCTACAAATTTCATTAAACTTTTCATAACTCATGTCGCTGGCAACATGATCACAATAAACGTGTTTCATGTTTGTCTCATCTTGTTTAAACATTATAATCACATTTGCATTGTCTCTTATTAAATGTTTGGGAATTCTCGTATAAGTTTGACATAAGTAGAATGAATCGACATCCTTATGTCGTCCCATGCAAAAATATGCTCGTATATTATTTTGCTTCTCACATGCAACATCATCAAATATCATAATTGAATTAATTTTAGCTTCATCAGGGGGTATAACTGATTCATTATCTGTAAATGTGTAATATCCCATCCCTTTAATTGGTGAAATCAATTTCTTCAAGTATTCATATTTCGGTTGATATAGAGATTTTGAGTATAAATAGATGTTTTCAAACTTGAGTCCATTAGGACTTTCTAGTAATGCAATCATGACATTAGTCTTTCCACAATTTGATGGCCCAACTATCAGAGCACGAATAGAATTTGGTAAGAGGGAGCTATGCTTTATTTTTGATCTGATGTTCGATGAAGCATCAATATTGCGAATCACAATATTTTTATGTTGTTTTATTAACCGCATTCTTATAACTAATTGCAATTTATAAATGTTACTTTTATTATAGAAGAAGAAATAATATGGTTGTACATTATAGCAAAACATTCAGTCATAAAAAACCAGTCGTTGGAAAAGGTTTAGTTAATAGATTAATAAACTCTATACCTGTTGAACTACACCTTCCTGGATACCAATTTTGTGGCCCCGGAACAAAATTACAAAAACGTTTAGATCGCGGTGACAAAGGAATAAATTTATTAGACGCTGCATGTAAAAATCACGACATTGCTTATTCCAAAGACAAGGATTTAAATAATAGACATCAAGCTGATAAAATTCTTGAAAATAAAGCTTGGGAGCGAGTTCTTTCAAAAGATAGTAGTCTTGCAGAAAAATCATTTGCATATATGGTTGCGAACGCAATGAAAGCAAAAACAAAATTTGGTATGGGGTTGAAGAAGAAGGTTCTAAAAAGAAAAAAACAAAATGGAAAAAATCTGTTCAGTACATCAATTAAGGATGCAACGAAAATATTGAAGAAGGAAAAGCCTCAAGACATTAACTCTGCTATTAGGATTGCTCGTAAAGTTATCAACAAGTCGTTAAGGAGAAAGAAATCACAAGTTGTAATACCACGTGTAATTAATGTCCCAAAAATTGGCGGCTTCTTACCTTTGGTACCTATTCTTACTGCTCTGAGTGCAATTGGAAGTCTTTCTGCTGGCGGAGCTGCTATCGCAAAAGCAATAAATGCAGCAAAGAATGCTAAACAACAACTTGATGAAGCAACGAGGCACAATAAAACAATGGAAGCAGTAGCAATGGGGAAAGGATTTTATCTTAAACCCTATAAAAAAGGATATGGATTGGTTTGTCAAGAAAAAACAAAAAAATTTTTTCGTAAAGCTACCCAATAAACCACTATCTGATGTTGATCTGAAAAATTTTTCAACAAACATTCCCTACTTTAGAGGAGTTTTCATGTTGGATGCACTACCAAAACGAACGAGAAAAAGAGAATGCGGTATCATTAACTTAGATTTATCAACTGGACCTGGAACACATTGGGTAGCATATTATAAAAACAATCAACATAAGGAATATTTCGACAGTTTTGGAAATTTACAACCTCCTTTAGAATTAGTTAAATATCTGGGCAAAAATATAAAATATAATTACAATCAATATCAAAATTATGATTCATTTAAATGTGGACATTTATGTCTTGAATTTCTTTACAAAATAAGTGAGAAGAATAAATAAATAAAACATTTAAACAATTTTCAAAAAAATTTGTTGTTTTATTAATAAAAAGTTTATAAAAATATAGTTTTTACATATTATTCCCAATGAGGATATTGAGCATTTGTTATAAATATATCTATACCAGCAGCAGTATCTAATTTTAGCCCACTGTCTCCTTGCTTACATACGCAATATATCCCGGATGCCAACTCCATTACATCATCATCTGATAGAGTATTATATCGGTTTGGTAAATACATTATGTAATTTTCCAGATCAATTTGAACTGTGGTGCCATATTTAGTTGTCACCCGTTTTGCGTTTTTAACTATATACTTAGTAGACTCCTCAAGATCCTTTATATGTATAAGTGTTTTTTTATTTAAACTGTTGAATTTTTTTAACAAATCAGGAGGATTCATTATTATTATTTAAATTTTTTTTTTATTTGTTTCCTTTTATATTATTTTTTCTTATTTGACAGATTGCTTAATCTGCTTTTGTAAACTGATGCATTAAATACTTTTTCCAGCCTTAAATAGTTGAGAAAATCGTAATAGAAAGAAAGATCAATATTGTAGCTATCTCTTTTTCTCATATTGTTAGATTTTTTTTCTGTAAAAAATATTTATTATTGATAAATTGTAGTGAAGGAGATAGTTATATTATAGTTCTAAAGTGAAAGTGAGTCAAAAATTTACGTAAGGCTGATCAGAATTACAGCTATCTCTTTTTCTCTTATTGATATTATTTTTTATGTAAAATATTTCTGGCAATGATAGAATTGTAGTGAAGGAGATAGTTATAGTAATGTTATAAAGTGTAAGTAAAAAAAAAAAAGATTACATCAGAAAAAAATTTGAGACCAACAAACAAAATTGTTTGTAAAATTTTATTTTTTACAGAAATATTTAACTATAAATACACACATTAACCTTTAAAGAATATCAGTGTAGAAATATTATTCAAGACACAAGTATTGATTTTAAAAAATTAAATAAAAATAAAAAAAAATGAGCCAAGTACGTGATGAGTTATTTGACTTCCTTAAGTTATTTGAGGACTTATTGCTCTATGAGCATAAAGAAACAATAAACTTCTTTATCTCCATGCTGACTGAAAATGAGGACTATGGAGTGATAGAACAAGAGGACTCGGATAGTGGACATTTTGCTAGCTGTCCCTGGTACAGCGAAGGATGCGAGGAAGGGCCGGACACATGCCGTTGTACCATGTTCCACATAAGAAAAAAAATTATTTTTAAGATAATTGATACTTATAAAAATATATGTCAAAAAAACAATGAATAAATATAAACTATATGTATGTATACATTCTTTTGATTTCTTATTTATTTTGATATATATATAGAGATTAATAGAGCGAAAAACTCTTAGTTTAAATATTATTTTCACTGAGGATGGATAGACATACGATAAAGAATATATTTCATCACAATCAGGAACGAAAACCACAAATATATGATGTTGTTTTTGAGTTTGAATACTTGCTAAATTGGAAATTGAAGATTGTATGTGGATTTTCGACAGCTTTTGGTTTTAAGCCAATGATATGGTTGCATTATAAAAATAAGCAATTCATTGGACTAGATCGAGAAGAGTGGTTACATCTCATATGCTATAAAGAGTATATTCATGATATGCTTAATCGTCGGGATTTCTTAAATTCTATAAATATAATTGATAATGAAAGTGAGAGGGATGTAGAATATAAATTTCAGTACAAAAAGGGTATTTGTTTTTTAATTATCCAACAAGGAAACTATAAAATAAAAATAGATTCTGACACTTGGCGATCACTAACTCAAATGCGAGTATTTTTTACATCAATTTTGTGTTGGAATAACATTCTAAGAAAACAAATCCTTCACTTCTATTATGAATATTACATACCAACCTGCTCCACTTTAAACAAAACAAAAATTCAATTCAATGAAATACAAGGAATACATCATGAAAGGGATGTCAAGATTGAACTAACACGACTTTGTTATGAGATTGGAGAAAAAATGCAACATAAGATTATAACTGATGTAAAAATTCATAAATTATATTTAAGGATAGATAACAAATAAAAAAAAATAAATATATAAATAAATAAAAAACTGTATGGACACATTTGTTTTATTTTTTACTGTTTTATTTTATTTTATTTTTTTTTTATTTTAGTTTAATCTTATCAATAAAACATAATTTTAATAATAATAATAATAAAAATCTACATTTTTTATTCCATATTATTATATTTTATTTTATCTTATCAATAAAAAATATAATTTTTGATGATAATAGAAAATTTTAATTTTTTACTCATCTTCTTGAAGTTTCTCTATATCTAATAATAACATATCTAATTCATATTCTGGATTAGTTTCCTTAATTCTGAAATGATGCCATGCATAAGTATTTACATTATCACTTCTTATTTTTCTCTTGTCATCCACGTAACTTAAAACTATTTTATTTAATTGATTGGTATATATTTGATGTATTTTTGACTTAAATGTTAACATGTTATCATATATTATAGTCTTATCAAATAAACAATTTCTATAAGAAGCTAAATTATACTTATCTAAAACGGATTTCTTTACCCCTTTCGATTTTTTAACATCATTTTGGTGTTGCACACTAAAGGAATACATTTTAGATCGCAGCCCAACAAACTCTGTCATTATTTTCCCGCAATTTTCATCCTTCATCATACCCAAAACCTTTTTGTTCAAACGAGGAATACCATAAATGTTATCTACAGAATAATCGGATGTATCAAATTGTTGTCCGATGTCAGTTTTTATGTCAGCGTAAAAGTCATCAGTTTGTATTGAGTAAATAAAAGAGTCTGTATCCATATAGTTTAATGATAACCTTTCCTTGAACTTTGGTTGCATGTATCCGTAGTGAAAGTTGTACATTTTCCATTTCGAAAGCTCCAGCACACAAAATCCTAAGTAAATAGGTTTATTATAACAAGTCTTAACTCTATTCATTTCGATAGCTACCATATCTTCAGAAAATATAGATAAACTATGGAAATTGGATTTTGATATCCAATCTTGAGCTCCCAAATGATTCTGATTTGTTCTGTTCCAATTTGTTACAATTCTTACATCTCTCCTCTTGTCCACATTCTCCATAGTTTTGCCATACACAGCATTATTGAGCAATTTGAAGAAAATTTTCTCAAAAGCATTTTTAGCAGTGGCTCTATGTTTGGTATTTAAGTCGATATAACCTTTTAACCATGGAGATTGTTTAAATGCTAGAATACGATGTGTTTTCTTTAAAACCAAACCATATTCCAAGCACTGCTTGAGAACTCTATAATGTATAACATATGACTGCTTTGTAGAGAAATCAGTTATCAATTTGTTGTACTTCATTTGCAAAGTTTTTTTATTTTCAGCGCAAAAAGGAAGGTCATTGTGTAAGTCATGCAAATTAGAAGGATAATCTAAAGAAACCTCATATACATAATCATCTGTTCCATTATCATCTATGCTTTTCGGATCCAGATCCAGCTCCTCATTCGATAACCATCTGAACCCTCCATAAGGAAGATATTCAGACATTGCCCAACCGTAAAGGTTATTTGCGTCTAAATAGACAAGAAATTCTGAGGGCTTCTCTTTGTCGAAGTCATCTAAATATTTGTTGTTTGCTTTTGCATATCTTTTACTGCACTGTACAATCCCCCCACGTATTCCTTTTTTCATAAAATTATACATATCTATGTCCGTTAAAAGTTCCAATTCAATTTTTGTATATTTTAACATTGCATCCCAGGCAAGACCAGGAGCTGTGTAATATTGACATGGATCCAGCTCATATATACCTTTACAAACTTTTCTGAAGTTCTCAAAAATATCTGTTAGTAAAAGCACATCTGTTTTTAAGTAAAGTTCCATGTAATCTTTCAGTGTTTTACACCTAAAAGTATTCCATACCTCTTCAGCATGTGAGTACTCCTCTAAAGAACATTCTTTATTATTCAGCTTATTATAGAAATCACTGCGGGGAGGAAGCTGACACTCATTTAATTTATGAAACGAATTTAGATACTCATACGGAAAAATACATTTTTTTTTAATGAGCTGAAATTCTTTTTCTGTCTGAAACAAGGACCTAATAGTGCTGAAATCACTATCTGACAAGTTGCAGGCCAATGATTCCAAACTGTCAGCCATAAAGCGTATTGTATCAAGAAATCTTATTTCAAGATTATGACCATCACTCATTTCTGTAAATTGAGACAGTGATATATACAGCTCCTTATTAAGAGGAAGTACTTTTAATGTCATAGAAATTTTCCCTAATTCTTTAGTAAAAAGACGTGAGTCATAATTTGAGTAATTGTGAAAGTAAACTGGTATAAACTTAGGAATTTGATAATTTAGATTACAATTTTTGTGGGCTGCACCTCTAAACTTTCCACTAATGTGACAGTGATCTCTAACACGATCATTACCTAGAAATTTCTCACATATATGACAATTCAATGCATCATAAAAATTATAAATATAAGAAGGGGATAATGTATCCATTTGTCTCTTATTTACTAAATAATCATTATATATATCCTGACAGTCTTTAATTAAAAATGAAACAAATTTTTCCGAGGCATCTTTCCCCGTGTACACTCTTAGCTTATCTAACTTATTATTATGGACACATTTAACATAATAGCTAAAAGCACAAGGAATGTGCTTCTTAACAAATTTGGTTTTGCTACTCACACTACAATCAATATCCTCTAAAATGCATTCGAAGTCTGCATAAACAACGAAGGGGACATCCATTTTCCTTTGATGACCCTTAAAGTGAAGAAGATCATTTGGGGCTGTTGGCATAGTGGTTACTATTCGTCCACATTCTCTTTTATGCTGCTCCATGGTCACTTCACTATGCGAGTATTGTAGACAAGTATTACAAAATTTAAGAGCGCTTTTGTGCTTTGTAGTTTGACTGCTTAGTAGTCTATAAAAATAACAAATTTATAATCGATTAAAATAAAATAATTATTACAAAGATTTTATGTAGAGTTTTTTATTTTATTTTTTTATTATTTTAATTAACTTTTTAAACTTACCTTGATATATTCTTTATAAGAACATAGTGATGACCAACAGCATTTTCCAGCAGCAATAAATTAACATGAGTGCATTTCTCATCCTTTGTAATGTAATACGGACCAACAATTGCATTAGTTTCCTCATCGTACCCAAATACGTTTATACTAATGTCACTATTTCGCTCCTCAAATATTTTAATGTTTTTTAGGGACATTGGGAATTTTAAATTTGAGAAGTCTAGTGTAACTCCATTTTGTGTGCAAATGATGTCAGCAGCAATGTCATCGATATTATATGCGCTACATCGTTGTTTATGCTCAATTTGTGAGATATCCATTGCCGCAATTAAGCACCACTTAAAGCAGAAGACGTCATTGTTTTCTATGTTGACGCAAGCATTTCGCTGTTTAAGTTTTTCGGGTAGACTAATCCAGTTTGCTCCGTTTACCAGAGAAGATTTATTAAGACTTAACTCTGCTCGAACTATACGTATCAGAGTCCAACCAGAGTCCTTCTCTTGGAATTCAGACATTTTGTTTTGAATTTCTGATATTTGCTTGGAAAGTACTTCATATATTTCATCTCCTCTAGTCAACAAATTCATTTTAGCTCTATGATGAATTATATTGAACTCTAATTCCTCTCCCACAAGTTTTATATATTCTGCCACTATACTTATATTAAATTTTATTATAACATGTTTCAGCAAACTGTTTTCCAACCTCTCTATGATGACAGGTTCAATTTCTCTAATAAAATCTTCAAATAAGAGTTCTTCTTTTTTGTTATCAATCCCATACGTTATAATATTATTTTTAAACGCCTTGGTTATTTCATAATAATTTGTGGTAGTTGACGACGTTCCTTGAGCTTGTGGCTGATGTTGGAGTTGTTGATCAGTATTTGGGTACCATTGCATTGGGGTGGGGGGTTGCTGACAATGCATTTGTTGTTGTGGTGTTGACTGATATTGTAGCTGTTGGTCCATATTTGGGTACCATTGCATTGGAGTGACGGGTTGCTGGCAATGCATTTGTTGCTGTGGCTGATATTGTAGCTGTTGGTCCATATTTGGGTGCCATTGCATTGGAGTGACGGGTTGCTGCCAATGCATTTGTTGCTGTGGCTGATATTGTAGCTGTTGGTCCATATTTGGGTGCCATTGCATTGGAGTGAGGGGTTGCTGCCAATGCATTTGCTGCTGTGGCTGATATTGTAGCTGTTGATCCATGTTTGGGTACCATTGCATTCGCGTGGAGGGTTGCTGCCAATGCATTTGTTGTTGTGGCTGTGGCTGGTATTGTAGCTGTTGATCCATATTTGCGTACCATTGCATTGGAGTGGGGGGCTGCTGGCAATGTTTTTGTTGTTGCTGCTTATCATTATGATTTTTAATATGTGTTATATATGCCTTTTGGTATTTGTACACCTTTTGACATATATAACAAACGTAGTCTACAGAACTCATTTTATTTATTTAATTATATATATATATTTAATTAATTATTTATTTAGATAAACTTATTAACTTCTTTTTTTAGTTACTGCAAATATTTTTTAGTGTTCACAAAATTTTCTACTTATATTAAAATAGTTTTTATTTTAAGTTTAACTTTTTTAACGCTAACAAAATGTTCTAGTTGTAGTGCAATGGATTTTATTTTCACTTTAATTTTTTTAACTCACAAATTTTTCTTTTATATTAAAGTTGTTTTCTTTATTTCCACACTTGTTTCAATAATGAGACAAATGTAACACGCTTTACGTTTAATATACAATACGCTTATCTCTGCTTAACAAATTCTCATTCCTCTGCTTCTATTGACAGTCTGCCGGTCTGCCAGTCTGTCGCTCTGCCGTCACTCTGTCACTATACCAAACTATTCCTAATCAAGACAACCACACTTTCTTCTTACAACAACAACAACAACAACAACAACATTACATTACAAAATCGATACCATGTTTATTACTAAAAATAATTACTTCAACAAAATCCATACAACTCATTCTAACAAACAGCCTACATTTAATTCCATCAGACAGATTTTTTTATATGTATATGGTATGTATACGAGAGAGAGGCAAATGTCAGCAAGCAGTATGAATTTACTATCAATTATATGATTGCGCACTTTTGAGCTGTTACGCGCTTGCTCTTTTATCTGTCATCGCTCTCGCTCTGTCCCTCTGCCTACAGCTCCGTCCTCTGCATTTGAATTTCCTTTTCATTTTTCTTGTGAACCACTTAACCACAGCATGCGTTTATCTCTGCTTAACAAATTCTCTATCCTCTGCTTCTATTGACAGTCTGTCAGTCTACCAGTCTGTCGCTCTGCCGTCACTCTGTCACTATACCAAACTATTCATAATCAAGACAACCACACTTTCTTCTTACAACAACAACAACATTACATTACAAAATCGATACCATGTTTATTACTAAAAATAATTACTTCAACAAAATCCATACAACTCATTCTAACAAACAGCCAAACAGCCTACATTTAATTCCATCAAACAGAGAGACAGACAGACAGACAGACAGACAGGGAGACTTAAAAAAATTCACACTTTGTACAATCAATAATAATTTTTTATTCCTAAGTGCATTCATACCCACACGATCAACATTTCTTAAACAAAGATTTTTATCTCTCCTTTTAATTTTTGTTGTGAAGCACTTAACCACAGGAAAAGACAGACAGAAGCAGGAAAACCAGACAAAGGACAGAGAAAATAAACTAAACATAAAGACATACGTTCTCTGCATTTGAATTTCCATTTCATTACAAAACTAAATTACACATATTATGACTTTTTTTAACACTCTAACTATCAGTTTATATTACCAACCAACCAAATTCACTTTAAAACCAAAATCCTTTTCAATCTACACTTAAACAATAAATGGAAACGTACACTTAAACAATAAATGAAAAACAAAACACCAACCCAACCAAAATATTTCTTAATTGTACAAGATTAGAATTTTAAAACACAGTTAATTTTTTTCACTGACAAGTTCATTAATACTATTTCCCAAAACTCACTTTAAAACCAAAATCCTTTTCAATCCACACTTATACAAAAATTCATACAGCTCGTTTTTCCCACGCCTTTCATATACAATTAAACAATAAATGAAAAAAAAAAAAAAAACATAAAAACACACATTCGAACCCTCGTCACCTCACACTTAAGCTCATAAATGAAAATTATCACGTACAAGCCATCGTAAAACCAAACGTACACTTAAACAATAAATGAAAAACAAAACACCAACCCAACCAAAATATTTCTTAATTGTACAAGATTAGAAT
Source organism: Panzeria rudis (assembly GCA_956483635.1). Taxonomy (NCBI): domain Eukaryota; kingdom Metazoa; phylum Arthropoda; class Insecta; order Diptera; family Tachinidae; genus Panzeria; species Panzeria rudis. The sequence goes on from OY101447.1 coordinate 120,920,557, forward strand.
TTTAAAACACAGTTAATTTTTTTCACTGACAAGTTCATTAATACTATTTCCCAAAACTCACTTTAAAACCAAAATCCTTTTCAATCCACACTTATACAAAAATTCATACAGCTCGTTTTTCCCACGCCTTTCATATACAATTAAACAATAAATGAAAAAAAAAAACAAACATAAAAACACACATTCGAACCCTCGTCACCTCACACTTAAGCTCATAAATGAAAATTATCACGTACAAGCCATCGTAAAACCCTCTGCGCGTGCCTAACATAACTAGTTACATGCACCGACATACAAAAACACCACCTAAACCCTTGTCAAACACACCCTTGACACTAATTACCCAAATTTAGGCAATAAATTACAAAATTTCACAAATTTTGACAATTTTAATTGGTGACAAAGCCCCAGTTCCCAACTACTAATGGAGCATTTCAAAATGGTAAATTTTGAAAAAACGCAATAAATAAATTTTTTTCCAAATATAAAGGATTGTAATGCAGCGAATTTTTATCTGATCAACGCAGTATAAATATGAACTGAAAAGGAAAAATATATCTATGCAACAATGGCAAATTTGCTCAATTCAAATAAACAGTACAAACTGAAAAAAACTAGTTTTTCGCGAATATCTCGAAAACGGTTTTTAAGAAAAATAAATTAATGCCATATTCGTGTTCAGGAGCCCCAATTTAGCTTTAAAAACATCTCATATTTGAGGTGCATTTTTTGTGAACTATTGTTATTGAAGGCTTTAATTTAATTATTTCCGGCTAAGCTTGGTAAAAATAATTTATAGTTTTTTGGTAGTTTTTGTTTGTTTTAAGATAATTTATAGTCATCTTTCTTTTTATATAGACAACGAGCATAGTTCTAACCGAGTGTGACAAAGACTCTGCTCGTTTTTTTTTGAGAATCTCCGTGGTTTGTTTCACAAGAGTACCACCCACTTATATAACTGTGCAATTTTTCATAATGTACAATAATATCTCCAATGTGTATGTCATATTAGAAGGTTGTTCAATATATTGGATAAAGCGGCCCACGCACTTGCAATATAATTGTGCAATTTCTCGTAGTGTACAATAATATCGGCAATGTGTAGGACATATTTGAAGTTGCCACAATATATTGGCAAAATCAGAAACTTTTTACTTTATGTACAATCAAGAAAACTGTGTATTGTGTGGCAACATTGTTCAGTATTGTGTTTATTTGAATATAATGTGCCATTTATCGTATAGTATAGGTCAAAACGACAATAATATAAACAATATCATGTACAACAATATTGTATAATGGATGGTCCGCTTTACACATTTTCTACTATATTTTGCGAGGACTAAATAATATTTTCCTTTCAAAGTGGACTGCTGTTAGCTTTGCACATTTATTTTAAAGGTTCTGCTGTGTTCCTTGTCTGAGATAAGCGAAAATAAAAAAATAGATATAAATTTATATATTCATACAATTTGCAAATTCAATTTACTAATTAAAACAAAGATAAATATTCATTTGACATACAACCCAATTTGTTGGTAAGGGTAAGCCGCAACACAATTAACTGAAAAAAAATTTATAAATTACTTGCTTCAAAGTTTTAATGGAATATATCAAACATTACGATAATGCTATTTTTTCATACAAAATTCATACAATTTTCATACAAAATGTTGATGAATAATAATTTTTGCAAATAACTGACTACGAAATAAACGTATTAACCTTCTTACCTAATATTTTTCGAAGGCTTATAAAAACAACTTTGTATAGAACTTTTATACACATGCTTCATACAACTTTTATACTCATTTGATAATTTATTATGATGAAGGCCTTAAATATATAACAAAATTTTCGATTTGCGTTAGCGAATACTTAGGGTTGCTGATATATCGCTACCGGCAGCAGTTCCAATTGGAAAAACCCAAGCTTTAAGAGTGTTGAAACTTGGACCACACTGTTGAAACAAACGGTAAGCTAAATGGTGTCAAAGTTGACTACATCCGTCATGAAAAACTTTGTTGGCTTTATATCTTTTAAAATAATATCCGATTTTAATGCATTCTAACTTGTTGTAATGCTAATAAATACAGAGAAAAAAATTCTTATATCTAAGGAATTTTCTCATAAATTCTATAAATCTAACATGAAATTTTTGGTGACAGGTAATAAGGTGAATGAAAATAATGTCGTAGTATTTGATAGGGGTTACCTTAGGCTGATTTTTGAAAATAATGTCGATTGACTTTATTTCCCACCATAAAGGGAAATAAAGTCAATTAACTTTATTGCGTTTTCGAAAAATAAATAAATTCAATTGACTTTATTGCACTTTCAAACATTTAATTTCCATAGCATCGCAATACGTCGCAATGAATAATAATCTGAATGTGCCAAGTTAATATTGGTATCAACTAAAAGCCATATTTTATTAGTTTTTTCCATTATAATTAATATTTTTAAGAAATTTTATATACATTACTAAAGTCCTCTGCGTAGCCGGCCTTCGGCCGAGCTTAAGAATGTTTTTTCTCTCTTTATATCGAATCGAAGGATTATGAAAACATAAAAACAAAATTAATTTCATAAAGTTATGCATATGTTACTTCATTTTTCAAAAATTAATATGTTGCACCTTTTTATTTTTGGCTAAAAATATATAATATATGCTATAACACGTTGCAGAGATTCTCTAAAAATTTTAGGATGTGCCATGCACTGCGTGCACATGAAAACATAGAGAAAGTCAATATATCGTTTTTTGGGATACTTTTAATATCTTGTGGCAGTCCAGTCAACAAATCGCTATAAGATTTTCTGTTACAAATTATTCAAGGATTATGACAACTTTTTAAAACTAATATTTCCAGTACGATTTGCATAGGATACAGAGCCGCTTAGCTTCATTTCTCGAAAATGAAGATGTTAAACCCTTTTAATTTTGGCTAAAAAGCTATAGCGGATGCTCTAATAAGTTCTAAAGATCGTCTAAAAATTTCTGCATATACAGCTCACTAATAGCAGAGTTATCCTATTAATAGAAAGCTGCAATCGCTTGACATTTTTTTAGAAAAGAAAAAAAATGTATCATTTAAAATTCATCCAAAATAACGCTGGTCCCAATGACAGGGACATTCTGAAATTTTTAGAGGAGCTTTGGAGCGTGTTAGAGCATGGTACCATAATTTTTAGCCAAAATTATAAAGGGTCCAACATCTTCATTTTTGAAAAAGGAAGTCAAGCGGTTCTGTAACATATGGAAAACTTTACGAAACTAATTTTATATTTATGTTTCCGTAATCCCTGAGGGACTTGGATGAAAAAAGGTCATGACAATTTTTCGCTATGAAGTGTTCCTAGATAGCTAGAAACTCTCAAAAATTCTTAAAAATGGATGAAACATTGGGTGTTTTATTTAGGATGACTCCGCTCCTAGTGAGCAGCCATCATGAAATTTTAGAGGGTCTGTGGCACGAGGTAAGACATGTACCATAATATTTTAGCCAAAATCAAAAGAGTTCTACATCTTAATTTTCGCAAAACGAAGTTAAGCGGTTTCGTAACATATGCTTTATATCCTTGAAAGATAATAATAATGATTTTTTTTCCTAAGTATGCATGGGCTGTTACAATCAGTTGAAAATGCTTATAAAAAACGAAATATTGACTTTTTCGTCTTTAATGACCGCATAACTCCGAAACTAGGGGTACAAAAAAAACGAAAAAAAATGTGGGAATGACTTTCTGTCGGGAACTATATGTGCAAAATTTGAGCAAAAACAAAAAAAAATTTATTTTGCATATAGTTAACGCAAACACAGCCAAATATTCAAATATATCCTTTTATATGACTTTTATTCTGTATAGTGTTTTTGAGTACTTTTTGCTTCATTTTGGCATTCAACTTTAAATGTTTTATAGCTTTAAATAAAAGTCTATCTTTTAAATATATTGATACGACTATTAATAATGCACTAGTCAAATTATAATTTTTATTACACGTATTTTATTGTTGGTGTTTTTCAACAAACTATTGAACATATTATGACATTAATGTGACAGACAATATAAAATAAATATTTAAGCATAATCATGTGCATATTAATGCTAAAATAATAGAAGTTATTAGTGGTTTATCTATTTCATTTAAATGATGAAAAAACCTTAAAATAAATTTTATATTTTGTTATTTATGATAACCATCGGTACAAACTGAGTAAATTACTTTCAAAATGAAATTATGTATGCAGTTTGTTATTGAATGCATGTATTCGATTTAGGGCTTTTCCCATGAAAACCGCTTATTTGCGTTTCCCGCTTTCCGGGACTAAAAATATATCTCTACACATAAAAAAGTACTGATTTTGGGATCCAAAAATTATTCTTTTCTTTAAATTGTTATCGTTCATGAAAAAATATCTATGTAAGGGGAAAGAAACCAAGGCTAAAAGTGTATGTATATTAAATTATTTTGGATTTAAGAATGAAGAAAAAATTTGTGTCTTTAATTATTTATTTAAAAGGACCAACCTTTTTTAGTAAAAGAAGCTGCAATGTTTTTCAATATACTGCAAAACGCACATTTTTTATACATTTATTGAAAACGAAATTGGGGAAATAGATATTACTTCAGATGACAGTGATGCTTCGAAAGAGAAGACTGATTTTAGAGGAAACTTTAAACGCTGCTATTAACAAAACAGCTGAAATTATTTCAAGACAACGGAAAAAGGACAACAAATATTGATAATATATACGCCCTCTTAACTATCCAGTCAACTTCTGTAGAGGGCGAAAAGCTTTTCTCAACAACTGAAAGTTTTGCTACATCCCTGCAGATAACGCAAGCAGGCCATATACGCATGTAAAGTATACTCCATAGAGGACTAGGACTATTCCAAAGGTAGCCCAAATGTGTGGAGAAAACATGTTCGATTTAACATTACGATGTCCTAGGCATGGACCATATAACTCAGCTTCGCACTACATCGGAGTAGTCTCAGAACTACTTCATATCACTACTTGATAGAGCACTCAAGTGTTCGTGTTGACATTGTTAAAACACGAGCACTTGTCGCTTAACTACAAACTCTTGTTTGAAAATGACATGGTCCATGTCTGCATCACATCGGACTAGTATTAAAACTACTCTATTATTACGTTTATACGCACGACTTATTTGCAAATAAAAGCGTAGTGCTTCCAAATGTGTATTTTTATTGTAACTTGCTAACTCACGAAAACAATTGCTGATGAACGCACTATTTGCAAATAAGAAGTTTGAGATGCCACCTTTACACATGTTTGTTAACAAAAAATAACAAATATATAAATATTTAGTGACTTAATAAATGACAATAAACAAGTATTTGGCAACCCAAGCTTTAAGAATGTTGAAACTTGGACCACACTGTTGAAACAAACGGTAAGCTAAATGGTGTCAAAGTTGACTACATCCGTCATGAAAAATTTTGTTGGCTTTATATCTTTTACAAATAATATCCGATTTGAATGCACTCTAACTTGTTGTAATGCTAATAAATACAGAGAAAAAAATGCTTATATCTAACATGAAATTTTTGGTGACAGGTAATAAGGTAAATGGAAATAATGTCGATTGACTTTATTTCCCACCATAAAGAGAAATAAAGTCAATTAACTTTCTTGCGTTTTCGAAAACGAAATAAATTCAATTGACTTTATTGCACTTTCAAACATGTAATTTGCATAGCATCGCAATACGTCGCAATGAATAATAATCTGAATGTGCCAAGTTAATATTGGTATCAACTAAAAGCCATATTTTATTAGTTTTTTCCATTATAATTAATATTTTTAAGAAATTTTATGTACATTACTAGAGATCCTCTGCGTAGCCGGCCTTCGGCCGAGCTTACGAATGTTTTTTCTCTCTTTATATCGAATCGAAGGATTACGAAAACATAAAAACAAAATTAATTTCCTAAAGTTATGCATATGTTACAGAACCATTTAACTTCATTTTTCAAAAATTAATATGTTGCACCCTTTTATTTTTGGCTCAAAATATATAATATATGCTATAACACGTTGTAGAAATTCTGTAAAAATTTTAGGATGTGCCGTGCACTGCGTGCACATGAAAACATAGAGAAAGTCAATATATCGTTTTTTGGTACATTTTTAATATCTTGTAGCAGTCCAGTCATGCATCATAGCGAACAAATCGTTATAAGATTTTCTGTTACAAATTATTCAAGGATTATGACAACTTTTTAAAACTAATATTTCCAGTACGATTTGCATAGGATACAGAGCCGCTTAGCTTCATTTCTCGAAAATGAAGATGTCAAACCCTTTTAATTTTGGCTAAAAAGTTATAGCGGATGCTCTAATAAGTTCTAAAGATCGTCTAAAAATTTCTGCATATACAGCTCACTAATAGCAGAATTATCCTATTAATAGAAAGCTGCAATCGCTTGACATTTTTTTAGAAAAGAATAAAAATTTTTCATTTAAAATTCATCCAAAATAACGCTGGTCCCAATGACAGGGACATTCTGAAATTTTTAGAGGAGCTTTGGAGCGTGTTAGAGCATGGTACCATAATTTTTAGCCAAAATTATAAAGGGTCCAACATCTTCATTTTTGAAAAAGGAAGTCAATCGGTTCTGTAACATATGAAAAACTTTACGAAACTAATTTTATATTTATGTTTCCGTAATCCCTGAGGGATTTGGATGAAAAAAGGTCATGACAATTTTTCGCTATGAAGTGTTCCTAGATAGCTAGAAACTCTCAAAAATTCTTAAAAATGGATGAAACATTGGGTGTTTTTTTAGGATGACTCCGCTCCTAGTGAGCAGCCATCATGAAATTTTAGAGGGTCTGTGGCACGAGGTAAGACATGTACCATAATATTTTAGCCAAAATCAAAAGAGTTCTACATCTTAATTTTCGCAAAACGAAGTTAAGCGGTTTCGTAACATATGCTTTATATCCTTGAAAGATAATAATAATGATTTTTTTTTCTAAGTATGCATGGGCTGTTACAATCAGTTGAAAATGCTTATAAAAAACGAAATATTGACTTTTTCGACTTTAATGACCGCATAACTCCGAAACTAGGGGTACAAAAAAAACGAAAAAAAAATGTGGGAATGACTTTCTGTCGGGAACTATATGTGCAAAATTTGAGCAAAAACAAAAAAAAATTTATTTTGCATATAGTTAACGCAAACACAGCCAAATATTCAAATATATCCATTTATATGACTTTTATTCTGCATAGTGTTTTTGAGTACTTTTTGCTTCATTTTGGCATTCAACTTTAAATGTTTTATAGCTTTAAATAAAAGTCTATCTTTTAAATATATTGATACGACTATTAATAATGCACTAGTCAAATTATAATTTTTATTACACGTATTTTATTGTTGGTGTTTTTCAACAAACTATTGAACATATTATGACATTAATGTGACAGACAATATAAAATAAATATTTAAGCGTAATCATGTGCATATTAATGCTAAAATAATAGAAGTTATTAGTGGTTTATCTATTTCATTTAAATGATGAAAAAACCTTAAAATAAATTTTATATTTTGTTATTTATGATAACCATCGGTACAAACTGAGTAAATTATTTTCAAAATGAAATTATGTATGCAGTTTGTTTTTGAATGCATGTATTCGATTTAGGGCTTTTCCCATGAAAACCGCTTATTTGCGTTTCCCGCTTTCCGGGACTAAAAATATATCTCTACACATAAAAAAGTACTGATTTTGGGATCCAAAAATTATTCTTTTCTTTAAATTGTTATCGTTCATGAAAAAATATCTATGTAAGGGGAAAGAAACCAAGGCTAAAAGTGTATGTATATTAAATTATTTTGGATTTAAGAATGAAGAAAAAATTTGTGTCTTTAATTATTTATTTAAAAGGACCAACCTTTTTTAGTAAAAGAAGCTGCAATGTTTTTCAATATACTGCAAAACGCACATTTTTTATACATTTATTGAAAACGAAATTGGGGAAATAGATATTACTTCAGATGACAGTGATGCTTCGAAAGAGAAGACTGATTTTAGAGGAAACTTTAAACGCTGCTATTAACAAAACAGCTGAAATTATTTCAAGACAACGGAAAAAGGACAACAAATATTGATAATATATACGCCCTCTTAACTATCCAGTCAACTTCTGTAGAGGGCGAAAAGCTTTTCTCAACAACTGAAAGTTTTGCTACATCCCTGCAGATAACGCAAGCAGGCCATATACGCATGTAAAGTATACTCCATAGAGGACTAGGACTATTCCAAAGGTAGCCCAAATGTGTGGAGAAAACATGTTCGATTTAACATTACGATGTCCTAGGCATGGACCATATAACTCAGCTTCGCACTACATCGGAGTAGTCTCAGAACTACTTCATATCACTACTTGATAGAGCACTCAAGTGTTCGTGTTGACATTGTTAAAACACGAGCACTTGTCGCTTAACTACAAACTCTTGTTTGAAAATGACATGGTCCATGTCTGCATCACATCGGACTAGTATTAAAACTACTCTATTATTACGTTTATACGCACGACTTATTTGCAAATAAAAGCGTAGTGCTTCCAAATGTGTATTTTTATTGTAACTTGCTAACTCACGAAAACAATTGCTGATGAACGCACTATTTGCAAATAAGAAGTTTGAGATGCCACCTTTACACATGTTTGTTAACAAAAAATAACAAATATATAAATATTTAGTGACTTAATAAATGACAATAAACAAGTATTTGGCAGCATTTAACCTTTTTATTTGCAAATAAGCCCTGCGTATAAACGTAGTATATGTCACTATTCCATGGAGCACTCGAGTGTTCGTGTTTTAACGATAGCAGTCGTTAAAACGCAAACACTTGTCGGTTAACTAGAAGCTATTGCTTGCAACTGACATGATCCATGACTACATTACATAGGACCATGTTGTAACTGCTCCATTTAAGATAAATGGGACCATCTAGTCCAATATTATCTGTAGGGATACTTGAATGAGAAACCGATTTTGAGATGAAACAATTAATACATTAGCGGAGTTCAGTATTTAATGCAAATTGTTTTACGAAAGTGAAAAAATCGTAGGCTTTTTATGAAATCCAAACAACAAAATACAATAAATTTGCATTTCCACTTTCGGAAGGCCATTTGCATCACACACTGAAATCCGTTATTGACTACTTTAAAAACTCATTTGCCACAAAAAATATAAAAGTACAAATTTTTAAAGGGCAGAGAATTTTTATTGCATACCAAAAAGTGAAGAACTGAGTTTAATATTCTGAGACTGCTCTTTGTCAGCAAATTTTATCCCAGACAACCTTTTAATCGCCCTTTCGATCACTTCTGTCTTCTGACAACCACGTTTTTAAATACGAAGTTTTCTTAAAATTTCGTTAAAAATATTCTTTTTTCGTAATTTATTTTGAATATTTTTGTTTTTTCGGTGTGTTGAGCTTTTTCTTATCTTATCTTATCTCAAACTGGTGTTCGTGACACATACTTAAATATGATCGTTCGTTGGACCTAAAATCTGATAGCATGTGTGTGACAACAACGAACAAAAAGAAGAGCAACAAGTAGATTTATTCTACAGATTTTTTATTCTAAAATATATACGTTTTTTTTTGTTGTTGTGATACTTCGAATATATGTTCATGCTTTGCAGTTTCACGTTTACTTCACTTATTCGAGTATATTTGTGCAGACCTCTATTTTATTATATATGTATATATATGTAGTTTATACGTGTCTCTTAAAATATCAGCCTTTATTTAAGACCATTCAAGCTTACTACCATATAAAACTTACAAATTAAAAACAGAAATGTAAGCAATAATAAAAAAGAAACATGAATATTTTTAAATCCTTCTTGAATATAACACATTTAAACATACACTCTGAAATTGTTCTCCTTTCTTTACTTTTTACGAATACATCTGCTGTTGTAAATACAAGCAAAACTTGTTACATTACACATGTGAAAAACAAATTACAAAAATATTCATATAATGTCACTTGTTACTTTTGAAATATTTTCTTTCGTTTTTGTTCTTTTGTGCAACACAGTTTCAACACTAATTAAAAGGGGATTAAACATGGTAATACGCGCAGCATGGCAATAACAGAAATGAAATGAAAAAAAATCAAATCAAAAGAACTTAAGCTTCTCATTATTGCAAACAATTTTTCGTTTCTTTTTATCTTTTGCAAACTCTAAAACTGTTTCATTCATTTATATGTTAATGTGGGTTATTTATAATAGATTTCTATTAAATCATAAAAGATTTAAAAGAAATAGCAGTAAATGTGGTATGAATGTAAATATTTAATTACAAACATTTTAAATAACTACATAACGCCATTTTAGGATATGGAGAGATAAATTGAAAAAAAACCTATACAATGCAGATTTGGTGAGTTATTTTTAACTTTATAGAACTTTAACTCACTCTAAAAAGAAACTCACATGTAAAATGGTTGAACGCGGATATGCGTGTATTTATCTTTGGGCCCTTTTGTCGGAGTTTGTTATTCAAACCTTTCTATTTTAGAAAAAAAAGTGATTTTATTGTACATTGCTATAAAATGCTAAAAATATTTTTTCTTCCATTTTCTATGACAACAGTATGTAAAAATGATCGAATGAATATGCACTTCTTCCGATGCCAAAATCCTATCACAGAAAGAAAAACCCTCTTTATTAATTTGACTTCTTACCCTACTAGGGCAACGCCTAAAGGAAATGTTATATCTTTTGCAGTGTATAAAAATTTTTATAAGCATGTCCCATCGTAGCGCCTAAACTGTTTATCAGATTTTGATAAGTGAGTTGTCAATTGATTCGTTATTGTGATAAAATACCAGCAAAAACTTTGCTTACTGGTAAGCAAAAAGTATATGAGGATTGAAGTCGTAACTACTTACAATTTGACTCGATAACTACTTATTTTTGTTTGAAAAGTCAAAATAATAAGGGTTACCCCTTACAGATGTATTTACATTTTTACAGCAATTAACTAAATATTATTTGGCTTACTTGAAGCTAAAAAATAAGTAGTCAAATAAACAAATTAAAATTTAAAAAAAATTTATACACATAATGTTCTATTCATATTTTTTCAATTTTATCTAAATGTTTTTTAATTTTATTTTTTGACCCATCTGGGAGACGAACCTGTTCTCGTTCAGATATGAAGACAAGAAATTTACCCACTCAGCTATTTTTGACTTACAAGCTTAAGCGACGAAAATTAGTTTTCATATACAAACACATGTTGACTCAAAAAGTGGTGGTCTACGTATCTTATAAATTCAGATTAACAAATTGTAGGTACTTTTTCATAATGATAGAAATACTTACTAATTTTTTTTAAACTAAGTAGTAAAATCGATAGTACTACCGATTACAAATACTACAAAATTGTTTGCTGGGTAATGCACCTATTGCCGTTTTCAACTAAGTTTCGTCGTCTGAAAGTAGAACCAACTTTCACGATACCACATTTTTTTAGTATTTTGAAGCACAACAGTTTTAGTTGAAGTTACTACCCTGTAAAAGCTTTGCTTACTTGTAGGCAAAAAAGTATATGAAGATTTAAGTCGTAACTACATACAATTTGACTCCATAAATACTTATTTTTGTTTGAGAAGTCCAAAAATAGGGGGTACCCCTTACATTGTCACAAAAATTAACTAGTTATTATTTGGCTTACTTGAAGCTAAAAAATAAGTAACTAAATAAACAAATTGAAATAAAAAAATTTATAAACATTCTAATATGTGATGGAAATCGTTCGATTTAAGTCGGCGCCGATTTCAAAACAAATTTTACTGAAAGATGAATTTTTTACCCCTTTCATTATTTTTAAGGCTAAGAATATTTTATTCGAATATTTTTTTCTTGATACAAAACTATAAAAGTGTAAAGATAACATATTTTAGTAGCATTTGTTTCTGAAATCGGCGCCGATTTAAATCGATCGATTTCCATCACATACCAGATTATATTTTTGGGATCATATTTTTTAGTGCATATTTAATGGCCATAAAACACATTTTTTATGGCATATTTCTGGTTTACCTGGTCATTATATTTGCTGAAGAAAGAGAGGGATATCTATGCAACATTCCAAATTTTATTTTGTGCAGATGAACCGTTCTTAAAAGTTTTGGCAATAAACTATAAATAACCCAAAATATATCTAAAATGGGATTGAAGAAAAATAAACCGATGGCAACGCAGGGAAAGTGCAGTTAATATCAGCTTGAGAGTGATATAATTCGCGTATTCAATTTTCACGAAAAAGTTGTATATATAAGAATTAAAATTACATTCAACAGAGCCACCTGACAAGTGGTGATAGCAAATACACGTGAGCACTGACAATGGAAGTGTAGCGGCTTCCGAAAGTGGTGCTAATCTGTTCTGCTGTGTACGTTGAAAAATTAAGTTGATGTTAATTTTTCCCTTGTTCCTTGGAATATTAATCATGCCCAATTCTTTCTGAATATAACGTTACGAACCTTAGCCTAATAATCAATTTGGATTCACAAAGCAAATACGTTCGAAATAATCACATTATTAATCAAACTTTTTTTCCAACAGTCACTTAAAAAATATGTGTTGTAAGAAGTTTGTCTAAACATTTTAGACAAAAATTCCCTAAGGGTAAGGTCCTAGAGAATAATTAAAAAAAAAACAAGGTGCCAAGGACACTTAAAGTGTGTGCAGAAAACAAAGCTTATGTCGATAACAGTTGTTTATATTGAACTAATTAAAGCACACAAGCCAAAATCGAAAAAAATGGACATACGCGCTTATTCAAGAAAACCACAGATATAACAATAACACTCCTCTGCAGAAAAAATAGCCTTGAAATAAAAATATGTGGAATATAATAAGTTTAACGCGCTAAACTTAAATACGTTTTCACTTTTTTTCTATAACGTACACATTTTTGTAATAGGCTTGACTAATATTTCCTCTACGTACATCAGTATATTTCACCATAACTCAAGAACAGCTGGTTCGATTTGAATACGTGAACCACCGAAAGATAAGGAATAAAACTACCTGTATTTATGTATAGTTTTTTATATATTCAACTGTTTCACAGTTATCCACAGATGAGTGGCGAAAATATATATTTTCATGCAAAATTAAACTTTTTTTTGTATAAAAAAAAGTCATAAAAATATCAAGAGCTCACAAATTTTATATATTTTCATTTGTCGGAAGCCTGGGTATATTAGATATAAAATAAGCTATAAATTAATTGATGGACAAATTTCGATTTTATTCAAAATTAAGTGGGGGAACTTAATTGGCGAAAATTGCGATTTTCATACAACACACATACAATACAAAAATTAAAATTTTTTTGGTTTATGGAAATTGTGAATTTTATCAATTGAGTTCCTTCCTTCATTAAATTGTGAAAAAATCGACAGTTCTCCACCGATTCTAATGATTTATGGCTTATTTTATTCCTAACATAACTAGCTAGCTGATAAAAGATAAAAATATAAAATTTTTACCCTCTTCATCCTGTATGAGTTTTTGAAAACGATAAAATTTTTAATTTTCATGAAAGTATTTTTTTCCGATAACTTAAAAGTAATTTTACTCCGCATCATTTAGTGATTTATTTATCTACATCGAACAACCCGCTTTCGCGTTATAATTCAATATATGAGCGTGACCGCTCTATTTCGCATATCATATTATTCATGTTCATAAAAAGTCTAATCCTGATAAGAAAAACTGAAATCGGATTAGAATTTAGCGCATTAAACTTTATATGTTCCACATATTTTTATTTAAAGGTTGGAAAGAGATTTTTTTTTTGTTTTTGCAGACCAGTCTCTTAACACTACTCGAATATGTTTACCCTGGAGGGAAAATGTGTGTGATATATTCGAGAGATTCACTCATATTTCGGTTCTCTCGAGGATATCGGAAAAAAATATCCAAAGTTATTTATTTAGCTTGGCTTAAGTTCATTTTTAATTTAATGTTTCGATCAAATTATTTTTTATTTAAGAAAGAAATTTTAAAGCATGTGAATATTGAACATTCAAAGAAAAATTTGGATGTACGGAGGGTTGAACTGACAGCTGTTTCGTGACTACCAAGTCTACTCGTCAGAGTTCTTTACCTACACTACCAGTGACAGTGGCAACAACACTGTAGCGAAAATCCTACTAACTTTAGTAAGCTCAATTAACAGACTGTCGCCATCTTGTGATGGCGACGAAATGAACTTAACCCAAACTAATTAAATAACTTAGAATAAAAACCATACAGTTCGACTAAAAATTCATAACTCAATTATGGAAAAACAATATTTTTAACTCCTGTTATTAACCCCCGACCAAAGAAATGGGTGTTATAAGTTTGTAGTGTGTGGCTGTGTATCTGTGTGTCTGTACGAGTCTACGTACAGACCAAACGGCTGGAGCGATTTGATTTAGTTTTTTTCTGTTTGATAGGTGACTTGATCGAAAGTGTTCTTAGCTATGTTTGAAGAAAATCAGTCCAACCGTTTAGAAAATATCACATCTTTTCTAGATGTATCCTGTTGAATCTGTGCAGCTTTGACACTTTAACTCCCAAACGGCTAGAACGATTTCAATTTAGTAAATTTTGTTTGAAAGGTGACTTGATTCAAATCTTCTAGCCTATGTTTGTACAAAAATTGGTTTAGCCGTTTTGAGGTTATCATTTATTTTCTTCTGGTTTTTTTTTAATTTTTGTAAATACAAACGCTTTTTTCGTTCTGAAGTTTGTACGAAAAAAATTTTTTTTGCAACGCATTTGAATGCAATACAAATTGAAAACGTTTAACAACAAAATTTGTCAGTCCCTCTATTTGACACCAGAGGTGCTTGCAACACTGCTCTACAAAAAAAAAACGCGCAATTGCAGGGTTGTAAATGAATTAAGCTTTCTATCTCTCTCCCACTTCACCACCTGTTCTCTCTACACTATCCCTTTCCCAGAGAAGGTAACACATTAATTAATTAACTGGTAGGCAATAACTGCCTGATTGTGTTACTTCTCTGTAAAAAAAATTAAAAAAATTAAAAAAAATACTAGCTCCACTGCACCGATTCTTATTATTTCTATGATAACACAACATTGTGATCAGAAAAGTTAGCAATACAAAAAGTGGCCAATACAAAGTAAATCTTCTTGTCATTTACTTATATTTAGCCGATTCTTGTGAAACTTTGTACACCCATGGAAATACCATCACCAACAAAAATTGTGATTAGAAAAGTAGGCATTAGTTTTGTTTGGCAGCTGGGTTAAGAATCGCCGTTGTAAAAATATTTAATATAAATTTGTTGTGCTTGTGAATACTTTATATTTTCCGGAATTTTTAATGTATTTTAAATCTTACTTTTATTATATGAGGTAAATCTTGATTTTACGAAAAACTTTAGATTAACGTAATTTTCATAAAGAGTTTTTATCTATTTTTCAATATCATCTTTCATTTTAAATACAGAAAACTTCACGTTATAGTACATACACAAAAAGTGATAAAATTGATTTCAATACACTGACCCATTTTTATAAATCGCGTGAAAAATTTACATATCTACATATGTATGCATGTACATTAGAGTGCTAGTTAAAAATTAAAATTTTCGGACTCCACAACAAATCTAGATTTTGATGCAGAAATAATACATATTAGTAAATTTTTTGTTTGTTTTTTAAACAAAGATACCATGTTCCGCAAGCCTATCTAAATTTATTATTGGATTAAGGAAACATAACTTATATAGATCTTAAATTGTTCATTATAAAGAGTTGAAGAGTTTATTATTGAGAAGATCACCATAAACTTGAGTTTTATGAAAAGATCTTAGGTGATGATGACCTTTTTTGTAGGGAACTTCATTTCCTACAAAATTGATTTAAAGACTTTTTCGCAAAGTCCAAATTAACATTTGCTTCCAATCCCTAAGTTACAATTTTCAAATATTTTTACACTGTAGGTACCTACACTGAAATAATTTTGCTTAATAAAACCTATGAAACAATTTCATTAGATTTTTTCATTAATCGAAAGAAAGTTTCACAAACACAATGACAATTTCACAAATCCAATTAAAAGTTTCAGTAAAATTCAACCGATGAAAATTTCAAATTCCTTGACAATATTAATTAAAGTTTTTATTGGATTTATGAAACTATCATTCAACAAATGAGTTTTCATTGGATTTGTGAAATTTTCATTGGATTAAGGAAAAAATCTAATGAAATTGTTTCATTGGTTTTATGAAGCAAAATTCTTTCAGTGTATGCGCGGAGAAATATCTATTTGACTAACTGCCTGTTCACCGATGTCGAAGGAGTTCTTTCTATCGCACAAATTATATTTAAAGCAAAAACAAATTCAAAAATTTTTTTATTGCTTTAAATGTAATTATGCGAAAGAAAGAACTCCTTCGACATCGGCGAACAGGCAGTAAATTACGGTTTTTAAAGAGATATTTTTAAAAACTACGATTTTATTCTGATGACCTTTATATAAAATTGACCAATTTGTGTAAAATGACAAAAAAAATAATTTACTTATATTAGTGTTTCATCAAAAGGAAGGTTCTTTGGGGTGTCCAAAAAGTTAACTTTTTAATGACCTCTCTAATATATATAGTATGTATGTGTAAGTGCATACAAATACACATACATAAATAAAAATGCTTAAGGCATTGTTGAAAACAATAAAAGGCGTTAAATTGCACACATTTAGCACAGTTAAACAGAATGAAAAAGTAAGATATACATACAATAAAAAAGACAATAACAAAATGCAAATTTACAAATTGTATGCGGAAATACATTTCTGCCGGAAACCGCCCACGCTATGCTCATGAATTTAATCTGAGAATACAGCTAAGAAAAATCGTCAAGAAGACTTTTTTTAAATTATACCATTATGTTCTTTTTTAGTGTGAAGTTACCTGTTTTCCTTTGGAATCACCATGCGTAGCAAAATCATAATTAAATTTTTGTGGCATAAATTTAACTTATACATAAGACCAAATTTATGGACTTTAAGCCATTTTAACTTTCATATAATACTCCCAGAAAAACACTAAGATAGCATAAAAGTCGGCGTTTAGAACTAGGGAATAAACCCAAAAATGTTGAACGGAGGTAATAAAAAAATTTGTATAAGTTTTAATGTTTAACAGATAGGATATTGTGACATTTTAATGAAAGAAATATTATATTAAATATGATTGTTTACCGAAAGACAAGATTTAAAAAAGTCAATATTGGCTGAGATATACATATTAGGGTATTAATTTTAATCGACTTTACAATTGTTCTATTAATCAAACAATCGAATTTGAGATTTTAAACTTACTCGAGCAATCGAGTAAAACTTTTATTTCGTTCGATTTATTCGAGTAGGTTTTGCTATTAAAAATTATTCGAGTAAATCGGAATAATTTCGAGTTTACTCGGTTTTTTTAATTTTTATTGGCAAAAATTAAACAAATCAAGTTTAATAATAAAAGAAAAAGCAAAAACAGTAATTCTAGATAAATTAAGTCATATTTTGATCATTTAAAATAGCTCTTTTAATAACTCACTATTCAAATGATTCTCTATGAGAAAATTTTGCATCCGAAAACATTTAATAATAGTCAGTCCTGTTCTGTATTCCGAGCGGAATAAAAATGTTAGCTTGTAACAACAATGCTTTTACTATTCCGAACATTTTCATTCGGCATGGATAACAGAACAGATCGTATATTTTCGTCCCACTTTTTACAGGATAATTCATTAAATAATCAAACAAAATCAATACATTTGTACTAAAATGATTAGGTTAGAATGATATTTCTCACATTATTATTAATGGTCTTTGGCTGATCTTTGACGCTGAAGAAATTGATAGAAGCGAATCAAAAAGCATTTCCAATTTATCGGACCAATTTTTTTCATTCATTCAAAATTAATTTTTTGGGTTTATTTTAATACGAAAAATCTAGTTAACAGACTGCTCTCGAAATCTCTTCCTTATTTCAAAGAGTTATTGCTTGATAGAAAAGTTCCCGAATTTTTGTACAAGATATTTGAAGTTTGTTCTTCCTCCCTATTTCTGCATAATTTACCTAATTCTTTGATCATGCGGTCTATTAGTATGAAATAACGTTTGAAGTGAATGACAAATTTCATTAATTTGTTTTTCCAGTTTTTGTTAAGAAATCTGCAAAAACGAATTCGAATAAAATAAAATTTACATAATATTATTTAATCGAGTTATTCGATTAATCGATCTAAATTACTCGAATAAATTTGTACTCGAAATTGAAGTTTTTGTTTGATCGAACTTTATTTGACTTCAATTATTCGATTAATCGAGCAAACATTATTCGAGTGAAGACCCTAATACATACATATATACTATGGTAAACCTCATTTTCCAAAATTCGATTGATAAGAAAAATAGTCCTGCTAAATTTTTAGGTCAACCAGTTGGGCGTAAGATGTACCCATAACAAAACCGTGACCTTAACGTAACCAACTATAAATTCAGAACTTGTTAATTAACTTTTATGAATTGAACTGTACTTAAAGCACGTGCATTTTAAGATCTGTAGTGGACTTGTCTTATCTGGTGACCTGCAGGCTTTCCTAAAATATTTCTGCCATGTCTTTGGAACCTTTTCATCCAGCGGATCGTTGAAACTATTAACACTTTCCATATTACAAAACCACTTGCTATTAACTTTTCAGTCTCTACGAAAAATGGTATCCAATATAACTAAAAATAATGCCAAGTAGTTGGACATACTCCACCAATATTCTAAAACAAAAACATATATATCGTTACCTGAAACGCAAAGCGCCCTGACTAATAATTTCATAAGTTTACAGGAGAAGCAAAAAACATGCTAAATGTAATTTTGACTTTGTACTATATCTTGTGTACCGCGTCAAAAAGAAAGTAAAACGAAAAACAGTTAAAAATTAAATGGTGTATAGACAAGTAATGTAACTAGGCAAGACCATTTCTCTTTTAATTTTTTTTTTTAACAAAATCGCCATTTTGTTCGGTAAAGTCTGCTTTTTTTTGTAGTGATGTGAAATACATCGGAATTTATAAAAAAAAAGTAAATTTCGATTATTTTTAGTTATGGTGTCTTGTGTTTTAGGTAATGATATGAATTATAATAACGTATTTTTGTTGCTGTTCGTTATAGTATATCGTTTGTGTAAAACCTGTCGATTTCTATCACAAGCATGACAGCTTTATTAATATTGATGTAAGCGTACACACAGAGAAAAGATATGGGTACTACGTGCTTTCGTCAACCATGTCATGTTTCCCCATATAGCTTACGGTTGCGGCAAATAAGCTATTATTGTTTCAAATGATTGTAAACCTTACCCAGTAAAAAATTTTCATGTCTTTTGAAGCACTAAAGAAATAAAGCGCTTCACAATTCGCTTTAAAATGTGAGCTTGTTCAGAAACTGATTTCATAGCGTCACAGCAATGGAAGTTTTGAAGCGAGAAAAGTATTTGCTTTTTACTTATTTAAAAGCTTCGTATAAAAGCTATACAAAAAAGCTGATTTTATATTGCTGATTAAGTTTATTTGAGATTCTTGGTGCCGTTTTGCATCAGTGTTTTTGGTCGAGTGATTGGTACGTTGGACTTCAAACCTGAAGGTTCTTAGTTCGATACTAGTTGAAGTTAAAATAACAAACATTGAGTAAAAATATGAAATTAATAAAAATAAATAAAGTAACGAAATAAGAAAAATTCAAAATGGCGTTAACGACGCCAATCCACATCGAACCATTTTTTCATATATTTTTAGTTCTAGTGCTGAAAATCTTGATGATTTTCAGCGCTTCAAAAGCGCTTATGTGAGCAAAAATATAGTACTCCAATCCGGGAACTTGCCATACAAAAATCAGCAGCGATATCAGCAGGTTTGTCAGCGCTACTTTTATTAGATAATAGTAGAAACTTGCTTTATTGGAAGCAAGTTTTTTACTTGGTAATTATTTTACGACAAACAAAATCATGTTTACAATAATCGTGACATTATTAACATACATAAAAATTGTAACATGGTTGCTTTCAACAATAAATATTGTTAAGAAAAAACTATGCCTACAATCATAGCATATTTAAAATTGCAACAGTAGTATGATTCTATAATAATACAATATTACAAGAACTATATTATTTTAAAGCAGTTTGTTTCCAATCAAGATATGGTTATAAAGCAGGCATGGCTATCTACTTCCAAAAGTGTTTGTTGAATGTTTTTCTGTCAGTTTTGTGTTTACCTTGAAAGCTGGGTTTGTTTGGTTTTATTTTTGGATGCGCTTCGTTTGAAAAACGAAGAACCAAAAATATAAAATAAAAATAAAAAACCAGATACAGATACATAAATGCTAACAATTAATAAATAAAACTTGTGCCAACAAATATGCATGTGAAAATAAATAATACTCCTTTTATATCAGATTCAAGGCATAGACCAGTTAAAAAATTTTATTTTAGTTAAGGTTTAGAATCATAAATATGGTCACATATATGGTTATTTTTAACCATATGTATAATTTGACCATATCTTCAATTATAGTATGTTGTTCTTAGAATATGGATGCCTCAACCATGTTCTTTCTTTGCGTGTATAAGTCGGAAGAAAGAAATAATACACGGAATTGTTCCTTTCTTCCAGCTATCAGATTTTTAGTAGACGTGAAATCACAGTGATATATTTTTGTATTTCAGCTCACATGTAGAGCTCTGTTTTAAGTAAACAAAAATGTGTAAAGTTAAAAAAAGTTGGAAAAAAGTGGCGTTCATTCCCTTTTTCCAAATGGTGATTTATGTTATACATAAGATTTTCTACATGGCACGTAATTTGCATTTAAATTGACTTTGCATTATATCGTTGTGAAAAATTTTAGTATTACTGAGAAAATGCTTGTTTAGTTATATGAAATCCCTGCAGACAATATTATGGTGCATCTGTGGCTGAGTGATAGCGATGCTAGCCTGTCAGTCCAGAGATCGTGGGTTCGATTCCCGCCATAGAAGCTGAGTGTTTCCCACAGACAACCTAATCGCTTCGCGGTTTGTATTTGTTAAAAAAAATTACGTGGTCCATTTAAGCTAAAATAGACTAGTTACAATAGGTATCTATATAATGTAGTCATGGACCATGTCAGTTGCAAACAAAAGATTGCAGTCAAGTGACAAATGATCCCGTTTTTACGATTGTAAATAGTATAAGCAATCATTAAAACACAAACGCTTGATTGCTCTATAAAGTAGTGAGACTACTCCGATGTAGCTGTGTTATATAATACAATCCTATGACATCGTCATGTTAAATCGACCATGTTTTCTCCGTGCATTTTGGTTACCTTTAGACGTCCTAGTACTCTATGGAGTATAATTTACATTCGTGTATGGACTAGTAGCGTTATCTGCAGGGATATAAGTGTGTATTTACTAGGGATGTAACGAATACCGATACCGATACCGATATATCGGCGATACTTCAGATTTTCCGATACATCGGTATCGGCGATATTTTACTGTCGATACGACGATACTTTAAAAATTTTTTTCATTTTTTTAACAAATTATTTATTTTTTGTTAATTTTAAATCTTATTAATATCAATTTTAAAAATTAATAATATTTTACGCTGTTATTTTGCAAAAACAATAATTTATTTATTGTTAATTTTACCATGTACTCAAACTCAATTCGTTGTTTTTTAAATATTATTCCCGATCCGGAAATATTGCAAATTTGGATAATTTCTAATTAGTTTCACATTTGCTTGTCATTGGAAGAAGTTCTCTTTTTCTATTACCAATACCGAATTTGAAGCGATGTTAGGACAAATATCTTTATCGGTGTTCTATAATGATTCCTCAAAAAAAGGATGTAAAATTACCCGTTTTCAGAACTTGTTTCTTTTTATGCGAATTTAAACACAAAACTGTGTTTTCATGTAAATTTAAGTGAATAAATATAAACTTTTAGAAGACTTTTAATAATTAAGCTATTAAGTTATTTAGAAGAATATTAGTTGATAAATGTCATTTAAAAATCGATTTTTTAAAAAGCATGGCGAGTATTTTTTAAAATTATAAAGGAATTACAAATTTGTACTTGCTTTTCTACTAAATAGCCGCATATTTTTAATATAGATTCTTTGGAAGCAATGAAAATGTAGTTCCTTAAAAATTACTTCTAATTTTATATACTGGGTTAATATCAATTTTAAATATTAATAATCTCTTACACTGTAATTTTGTATAATAAAAAAATTGCCCTTCTTGAGTTTTGTTAATCTAAACTTGAACTCAATTTCAATATTCGTATCGGTATCGGAATCGGTATCGGCGATATTTATTTTTAAGTATCGGAATCGGTATCGGATCGGCAAAACGGCGTATCGTTACATCCCTAGTATTTACTTCTTCATATTTTTAAATGAGCTGCAAAATTATTTTATTTGTTGGTTTAATGAGGAAATAGCACTTATAAATAGAAGTAGCATAAAAATCGAATATCATTATTTATATATACATCAATACGTACTACATAAATCTGTATATACAAACTATAAATTACGAATATTTGAATGATTCATTGACTAAGCTTAATGAAGTAGTAAATGAGGAAATATAATTTTTTCCATTTTTGAATACATTAATTACAGTATGAAGTAAGCTCTAGATATTTAATGAATACGAAAGTACCTGGGAATTTTTACATAAACATTCATACATCCATAACAATTTGCTTGTCACATTTTAATACAAATTATGATATATGTAGATATATACACATCCTATATTTCTAATGTTTATTTATTAATGCATACATCATTATACATTTGCAGATGTTGGAGTGTTGATATGTTTTATAACAAATCAATTAATTAAAATATTTAAATCATTGCATTTTGTAATTTTACATTTTAAATCAATCAAATTTGACTTCAATGCACTCTATCGAAGTCAACTTATCAAATTTCCAAAGTGCTCATGTACATAAATAAATATTTAGTTCATTTATTTAAAATGATAATCAAAAAAAAAAACAATAATAAAAAAAATTGGTGCATTTTGTATGCACTAATGAAACTGTGTGTTTATGATGCAAGTATATACATACGCACATTAACAAATAGAAATGGAATTAATTTTATGTGAAATAATTTCGTAAAAAAAGTAAAACTAAAGTTTTATAATTTGTAATATTCCTAAAAGTATGTTTAGCTTTTGAACTATTGATAAGTATTCCTTACTATTAAATTAAATGTGATTTTTAGAATACACAGCATACAAATCTTAATTTAATCATGAATGTTGTTTAATTATACTGTGTAACAAAATCAAAAACTAACAAAGCTTCAACGACTGATTCACGTAGATGGTACAAAAAATATATATACGTATATCGGGGTTTTGAAGTTTTCAAGTTTGCGCCTTGCATTTATTTTACAGTGATTCGTCATAGGATATTTTGCGATCCTTACATTTTAAGTATCAGAAATAGTTGCTTATGTACATTATTTTTCTGGAATATTTTAACCATATGACTCTTCGTTGTATGGGTAGTTTTGTCCTTTTCTTGAAAAGGTTGTAAAAACCTACCATTAAACTGCAATACAGTGGACTGAAATGTACTACAAAAATATTTGTTATAAAACTGTACTGTAAGTGTTCAAAAACACCGAAGTTCGAAACTCAACTTAAATACAAGTGATAAATCAATCTCAAAGTTTACTTATTCGTAATTAAAGCTGTATTTCATTCAAAAAAAATTCTTGATTTACGAACAACTTAGCATTGTTTTTATGAATATTGTAATATGTTAAGTGTTAATTATGGCAGGATTTATATATTTATATATTTATTTTAAACAGCTGAAAGGGTTCCAGCTAAAACTTAGGCGTTCAAAAGAACTGCCGGAACGCTTGAAACTTTAAAAATAGAACAGGCAGATGTTGCCGATATTGTTTGTCAAATTAAAGTCTATTTTATTAAATATTTGCTACGGCTTATATACTACTTTTGAGAATTAAACTTAACCTTTCTAACTTATACTAGCTTATTGTTAACATTATATTTGTTTCTTTTCGGCACCATAAAAATATTAAAGGACTCAAATTACTTTGTAGATTGACTAATCGTAATGTGGTGCATTGGAATGCACTCAATTTACACTTGACACTCAAATGTGTGTCACTCAAACATTACGATTGATAAGCCCATGTTGTTAATAATTATATTTATTAATTTTAATTCTTAACGTACTTTTTCCCAAATTAATATTTTAATTTTTAAGTAAAATATTAAATTTTTATTAAAATACATTGAAATTGATTATGGAGGGGTATTAGGTAGTTCCTATGGCCATTTCATTGAGGCTAATGCAAATCGTCAGGGAACCTTTACCCAAAAATCTCATAGAAAAACTAAAGATATTATATTAAATTCCTAATCATAAGATTAAGAAGTTTATAATATAAAAGTTGAAACATGAGCTCCATAATCAATCATGTTTTTTTATTTTCTTTACTTGCGTACTGCAACAGGTCGGTTTTTTTCCAACTCTAAATTGTAGTTGTAAAGAGATTTTTGGGTTAAGGTTCCCTGACGATTTGCATTAGCCCCAATGAAATGGCCATAGGAACTAGCTAATATCCCTCCATAATCAATTTCAATATATTTTAATAAAAATTCAATATTTTACTTAAAAAGTAAAATATTAATTTGGGAAAAAGCACGTTAAAAATTAAAATTAATGTTATATAATAATTCCCAAAAAAGAACTTTTTAATTAATTATATTTATTGTTATTGATGCTTTAGTAATTTGTGTAATGACACATTGTGAAGTGCACTATGCATATGTGAGGTACACTACAATATACTTGTACCCATAACAATAATATCATGAAAGTTTAGGATATTTGCATGTGGAATAATATAGAGAACAAAACCTTATTCACGTTTATTCAAGGTAGATTAATACAGGTAGTGGTAATACTAAAACAAATACAACATGACAAAAATAACATGGATTCTTATAGCTGTTTCGTTGCATGAACTGTTAAATAAGCGAGTCTGAAACAAAAGAAAATTTCCGAGAACACAAAACAAATTCCAAAGGTGGGAGTATTTCACTAAACTTTCACAAAGCTGATGCTAGAGCAAATTTATTTTTAGCGGCTGTGATGTGTAAAAATTTTCCACAATAATCAACATTATAATAAGGAAAACATTTCTTCTGCAGCATACTCTCAACTCTGGTATATTTATTATTTATTTATTTTATACATAGATATTCTGAAAAACAATAACTTTTCTGACTAATTCAGGAATAACAACGTCTGCAATATTTACCTTTGAAGAAGCAGCGCCAATTTATACTTTTGAAATATTCTCTATACCAATTTGCTCGGCAATATTTGGTTCAAGTTTGTTGTCATCATTTGAAGTTCTTGAAAGCCATCACCAATATTTAAAGCAGCGTCTTTAAGTTCCAATGCTTATTTACATTTCCTTTGCAGTATTTTTGAGCATTTAACCGTTGTCGGTTTCCTCTGAAGAACGTTGGCCTTTTGTTTTATATTTATTTTTTTTTAATTAATTTTCAATTTCACTATTCGGCTCTTGATTTATTGTATTTTAAGTTATGTTTTTATCGTTTTCTTTACGCTTTTTTTATCGCTTCAACAGGTTGTAAAAAATAAACAACTTCTGACAGTACCAATAATGAAAATAGATAAACAGCTGTGTTTTTACCACTACCTGTATTAATCTACGAGTACCTTGCGCTTATTCTAGTTGTCATCGTCAATGTCGTCCTCAGTTTTGAGTCAACATTATTATTTTTTTCAGCATCGACATCAATTCGATACCAATATTGTATTCTATAACCAGTGTTGCCAAGATCTCATGAGGAAAACATGCTAGATCTTTATTAAAAAAATTCTAGAATATGCTAAAAAATATGCCAAAAAATATGCTAAAGAAATATCTATATGTGATAAAACAATTATATAATTGCAAAAATAAATGTGTATATTGAAGCCGACAAAAGAAAACTAAAAATATTTTAGTCAAAAGCAAAACATTAAGGTAATTTTATTATACCCAAAGATATTTTCATAGCTGAAAGAAAATATAATTGACTGTTTGTCTATGAATCTGCTTTTGCCAGATTATTTTGGCTTAAGACTAGGGCTTGATATATCCCGTACTTTTGCACTTCCCGGGAAACGCGATTAGAAAAATCCCGTTTCTGGAAATTCCCGGAAAAAGTTGATTTTCTAAATTAAGTAAATGAAAATTGGGGAAGTTTTCATTGTTTTATTAATGTGAACATTCTTTTAAAATAAAAATTAGTATAATAACAATTCTAAAACAAATGTTTAAGAATTTTTAAGTGAATTCAGGCAAGTACCATTTATAGCTATTACACAGAAAACATTGAACATTTTCTTGTCAAACTGGACTATAATACAAATTTCTTATATAAATCAAAATAAGTTTCGCTTTCACTTACTTCATTTTAAAAATATGTCCAATAAAGTCTATATATATATGAAAAAATTTATACTATTAATATCCCATTTTCCCGAGCAAATCTCAAAAACTTCCTCTTTTTCCGGGAATTCCCGATTCCCAAACTCTACTTAATACACATTCTATGTTAGCATTTTAGCATCTTCAGAATAAAAATATTAGTTATATTTATGTATTTAAATCACTTATTGTCTCTACCTCTGAACAATTTCTCCAATATTTTTCTCACTAAAATTTTGTAATTTAGTAATCTGATAATTTGATAAAAAAAAATGCTAAAAGCATTTTTTGTATGCAAAATCAATTTGAAAAATGCTATTTCTAGCATTAAATAGGCTAAATTGGCAACATTGTCTTAACAGTCTTGCGGCAACGTGGACGGCTTATCATTAATTTGAACAAAACAAAAACATATATCTCATATATTTGTGATAGCTGACTTATTTTATTTGATAGTTTTTTGAAAAAAATGCATTTTATTTGCAGTAATGCGGTTTTATTACAACATCAAAAGTAGGGAACAAAAAAGTTTACGAAACATTTCCGTGATGTTGGCAATTTTCTGCAAACTTTCTTATTAGTTACAAATTTAGTGATTTCTTTATTTTTTCTCAATAGGTGTGATGTACTCCGAGTTTTTGGAATTTTTAGAGGGCTGTACAAATAATCGCCCAAGTGATAATCGCCGGAAACCGCTAAATGAAGAAACACCCAAAATTGTTGGGTGA
Organism: Panzeria rudis; assembly: GCA_956483635.1. Classification (NCBI taxonomy): domain Eukaryota; kingdom Metazoa; phylum Arthropoda; class Insecta; order Diptera; family Tachinidae; genus Panzeria; species Panzeria rudis. The sequence goes on from OY101447.1 coordinate 120,947,940, forward strand.
TTCGTCCTTCACTATGACGAAACACCCGAAAAACAGACCCCGTTCGCCAAAAAAGTGAAGAATAACCCAAAAGTGTAAAATGAATAATCGCTGGAGGTTTTAAGGTGTTTGTTCATTAAGTAAAATCACCTGAATTTTTAATATATAATCGCCAAAAATGTTTGCCTTTGGGTTTTTAACATTTTACAAAAATTGGCCAATTATCCATTATTAACAAATACCCAAATATCTGAAAATGTTGAATCGCCCAAAGTCAATAAACAATCACCCACTTTGTTCACAGAATTTTTTTGGTGATTCTACACTTTTTTTCGGGCGATTTTTTATTTGGGCTATTATTCATATAACCGTTTATAAATTTAGCCCAATTGGTCTCCATGAAGAATCGCCCGAATATAAATAATGAATAGATTTAAATGAATAATCACCAAAAATATTTTAGGTAATTTGGAAATTAAATACAAATTTAAAACAATTTTACTGCAGTCATGAACAATTTTTTTTAAGTTCATTCATTTGGCTTTTTTAGATTATTTTATTTGGGCGAATATTCATACGGCCAGTAAATGATATATAAATATATATAATTACCCAAGTAAAATCGCCCGAAACAGCAAAATGAAGATATACACGAAATATCCCAAAAAAGTGAAGAATAATTCAAAAGTGTGAAATCAATAATCGCCTGACGCTTTTGAGTGTTTGTTCATTATGTAAAATCAGCCGAATTTAGAATAAATAATTGCCCAAAAAAATTTTTTGTTGGGTTTTTAACATTTTACAAATGTTGTATAATTCTTTATTATGAACAAATACCCAAATATTTTAAAATGTTGATTCGACCAAAGTCGATGACCAGTCACCCAATATTTTTTACAGCAAGTTTTGGGCGATTCAGTTTTTCGGGCGATTTTCACTTGGTCGATTATTTGTACAGCCTTTCTTAGACTTCAAGTGCCTTTTAATCTATTTCAAGCCTTAATATCGATATGAATTGATATAATTCAAAATCTTTTTTTGTATTATCATCATTCATATCAGAAATCGTAAAATATTTGTTTGAGAATTTTCCCTGATACACCGAATATAAATCAAAGTCAAGAACAGAAATTTTAAAATTAAAAGCCAAATATCTTTGAAAGCTTAAAAGATATATTAACGAAGTAAACTGCATTTTCTTTACCTATTATGTTACCTATTATGTTATGAGACTAACAAAGTTGTTGCTTGTTTGCGGATATCCGAGATACTCAACTTTGACTTGCTTTAGTCCACCGGTTCTTTCAACAGATTGGTTTATAAAGCTTATCTACTCCTCTCTGATTTTAACATGCATCATTTTTAATTTTATCGCAAGAGTAAACATACAGATTTATTTTTAATTTTTTTTTTAGCAAAAGGAACCACTGTTCAACGCTGGTAACCAATTATTTCTGCCATATAAACGCAATCAAGTGCTACTTTGGGAGCAATTAAAATAATTGAGTTGAAAATTCATTAATATTTCGACCATATAAAATTAAATGAATTTGATTACATTTTTAAATTTATTATCGGAAAAAATTGCTTATATTGAAAAAGTTTCAATGATATATTTTACTGACACACAATATCATCTCAATCTCTTTCAACATCAATGTAAAAAAAACAAACCCAACTGAAATAAACTTGCTATATAAAATTGAAAGCACGAAAATATGATAAAAACGCAACAAATATGAATATTTAATAAACATCAAAAAATAACAATAGATATTAATAATATTAACGCTTTTATGCCATGTCAACACAAATGCTTCAATACGTTGTACTAACGTTAAAACAAAAAAACACGAATATATGTACAAAAATATGTATGTCTATCGTTAGATGAAATGGACGCGGCCTTGCTAACAAGCAATGTCAAATCGCATTTTTTTTTTAATTGTGTCCCAGCAAAGAATATCATGTTTCTGGAAGCAGTAAAAAACTTTCATACCTTCCACATGCGATCTTTTGAAGGGCTTCCGATGATGCTCAAAAAGAAGGGAGAGATCTCTCAGTGTTCATAATGTTTAAGCTACGAACTTAGTCGGCATTTACATTTCTTCAACACGAACTGCAAAATAAAAAAATCATATTCAGTAGCATTGTAGCTCTAAACAATATAGGTTCTAAAGAATTGTCACACGCATTGTTTCAAATAAACACTAACATATTTTAAAACTCAAACCCCATTTAAAGTATGCTCTCTTTCTACATATTTCATCTATTCCATGGAAGAGAGAAATTTAAAATAAAACATGATTTGATTTGTTTTGTAGTTTAACGATGATAAAATGAGACATGATTTGAAACCATTTTCGATGCTTCGAAAGAAGCGCTGTTTCATATCAAAAACAAGAGCTCCAAAGTGGGACATTGCGAACACAAAATTATGTTCGATGCGCTTTACAAAGCAGAGAAACAACAAAACTAGCTTCTCTCACTTATAAACCTGCTTCGGCCGAAGCAGTAGTTTTTGCTGGGATTGTACATAAGCATATAATACACAAAAATAAAATATTAAACGATCTAGAATTTTTTAGTAACGCGGTTTTGCATTTCATATAACGATAGGTATGTATATTAGGGTGGGCCGATTTATATGAATGCAAAGATTATAATAAAAAAAGTCCTTTGATGGAAATGAATATACAAAGAATTTTAAGCAACTTTAACCGAGGAAGCATGGGTCTAAGATATATTTTGAGCTTGCGGAAATTCCAAAATAGATTTTGACCTTACAGATATTCCAAAATATGTCGTAGCTGATGTATAAAACCAACCAGTGATAGGGCCAGATCTCTTCCGACAAAAAATCATAGGACTGGTGCCAGTGGTTCCCAAACTATGACGCCTTTATTATAGGATATATTATAACAATATTTTGAATGAACTTGTCTCATTACTTGGTGGCGTATGAGTGTCATTATTTAATGTATTAATAAAATATTAAGCATTCGTCAAAATGCTTCAAGTGCCTTTCGTGATTTTTATTTAAAAAAGTCGACCATTCCTAATGTGTATACATATATAGCAATATAAATTTTATTTAAAATTTTTTTTAATAATATTAAAAAAACAGCAGCAGTACCACACCTCTTGCGATCTGTTAAAAACGAAAAGTGAAATATAAACAAAATTGTTACTAACACTATAACGCATCAAAGAAAACAAAAAATATATACATATGTATGTAATATGTACGTACATATTTATATATTTTTTTAAAATATATACTTTTAACAATTTTTATATGCATGTATATTAGGGTGACCCTAAAAATTAAAAGTTTGATTTTCCCCCATTGGATTTAATTCTCATATTAATCTTTTACGAAAAATAGAAATTTACCCAAGAGATATATAAAATGTGCTTTCACATTCAACAGAGCCACCTCAAACATGGTGATAAGTTACATACACATAATTACTGATGATGGAAGTACAGGGTTGTTATGTTCTGCTGTGTATGCTTAAAACTAATTCGATGTTGATTTTTCCCTTGCTACATGGAAATATTCTTTTTTAGTACAGCGTTACGAACCTTAGCATATAACGTATATCTGTGTCGTTTTATCATATTATCTTAAGTCTAAAAATCGTGTTCGGAGATATTAACGATTTAATGTAACATCTATTGTATTGGTATTCTAGAAAGTTAAACAATAAACTGTGATAACAAAGTATTTGGACTGTAAGAAGACGAACCAGAACATGACTTTAACTCAATTTTAACTTAACTTGACTTAAGATGATATGATGATAAGATGATAAGCACGAGGCGTGCGTTTGATTTCCGCTATAGACCATGCCTGTTTTCCGCCGATAAGCTAAATCGCTTCGCGGGTTGTGTTTGTGTGTGTAACTATCGATGTAACATATTTTTAACAACTTATCCCAGCGGGAAATAGAAGGAATACGGATGCCTTTTAGAAGGCATCTGTACTCCTTCTTTTGGATGTACAAGGTCTGCTCGCTTCAATCCATACTCACATATTTGTATACACGTTGTCATTGCGGGGAAGGTCTTCCGTTTGCTAGTTCTGGAAGGCCTGACAAAAGACTTTCTAAAAAGGCTATTTTGAAGGGTTTCTATGGAAGGTCTCTCAAGCAATCAAATGGAGGTAAATCGTTTTTAATCTCGGTATTTTTATAGAGCTTCTTTATTTTTGATTAATGTGATTGTTTATTTCAAATTATTTCCTATCACCTAAAGTAATTTTTAATACGATTATATTTATTAAGACGGAATTGAACATGAATAGTTTCGCCGTCATAAGTATTATAAGTTAATCAACTCCAACATAAATGGTATAACAGCCGCATATATGATGTCTCTTGTACATAAATTACAGCTTTTTATACAAATTACTTTGGAAAAAAGAATATAAAAATTTTTGTTATATATAAAGTACATTTTCGATGAACAAAACAAATTTCTCCTGCCTTGGCAACAAAAGCTCCTACACCTGCTCTTCTCCCTTCTCATAGAAGCGAGTGTGGCATGTTTATTTTATGTTTTATATGGAAGGCGCGAGACCCTCTGTAAGACTGGCCTTTACTAAGGCCTGGAGTAAGAAGGTTTTCGGAGTTTTCGCACTAGGGTGATGTTACAAGAGTATCGTTAATTCGTCCAGCTGCTGATGAGACCAATAAGCGGCACTAATTTTATTAGTTACCTCTGTAAAAAATTAGTTATTGCAAAACGAAAACTTTGCACACTTATTTACATTCATAAAAGATGAAAATAGTAAAATTTGCAGCATTTCTAAGCAAGATTCGAGGCCTTCATATATATCCTGAGACTAAAATATTGTAAAAAGTACGGACGAATTGCATCAACTCTGTGAAGTGTTTTTAATGCATTAAATATAATGAACTTTATACCCCTATGCAATTTTGCTCAATTTTGATCAAGGATACGGTTAGTTAAAATAGATCCATATGCAAAATACGTAAAGAAATTAAAACTTTTATCGCTTCTTTCAAGTTTGGTTTATAATTTTAATAATATTGACATTGCTGCATAGATTTCTCTCTCCTCTTTCAGCCAATGCAATGATTGTATCAATAAAGAAGTTTTGAATTATAGGCCTTTAAATTTTAAAAAGTGCTTTGTATACGTTTCTCTCTATAACCTATTCAAACACCTCCGTTAATTTTGGGCCACACTGTATTAGCATATTAAGTTGATCCATTAAGATGAAAAAAAACTAAACTCCAACGAAAAACAAGAAAGTTATAAGCCATTAAGCTAAAAATGTCGACTTTTTTTATAAAAAATTCTTTATTTCTATTGAAAATAAGATCGGGGTTTTTACTTAATGGGTTATAACTTTCTTACTAATTGTATCTTTCGCGTTATATTAAACTAAGTTATTAAATTATGTTATTTTAATAAAGCAACTTAAAATTAAGTTCGGCCTTCGGCCATAGTAGAAATCTAAAGCATATGGGAAAAAAACTATAAAACATATTTTTGTGTTTAATTTTGCAATGTGCAATTTTATGGAGGTTTTTAAAATCGATTTTGTGAATTTTTTCCCCTGTAAACTTCGATATTACTATAATAATGTATTTTATTCAAAGCTTGGTTCTACTCAAAAAACTTCAATAAACAAAAAAATTGGAAATGTGTGGATGACTTTTTCGATGGTTTGTAATCTACACTGAAAAAGAACATGCAACATATGCACAAAATCGTTCGTATATTTTACGAAATATTTTGTAATTTCGCACCACGAAATTCTACCGTAAAATGAACGAAATTTTTTTGTTTATTTTACGAAGTATGTTTTGTGTTTTAAGAAATAATTTTTTATATAATACGAAAGAGTTTCGTAGAAAAGAGAAAAAAGTTTTACTTTTTGCGAAATAAGTTCATAGTTTAAGGTAATATTTAGAGAATATTACTAAATATTTTTCGTGTTTTACGAAAGAACTTTGTATATATTATGAAAGAATTTTGTAAAAAGCAAAGTAAAATTTTAGATTTTACGAAATATGTTCATAACTGAAGATAATATTAGCTTTGTTTGTTTACTTTTTGTAGTAAATGTAGTAAAACAGAGACTTTTAAAATGGCGTACTTATGAGAAAGAAAACACTAAAATATAAAAAACAGAAAATGTGTAAATGTAGTAAAATTTTTCATAGAAATACTGCTCAAAATAATAGCTACAAGAAAAATATTTTATTATATAAAAATGGAAATTTCTTTTATTTCAAAATTCTGTAAACAACAATTCTGCACCACACAATATTGCCTTTCCTCATACAACAATGCTCGTTTATTCCATCTTTGTTAAAAATAGGATGCTGAAAATTGTTGGATTTTTATTGGATACCATTTTTAGCCAACAAACTACTTTTAATAGTCGTTTCGTCAATTGTTTCAGCAGTAGTACCAAAGTAGACATAAAAACAGTTCTATGATGAAACCGCGAACGCGTCTTACGTTAATTTCGTAGTCTTATTTAGATATCGTATGGGATCGTATGGGGAGAAGGCATAAAAAATAGCTCAAAACATGTATTGCTTCTCTATTTAATGTATTCGAAGGAACTAAAATATTGAAAATTTTCAATTATGTTTAGCACATAGTGAAAAAATTAATTTTCTTCAAAGAAGGGACAAATTATTTGTTTTGTATCTATAATTTTAGTAATTTTTGTATGTTGATTTAAATATTTTTTTTATTTTCTTATATTTTCAAATTTTAAATAATTTTTATATTTGCCTACAAAAATTTTTCCAGCACATTGTTGTAAATTTGTAGTAAAAGAAAAACAAATTTTCTCTTAAACTCGTTACTACTTTTACTGTTTTTTTGTGTACTTGAACGCTTTTGGAGTAAAAGTAGTAAAATATCGTAAATGTAGTAACTTGTAGTAGGTAATCGAACACAACTATTGAAATCCCAAATCGCCAAACATTCTTCTGGAAATTTCATGTTAAAAACAGTAAATGCCTTAAAGCAAATATCAATCGCTTTACAAATTATGGCAAATTTGTATCTTATAGCACCGCAATCCAAAAAAATGTTTCAGAGTCAAACATTGTTATTATAACAGATATTTTTGGAAAGTGGATTTCGTTGGTTTTTTGTCTTTTTTCAAAGATATCTTTATACTCCCTCTCACTGCGGTAAATTTTGATGAATGAGTCTCTTGACTCATTTCTTGAATAAAATCAAGAGTTTCCTTTACGTAAAATTGCGTTGTTAATGCGTGATAATGGCAAAATTGCCTGAATAAAATATAAAAACTGGCATTTAAGAAGAAATAACTCACACAATTTTGACTTTCATTAATTTTTTTCCAAACTTTATCATGAATAAGATATTCTTTAGCATAACACTTAATTTTGGCCCTTTCAGCTTCAGATAAAGATTTTCCTCGAGCCATTTAAATTTCAAAATGTTTTATCGGCTTAGAAAGATCGAAAATGTATTAAAAACTAACAATACGCTGGGAAGTTATAACGTAAACTGTAACATTAATCAGAAGAAAAAAAAATAGTTTTGCAGCAATTATTTGATAATGGTACGGGAGTATCGTACAGATTTCACGTAATGCATATTATTTATTAATAAGTCCAATTTCATTAGTAGGTTGAGCATTCGTTTTTGATAGAACTACCAAAATTATTGCTAAAATCTAATCAGATGAGCTGAAGTTTAAGTTTGCTAACCTTTATTTTTGAAATTAAATAACTTTTTTTTACATATTTCTTGTTATTAAAAATGCTCCTTCTTTTCTCAGAAATCCCCTTTTTGTTCCCCTTTTATTTTCAAAATACCCTTTTTTGCCTCTTTTTGAAAATTTTCTACAGTGACGCTGTCTACAACTTAAATGTATACGGGTCACTTAGCGCCGAATTTTATATGACTCAAAAATTTGAAGAACAACTTATATAGTCCATAATTGATTTCGTAATATGTACGAAATTTAAGTATATATTACGAAAAAACGTACTAGTAAATGTTTTCGTTACTTTCGTAAAACTATAAAATTCTGGTATAAAAATTTATTCTGAAATATGTCTGAAAGTTTAGATATTTTACAAAAAAAAAAAATAATAACTACGAAAAGTTTTCGTTACTTTCGTCAAATAATAAAATTCTAGTCTCAACCAAATTCGTAATATTTTGTCGTACATTCTACGAAAAAAGTAAATACGAATGGTTTGCGTTACTTTCGTAAAGTAATAAAATTCTAGACTAAAATTTTTTCGTGTAATGTACGAAAGTTTCGTGTATAATAGGAAAAAAGTAACTACGAAAGTTTTTTTCGTAAAATTTTACGTGGATTATTTTCAAGGTACATACATGCAAGAAAGTTTTGTGGAAGAAAGTTAAACGGAGGCATGTGGAGCAAAAAAGTTCTGGACTATCAAAAATTACACTTAAAGAGTTTTTTTTGTCTCACTGTATTGCGAATTTCTTACAAAGGACAAAAGCTAATATCGAAATTTTTCATACTTATACAAACCGTACATATAACTATAAAATCCCATTAAAATAATATTTTATTATTGCCCCGATTCTATTATTTATAACATATTAATAACATATTTTACATATATTATAGAATTCAAAAACGTCACTTTATTAGGAATAACTTAAAAAGAGATTATGCACGCCTTGCCTATGATGTTTTTTTTAAACGCATTTATCCCTAACCAATACATTTGAAAATTTAGCAGGATTATTTTTTGTCCATATTCGCCAAAATGCGGGGCGAGAATAAAAGTAAGTTGAAGAAAATATAGCCATAATGCTAACGGTCACCCTAATTTATGTACATACATACACATATATATATATATATGTATGTAGATGTGTTCATATGTGTTTTTGTTGATAGATTTTTCTACATCTGTATGTGATAAGTAATTCCCCCCTAAAAAATCAACAAAACAATAACCAAAATTGCAAACGTCAACAGAAAAAATTAAATTGTTTTTGACACAATTTGGATGGAAAAATGTCACGTAAAACGTAAACAAACATTGCATAACACCAACGTGTGTGTGTCTGTGTGTGCAGCCGTATGTACGCGTGTTGAGTATGTTTGCTTTGCCTCTTTGTTTCCTGTTTGAAGTACACATTGCCCATCTATGATGCTAAAAATTGTTAATGTTTATACACATGACAAAATATTGTAGAAAGAAAACAAATTCATGGACAACAAAAAAATATTATTTAATAAAATAAACATCAATGTAAAAAAAACGCAAATGATGATAATAACAACAATGCCAATCATTGTTTCACTTTGCAAAGTTTGAAAAAAATTCTGGAAACAGCAAATAACCAAATATGTATAACATAACTTTAGTTATATATTTTTGTTTTACACGATTTGTCAGTTGTGCGGAAACATGATGCCGCCAACAACTTTTGCCACAATAACACACACATACACAAGCATTTTCTTACCCATATTTTTGTATGAAACCAACTGCATTTGTGGCCTTAATTGTCTATTGTATTTGTTCTATTTTATTTGCGTTTCAATTTTATTTTAAACGTTGTTTTCATATTTCTGTGTCTTTTTATTTGCAAATCCGTTTGACACAATTTATTTATTTTCTATTTTTTTTTTAACTTCTATAAATGTATGTACATTAGACTGGTCCAAGAATATATGAAATTTGCCGATGTTATTTGCTTATTTCTCAATAAAGCTGGTCCGATTGCAGTAAAAAAAATAATAAATAAAAATCAAAGTTTTGTGACCATGTCCCACATTCGTAAAACGAAATGAAAATCAAGTTTTACTCTAGTTTTTGAGATATACCGTTACGTCAAAATTGAAGATACTTTCACGAAATATTTTAGCATAAAAAAAAGAAAACTCTAATTTGATGCCGAGTGAACATTGTTTCTAAATCTAACCATTAGTTTTAGCGATATCCTAAAAGTTTAAGCCTAAAAAATATAAATTTTGAAAAGTTGTTTCACTAAATTGTGGATAAAATCAAAAGTTGCTTACCAATTTTCTAATTTTCTAATTTTCATTGGAATATATTAAACTGCTTGATACTTAGCAGAAAATGGATAGTTGGTTTTTTTTTTAATTTCTAAAAAAGAAAAATTTTTTAATTTTTTGTGAAATTTTTAATTTTTAGGCTGAAACTTTTACCATATCTTTGAAATTAATTAATTTAGAAACAGTGTTTGTTCGGCTTAAAGAAATTTTGTCGTCGAATTTTATTTCTTCTCTCTTACTGAATAGGGCAAACCCTTCTCGAGTTATATTAATATACATATATCGGGCAATTGTCTTAATTTTTGACTTAACGATATGTCTTAAAAACTAAAACTGATCAAATGGAGTAAAAATTGACATTCACCGGCACAAATAACTAAAAAAGAGCATTTGCTCAAAATTTGGTTGGCGTAGGCGCGCCTTAATCTCGACTGATTGACCTGAAATTTTTTTATGGTAGTTTTTAATAAATAGCCATCAGGTTTGAGTATGAGACTTGAAGAAATCCAACTTTTAATTTTTTGCGACCACTCTACGATAAAAGAACTTTTCTTCATAAAACCAATGAAAAAATTTTCTTAGATTTTCTTGAAAATTTAGTTACTATTGTGAAAGAATTCCATTGGTTGAAACCATTTTATTACATTTTTTATTAAGCCGATGACAATTTCCCAAATCCAATGAAAATTTCTTTAATATTGTGAAAGAATTTTGTAGGTTGAATTTTTCTGAAAAGTTACATTAAAATTCAACCAACAAAATTCTTTCACAATATTAAGAAATGTTCATTGGACTTGTGAATTGGTCATTGGATTAATGAAAAACACTAATGAAAACACTGAAGCAAAATTCTTTTAGGGTAATATACATATATCTAGCGACTTCCAAGCAAACAATTATGTGAGATTTGTATTACTATTTTTCTGGCTGTATTTCATTTAAAATTCCTGGAGAAGCCGCTGGCTCTGCCCACTTGCCTTCTGAACAGCAGTTTTATTGCGAAAATCACAAAGATTTGCGCCTACTTATGGAGATCATGATTTTAACGTTCTTACATTTCGGATTAGTCTAATTTAGATATATACATATCGCACACTAAATCATAAAAAGTCATAACTAAAAAAATTGAAAATGTTCAGGAAAGGTAAAAAAATGCTTACGATCTTATAATTAAATTGAGTTCCACAGTAAAGAACTCCTTCTTAAAAGAAAGTTATTGTATTTTGATTTAGTTTTGTGTTGTAGTTTTGAAAATAATCGGTAATCTTCATTTGTGTAAATTGATATTTTTTATCAATTTATTTCATGATTATTTCATAAAAAGGCATTTGTAAAAATAATACCGACGGTTATACTCACTTTTTCCGACTAAGGAGGTACAACTCTAAATAATGCACCGCAAAACTTAACAAGTTTTTTAGCAAAAGCGTCACAACTCGAAATAATACTGAAAAAAAAATTACAATTGCTCATAAGCACACTATCATAACTCAAAATAGTACTATTTAATTACTTGATGATATACAAGCGATGTAATTAAAATAAAAACATTTATGAAATTTATTTGACATATTGTCATAATTTTATTTTAAATGAAATTTATTTGCTGGAGTTTAAGCAATTGTCTATATGCAGCATTTCGTTGGTATGCTGCATATAGACAATTGCTTAAACTCCAGCAAATAAATTTCATTTAAAATAAAATTATGACAATATGTCAAATAAATTTCATAAAGGCTTAACTTAGATTTTATTTTTCATTTTGCCTTCTAGGTACTTTTATTGTTATCCGATGGATTTCTAATTGTATGAAGGTCTAGAAAAATAAAATAGATTCATATCGAATAAAAAATTATTTGCTGGGTTTTGCATAAGTTTCAAAGCCTACTATGCTTATTTTTTGAAAATCATTTATGTAGTTATTTGTAAATTCTCAAATGGTTTTTAAAAGTTTGTACATAAGATAAAGGGTTTGTAACTCTTTAAAATTATGTTTGAAGTCTACTGATGAGTTGGTAAAGCACCAACGAAATGCTGCATATAGACAATTGCTTAAACTCCAGCAAATAAATTTCATTTAAAATAAAAACAGACATAACGGTATTTTTCCACTTATAGAAGACTGTGATGCAAAATAAATTTTAGTGATCGTTAGAGATTTGTTCTGTGAGTTGATTTGTGTAATAAAAATGATTTTTAAAAATTTTGAGTTGTGACTGTTTATGATTTACTGTGCGATATGTACTTTTTTACTTGTTTTGTTATTATTTTATGTTCATCTTTGTTTAAAATCGTACACCTGCTGTTTGTTTTTTATATTGTTGTTTTTATTTATTATTAATCTTTGTATGTCGTATTCTATCAGGCAGCACAACTTCAAACAAATTGTTGATGTTGTTTTCATCCTTAAATTAAAATGGCTCAAAAAAAAAATTTTTTTTACTTAAATTTTTTGCTTGAAGTTCTTAACATCTGTCAAGTATATATGATAGATTTGTTCCTTTGTTGTTTGTTTGTTTTGCTAATATTATAAGAATATTTATTCTTGGCATTTATATAATGCGTGGCTTCCGTTATTTCGTTCAGTGCAATATCATCAGACTTAATCCATATAAAACCAACCACTGATTTGACATTATACCCCTGAATTAAACCAGTCTTGTAGGGTAGTGAACAACAACACTTTTACAAAAAAAAAATTAGAAAATAAGCCTAATGGATTCTCAAATTATGATTAATGTGGCATTCTTTTATTTTTCTTAAAAAGCGTTTTCGATATTTTCGCGAAAAATTTGTTTCTTTGCAGTTTCTTAAGCTATTTTCAAAAATCTTGAATGTTTTTCATCTGAATTATATGAATTGTGCACTGATGCATAGATATGTTTTTCCTTTTTCATTTAATATGTAGACTGTATCATCGGATCAAAATGCAATGAGTTGCAGCCCTTGTGATGTGAAAAAAAAATTTTTTACGTTTTTTTGGAAAATTCACTATTTAAACTCGTTCCATTAGGATAACAAATCTTCTAAAATTTTCTTGAGTGCTACATTAAAAAAAATCCCCAAACGTAGTAAGCATAGAGCTGTTCATACCGAACAAAAAATGAGAGAGTAATAAACATATATAGTGAAAACATCCGAATTTGAATTTTCATTCGTTGGGGGTCATTACTTTTCCACGTTTAAAAGAGAAAGGTAGGCATATCGCAATAGCAAAATTTACAAAACTATGTGTTCTTAATACTGTTTTCGGATTTTAGCTACTTGCATTTCTTTTTTAAAGACTTTTGGCTTAATAAGTGGAAAAGTTGCGATTTATGGTGTTATGTGTATATTAATGTTTTTATTAATGTCATAAAATCGTTAATAATTGATATTCTCCAGTGAAATGTTGCAATTATTTAGCAATTTATGAAACTAATACTGAGCAAGTAAAGAAAACTATAACTTGAATGTGAGAATCATCAGAATTCCTAAGAAAGTTCTAACAAATCCCAAAAATTTATTTTTTTATGGTTTTGCCCATAAAGTTCCCATATGGTCCAAGGACCATGAAATGCTTTGGCAAATAAATATATCGACGCAGTTGCGTAAAAAGGGCCAATCTGCAGTTTAAAATAATGTTTCTAAGATTTACATAGATCATACGGCAAGCAAATAACTTTTACGACAATATAATTGGTCGGGATGTTCGTGCAATTTAGTGGTCTACCTATTTCAGTAGCTCCCTTATCATATAAACGTTCTTATTTATAAGAAAAATCATAAAAAGGCCAAAATAGTGCAGTTTGGCCCTTTTTACGTAGCAATAGTTCTAGTAATTAAAAATTAAAAGGGACAATCTGGCAGTTTGGCCCTACATGCTTCCATATTTTTACACAAAGGTTAACATATTCTTAGACAAATATGAAAAACGACTTAGTGAGGCTTATAGATCTACTTAAGAATTTTATTTTGCCATTTTAAAAAATTGCAATACGCCATCAAAATCGCAAGTTATCGATAAAAAACAATTTTTTGGACTTCACGGACAAACAAATTTGTTACTGCGTTGTTTCTGCGCCGATTTTCAATTTTTAAACGGTGTATATTTAAAAGATTTTTTTTACTTATATTTCATGGAAATGTCGTCAAAAGAAAAATTAAATTTTTTATTTTATTCCGATTTTTTTAAATTTTGTGTATTTTTTGCAACAATTTGCTTGAAAACCTACCATTTTTTTATATTTTCATGCAAAAGCGTATTTTTTAGCGATTACAATAAGTCTTAAGTTATAAAAATCGGTTGGGTATTGGCAAAGTTACAATATTTTTAAATAAAATTTCAATGTAAAGTTATACATGCAACACATTCCCAATGCATTTGGGAGCTGCTCACAAAATAAATGGTAAAAAACGAATAGCTGCTAAGCTACTGTTTAGATTTATTTCAAATTTGGCATATCAATAAATGATGGACTACAATTGCACAATATAGTTTGCGAAAGTTTGCAGAATATGTACTGACGACTCTACAGTGGGCTAAAACTAAATGTATCGCATGTGGAAAGCATTAAAAGTGTTGTAATTTTTGCAGATCTTAACCGATCTTAAAAGTTTTTATATACTTTAGCTTTGGAAATATAAGGATAATATACTAAAACAATTATATTCTAAAAGCGCGAAAAAATTATGGCTAAATATGCAAAATAAATGTTTGCATTGAAATAGCTCTTAAATAATAAACGGTAGCAGAGTGTAATGCTAAAAGTTTTTCTTTTCATTTTCGAGCTGAGCATAAATATATAAATGTTTTGACCATTTTTACTAATAATCTAATCATTATTTTAAATTTTAATTTAAGTAAACATGCAAACTATATTGAGAAATAATTTATTTTTATGTTTAATATTGGAAAACGTGGTTTCAAAAGCTTAATGTATTTTGGTCCAGTGTATGAAAGCCAAACCCCTTTAAAAAATACCAATATATATAATTTTTGAAATAGTTAATTATGCAGATTGGCCTTTGTAAGCCAGCTCGTTGCAGATACGCCCAATCAGATGGGCCATTTGGATTTGTCGTAACAAGGTAAACAAAAACAGATTGGCCCTCATTAAAAAAAGCAGATTGGGCCTTTTTACGCAACTGCGTCGATATACACAAAGTAGTACACATTCTAGTTTTTGAAAGTGGTAGCCCAGTTGACCGGACTACCTTGCTCGACATTGTCAGCTACGATTCTTGTACGAATGGGAAGATCAACACAAATCAGCTTATCTCGCATACAAACCTGCTTCGGCCGAAGAAGTAGTTTTTATGGGTTATTTTCCGTGAAACAAGTTTTTTGAGTTATAACTTTATTGCAGCAAATGTATTTATGAGACATACATACATTCATATGTGTTTACAATCAAAATCTTCATATTATTTTATTTGTGTCCCAAAATACAAATGCGGCTTCCACAATAATTTTCAAGTGTACGTTACCTTAAGTCTCTAATTATACTCATGCTCCACACATGCACATATATAATTTCTGTTTTTTTGTTTTATTTCTTTTTTGCTTTGTACTCATGTGATGTGATGACGACGGAATCTAAATAGGTTATATGGTTTAAAGATACCATGCAATTGGATACCACCGAACGTCATATTATGGAGAATCGTGGCTCACGTCATACGTTGATTATACGAAAAGTGCATCCACAAGATTTTGGTAATTATTCATGTGTAGCTGAAAACCAACTTGGCAAGTCACGTAAGACTTTACAGTTGAGCGGTAAACCGAACGTAGCTGTTTTCAATTCACCACCAATCAGTCAGTATAAGGACAGGTAAGTAGGTCAAGTAATATGTATATATAAGTATATATAGAAGAAATATGTATGTAGCGACTTAACAAACCATGCGATTAACCATAAGACTCATACATTCGTATACGATAGTAAATGTCTGTATGTATGAATGCATGTAAGATTTAATCAATATAAGCAATCACACAAATACTTATGCAATTAAAGCAGTATGTGTATGCTTAAATGTTTATCATGTCTGATAGATACTCATCCTTGTATGGTGTATCTCATATACAGAAACGAAAATAATATTATATTCTGATATTCTCTGAAACACATTTATACGTGTCTTCATGATAAAGAAGACTTAATTAGTGTATAAATGTGTATAAATTAATTACCAGGAATAAAAAGTTTGTTACATTTTTTTTATGTTTGAGTATATGATACATAAACAAATTCAAACGCAAAAGAAATTCCTTTGAAAAATAACACCATACTGAAAAATAACATCGTACTACGGAGGGGCTAGATGATTCCCATGCTCACTAAAATTGCTATGTTGGTATGTTAGAACTCATCACAGCTAATTTTCATCTAAAGGGATATTTCTCATAATGTAGCTTTATATAGAGAATTCTATTAATTCTGTTACTGTCGCTAGAATTATTTTTTCATTTATATAATTATTCACGTATGGTATGTTCACAATTTTGAAAATAAATGTTATTTTACTTATATATATGTATTATACCATTGAGTTTAAAATATCATTTAAAGATTGAAGTAGCATTAAAACTGCAATCAATACGTATTGAAATGTATGTATATAAATTGAATTTTATATTTTTTATAAACTAATAAAGTATTCATCTAGAAAAATATTACAGCTGTTGAATAACAATTCTGCCCACTGTTATTTTACATGGCAAAAAAAAATTATAAATTGTATTATACTCTTTTACAAAAAAACACGAATTTTAATAACAATCAAATTTACATCAACAATTTACAATTAACACTGCACAGTCTTCCAATTGGAAAAAGGGGTAATAAATCTGTATCTTTGAAACTTATGACCCGATTACAAAACGATGTATGTAAAAATCATAGTAAAGGAAACGTGGATCACCCTGTTGAAATACACGACGAGCTACAGAATGTCAAAGTTGATTTCCTCGGGCATGAAAAACTTTGTAGGCCTCATAAATTTTAAAATCAGTATCTGATTTAAATAAATTTAAACTTGTTGCAAATCTATAACTAGATAAAGATAACACACTTTATTTCATTACGATATCCTTAAAAATTTTTGATTTTGGCCTCAACTTTGTTCTCTATTTTGTCAATATCTCCTTTATTTTGCAAAAAAATATTTTATGATTTTGAACACAATATGCAGAAATTTTTTTTTATTATCTTAATTCATATAGTCGCGAAAAATAATCAAAGTCAGGACCTTAAAATAAGACTGAAAAGTGGTAAGATTTTCCCAAAAATAGAGCTTAATTGCTTAGTATTTTAAAAGAATAGACTTGAGAAAATACTGCAGTTGAAATTCCAAATCGATTAAAGCAGACACGCCACATCCAGTATTAGACATAAATAGTGAATTTTCCACCAAGTTTTAGATTCATCGTGGCTAAATTAAGAGCTGGCGGGTATAAACTTAAGCTTTTACCCCCATATTCATAACTGATTAGTAAAGTTAATGAGTGCATTAAAACCGGTTTTACTATACGATATTCGAACAATAAACCAACATTAAATGTAATAAAGTGTACCTCGGTAGGCTAGTGGATAGTGTGCTAGCCTATCAATGTGGAGGTTGTGGGTTCAATTCCAACCATAGACTCTGGTCTGTTTCACTACAACGGGTGAAGGTCTTTGTTACTATTCACGTTTAAATTAAGTTACGATATAATTTGTAATTGTATTTTTAACATTTAGTAATTTTTTTCGATCTTCAATAAAAATAAACTAACTAACAATAAGTAATCAAATCTTAATTCAAAAATTTTAATTTTTAAGTCCAGCCAATGCCAGACAAAAATATTTGTTTCAGCGCTTGATTCTTTGGTTGTTTACGTCTCTCGTGCTCAGCCGAGTGTGGCCTCTTAAGTTAATAATGTCTCGAGCTAGGGGATTTGGGTGCAACTCAAGTTTTTTTTATGTATCTTGTCACATGCTTAGAAACCACTGTCTTAACCAGCAGCACATCTAGGTCTTTATGAATTCGCTTTTTTTACATACCATGGAGCTAATGTAATCGTACGGAGTATTGAATTTTGTTGTCTTTGAGTTTTATCTACATTTGATGCCGAGGCAGTGCCCCATAACTGGATTCCGTAGGAACATATTGGTTTTAGAATGGACTTGTATAGAAGAAGTTTACAATCGAGGCTTAGAGTAGAGTTCCTTCCAATGAGCCAAATCATTTGAGCTGCTTTTAGTTTCATTTGGGTCACATTTCCATTTATGTGGGACTTCCATGTTAGATGACGATAAAGATGAACACCGAGATATTTTACTTCATTATGTTGAGGTATAGTTTGATTATTTATTTGTATAGGTGGGCAGGTTTCTCTGCACAATGTAAAAGTAATGTGTAGACATTTTTGTTCGTTAATTTTTATCCACCATTATTTTAGCCATTGTTCCAACTGGGGTATATAGTCTTGCAGTTTGCGGGAAGGCTCTTGATGGCTTTTGTGGACACTTAGAAAAGCTGTATCATCAGCGAATGTTGATATGTGCATGTTACTGCTTACCGCCAAGTCAGAGGCATATATCAGATATAATACAGGACCTATGATGCTACCTTGAGGAACTCCGGCTTCAATGAGTTGCGGCGGGCTTAGAAAATTACCTTTTTTAACAACAAACTTTCGCTCAGTTAAGTAGCTTTCTAAAAGTTTAAGAACGTTTTCAGGTAGGTTTTGCTTTAGTTTGTGTATTAAACATTCGTGCCGTACTTTATTAAATGCCTGAGAAACATCGATAAAGAACGCAGAACAATATTTATTTTCTTCGAAGGTTTTTCTAACTACGTTCACTAGTCTATGTGTTTGTTCAATCGTGCTGTGTTGTTTCCTAAAACCGATCTGGTGGTCTGGAATGCATCCAGTACCATTCAGTATGGGTATTAGCTTACTCATAAGTAGCTTTTCAAATAGTTTGGGCATGTTACACAATAGGCTTATGGGCCTATAGCATTCCACCTTCGTATGATCTTTGCATGGCTAAGGTATCATGGTAATCAGCGAAACCTTCCATTTTGCGGGATAGCATTTGAGGTGCAAAATACTGTTAAGAATAAATAGAATTGTCCGTTTTGCAGTATCGGGTAGCTCTAAGAGCATTTTATTGTTTATTTTATCAGCGGCTGGAGCTCTTTTCGAGATTAAGCCCGCAATACAGTGTTGGAGTAAATACTTTCTGCAAGTGGTTTACAAACAAAGTACATTTTTCAGCGTCAGTTCTTGCCCAGTATCCATTTGAAGCTCACAATATAGGCTTATATATCACTGGTATTTTGAGGCCTCGGGCAGCTCTCCTTAGCGAATAGTCTGTTTGAGGTTTTGCGTCGAACCCATTCAGAAATTGTTGAAGAGTAGCGGGTTTTTGATGTTCTAGTAAAATTTTAAGCTGTTTACTGTATTCCTTCAGCCTAGATTTTAACTGCGGTGATTTGTAGCGTTGCAATTCTTTACGAACTCTTCTTTTTTTGGATAAAAGCCGTTCTATAAATTTTACGAGTATTATATCCCACCTGAAGATTTGTAGTAGTAGTATTTAGAGCAGCTTGCTTAAGGTTTGCCTCAAACATTCTAATAGATTCATCTATGTCAGCAGGCGTTTTTAATGGAATATTTTCTGTGCAATGAGCACTCAAATATTTTTTGTATTTCAGCCAATTTATACGTGTGGCTGTCATCGTTAAATCACAAGTGGGTGAAGAAGTTGTATGTGAATATATAGTGACAATAGTTGGTGAGTGATCTCAAGACAAATCTAAAGATGCTTCAACTTGGATCATTTCGCTGGGCACACCTTTTACCACTCCAAAATCAAAAACATCAGGTATTTTTCGGCCAGTAAGTTGGCTGCCCACTTGATATAACATTCAAACGCATTTTTGAAGCTGTGTCGAACAAAACGCGACCCTTTGGCGTGATGAGGCGACATCCCCAGAACGTGTGCTTAGTGTTGTAATCACCGGCGGCCAAAAAGCGTGGGACTACGGAATTAAAATGATTTGTTATAATAGTGTACCTGGAAGGAGAGTAAGTTGATGAAATCACCAGGTTTTGATGAACAGCTTCAATGCATACATTACTTGTTTGCAGATAGTCTTCACAATGATCACCCATTAAGTAGTGTTACAATCGCGACTTTGTTATTATAGCCGAGCTACCGCAAGCTCTATATTGGGGGTCCTTTGTATCGCAGAGAGTATATCCGTTGATTTTAAAAAAGCTTCTAGTCGTCAAATGCTTATCAGAGATAAGCATAACATTAGCAAATAAATAAATAAATATTTAATACATTGAGTTATGAATTTTAGTCGAACTGTATGGTTTTTATACAAAGTTATTTAATTATCATTTGTGAAAACTCTAAGGGCACTTAGCTAAGAACATTAATGTATACTGTTCCAGAAACTTGGGCAAAATAAACATTAAAAAAATCCCAGCATTGAAAATATCGCTGATATTTTACGCTGGTAAGACAGAAATCAAAAAGCTAAAAATAGTTGAACATGATAAAGAAAAGACAGTTAGTGAAGTTCCGAACCTTTACAAAAGTTCATGTTGATTGGGCTTACTAGAATAAGTACGACTTTCGCTGCTGCTGCCATCATTGGCAGTGTAGTAGGGATGGGCAAGCGAAAAAAATATATCGATACCGATATATTTTTAAATATCGATCGGCATCGATATATATCGAATAAAAATATCGATATATCGGAATTTTTTCAACAATGATAATTCATACGTAGTCCCCAGATTTTTTTTTCAAAATAAAACAAAAAAAGTACCTTTCTTATAAAAAATTAAGCTGGAAAGAGTTAATTTCCAAGATCCTTACTGTTCCACCAATTTTGTATGGAACATACATCAACAAAATTACACTCAAAGAATGATAATTTTTCGAATAGACAAAATATTATAAATAAAACAAAAGATTTTGTTAATAATATTCTACTTGATGAAGACTATAGCGAAATTTTTTCAAAAATTGCACGAAAAACAAAACCAAAGCTAAAAAAATATCGAATTTGATACTGTCGATATATTTGGAAAATTATATCGATATATAGAAATTAAAAATATCGACGATATATATCGATATACTTTTAAGAAAATATCGATTTATCGATATATCGATATTTTTGCCCATCTCTACAGTGTAGGTAAAAGGGCTCTGATGAAAATTTTACTAAAGTTCACTTTTTAATTTTTATTTTTAACTATTTTTAAAAAAACATAGCTATCCTCAATGTTTAAAAAATGTTTGTGATGTGCATTTTTTATGAATTTTTACTTAAAAAGAAACCCATGAACAAAATAGTGTATACTATCGTATTAATCATACCGTCGAGAAAAAAAGGAAAATTTTAAAATTTAAAATCATACTATCTCTAAAAATATGAAACTGATCTTAGCGAAATAAACTCCATTTTCTTTATCTAATTATAAACTTTAGACCAAGTATGGCCTTATTGCATATATGGCCTTATTGCACATGGCTTTATTGCACTGCACCTAAATTTTATATAATGAGTTGCTGCTTACGGAATTCATGGAAGATTGTATATTTAATTCAATTTTTAAAGTTAGGTATATGTGTAAGGTATAATAGGACAATCCGTATTTTTCTCAAATATTTCTCTTTATGACTTTGCACCAAGTTCTATTAGACAAGACCAACTGTATACACCATTTTCCAGTCGTTATATTGAAAAAATGTACTGTGTGCCAGCTTAACCATTTTTCCATTTCACTTGTAATAACTCTTTTTCTAAGTTTCTCTATATCCGGTTTACCTGATTTCCTTTTTTCAACCCTTGTTCTAGTACTTAAACGTGCCATTGAATAATTCATTTAATACAAACTACGAAAAATGATGCTATGGTCTTAAAAATAATAATAAACTAATATAATACGTGAGTTAAAATACTATAATTAGAAATCTCAAAAGTATGCAACACGATTTTGTAAAAATCTATACGTATAAGTAATATTTTCATATATCTAATTAGATATTGTTCATACGATAAAGGTTTGAAACTGTTCATCTATGATCAAATAAGATTATAATTCATACTCATAAATACATACTTCATGTAAGCAGATTTGTAAAGGGAGAATTAAGGGCGTTCACAGTAGAGTAGTTTTTTGAAATTTTCAATCAAATAATTCCGGAAAACTAAGGACCATCCCCCATATTCATAAACGAATATTGAAGTTAATGTTAAAAACAATTTGTTTCTAACGCAAAATAATAATCTTCTTTTAATAAAGAAAAAAGAAACAAAATATATTTCACAACAACATGCTATTTACAAAATTAATTAATTAACCATGTTAAAGTAATTAATAATCAAATTTCAGTAGAGGAACGTTGAACTTCAAAAATAAAAGTTTTGAAGTCTTTTCTCCTTAAGGATATTGCGACGCGGTGTGTAAGTTAGCGCCGCATCACTAAACATACGCTCGCTCGGAACACTCGCTGGTGGTATCAGTAAATACTGCTTGGATTGGTTAAAGAAGCTCGTAGTTTTCCTTATTTACTTTCCACCAAAAATTTAAAAAAGTGGGATTCAGGTGCTAAGTTAATCATTTCAAATTCAGTAATCGAAATGTAATACTAATATTAAATGCCTATTGTAACAGTTTTTCTAAGTTTATTGTTGTTGACGCAAAGGGTAGATTTTTTTCAATTAAATTTGAAATATCAAATGGCACTAACTATTTAGATTGAATAGTCGTATTTGTACTCGAATTCGGCGAATTTTGGCAAAGATATTCGTATGCGTACTCTGATATTCGTAACATCACTTATTTAACAGGACACTAATATCAAAAAATTTAAAGCTTATAAAAATGGCAGGAAACGGTTTTATGACAGAAGAAAGGCGTACATTTGATATCTATGTAGACATCATTTTAGGAATTTAATATTTGATTCATGATGTAGCAAACAGTAGTGGGTGTATGTTCAATTGGTTTCTCCGTAACTCTCAGCACTGTTATCATGATACCCGTAACTGAAACCTACCAGTTACTACCAAATATTGGACGAAAATTCCTAATTGAAGAATTGTAACTAACGTTTGTCAATTTATATCTTAACAATGCCTAGTATTTATTCGAGCGATTATTTTCTATGAGAAATATTATATAATACTAAAACTATGATAACTTCTCATCATCACTAAATTTTTTAACATATCTTCCATATCGCTTATCAGTGCTGCTTAAAAAAACTTTACATATATTTTTATCATTTCCTAGAATTTAGCTTATATTGAAAAGTTGTGTGAAAGCACACTATATTTTATATAAATTCTTAAGAAATTAAAAACAAAACTATATTACTAAATAAACTTTAAAATTACACAAATATTTTTGCACACTTAACAATAGAAATAGAAAAGAAATTATGAAGAATAAGTTTACTATTTTAAGAATGCCCTGCAGGACGAAAAAATAAAAATTTGAAGGCAAACAATAATGTCTCAAACATATTTTTGTGGAAGTTTTCTTTTATATGTTTTCAACTATAAATTCTCTCGAGTGAATCCTAATGCCCCAAGTGTACGCATAAAATAGTAGTATTTCCAAAAACACACACACACTCATACACACACTTGAAAAATAAAATTTTAAATTGGATTAGCTCTTGAAAATAAAATGAAAGAAAAAATAACATCGCAGACATGTGAATGCTTGAATATAGAAAACGACAATTGATGGTAAAACTGTTAGCACGTCTAATAAAGGATTGAATGAGATTTAAGTTGACAATAGAGTTCTTTCTGTGGTTAAGTTGATGAATGAATTGAATGAATGCATGAATAGCAGAAAGTGAAAATGCTATTGACTCTTTAGATATGTAATTTTTTATTCATTTCATAATATAATTGACTAAATATTTGCACTTCTTAGAAAAAAGTTACATGAGCAAAACTCCCTTTTTTTGTAATTGCTTTAAATTTTGTTAACCAAAAACTATTTTTTCGGAAAGAATACACAATTTTTAATGACTAACACCGTCTCACAGTGAAAATACGCTTCTAAAATAATGCAGTATAGGCCTATAACCTATAAGACTATTTGCAATTTTTAGAAATTCGTTTACACCCTCCAAATCGAAAGATGCATAGTGATACAAAATATTATTTCCCAAACGTCTCCAAAATCTAAGTAACGGAAAAAATGGGTTTTGGTACCTTTATGCCCTTATAAGCCTATAACTTAGTTAAATATCAACCGAATTTAGGTTTCTCAGTGGATGTAGAAAGAAGAAGAACACCTTTCGAACTGTGTATATGTCGCGTAAGTAACTTTGAGAAATATCTAT
Organism: Panzeria rudis; assembly: GCA_956483635.1. NCBI lineage: Eukaryota > Metazoa > Arthropoda > Insecta > Diptera > Tachinidae > Panzeria > Panzeria rudis. The sequence continues at coordinate 120,972,324 of OY101447.1, forward strand.
GTATTTCTCTAGAAAGCAATTTTTTTAATTTTTCCGCCATTTTTCAATTTAGGAGATGTTTTAACACATCTTTTTATAAAGGAACCATATTATTTATGAATTTATTTGAAAAGTATGTTAACTTATAAGAAAAATGAAATATTGTTTTCAAAAATCTGTTAGAAATTAACTGAGCTATTAACCTTTTTATGAAAACGATATTTTAGCAAAACTTCGTGCACAATGTTTTTCGTGTTTTTTTTATGTGCTTTCTGTTTAGTGAAGCTTCTTCTAGCATGATGCAGGTACAGTTTAAAAGACGCAAATCGGCGCAAAATGGAAAATTGGTACAAAAATACTCGTCAACGATCGATTTTTTTTGGTTTTTTCTGCGGCTATGATTTGTCATCATCAATTATTTTAACAAACAATATATCAGGTCACACTTTAGCACGATATCTGTGGTGGATGAAGTTCAGACAACGAGCATATCTACTGTTAAAGCCAGAAATCATTTGGAAGAAAAACAGTACCTTCACCAATATGATTTTGTTTCAAACGCAGACACTAAACTTGTGAATCCAAAGCTAAAACAATCGTGTTCATTATAGAAAGTACATGATACTAGCTCTATCTAGAATATAAATAAAATGCCAGTTATCTTCCATTGCTGTATTTAATATTACTTAGGATACCCTCAGCAAGATTTTTTTAAGACAAATTTTAGTTTAACGGAATATAGCTATAGCAAAAAACGTTTGGTGAACACTGTTGTACCAACTTTTCATTACGCACCAATTTCTTTTTATAAAATTGTGGCTGCATCATGCATCCCAGAGAAAGCGTATTTTCAAAAATTTTGTTTTTGTTTAATAACTCAGTCAATATCTAACGGATTTTCTAAAACAAAGTTTCGTATCACTAATAAGTAAACATACTTACGGTACGGTTTCTTTATAAAATACTGCGTAAAAACATCTCTGAATTTGAAAACTTAAAAAAATTGTTTGCTTGCGAAATACACACAGATTTCTTAAAGTACCTTAAAAACATATGCAGCATTCGAAAGAGCTCAGTTTCTTTTTTCTAAATATGCTCAGAATATTAAAATTGATTGATATTCCACTAAGTTACTCGTTTATGCACTTATAGGGCACTAGAACCTGATTTTCTAACCTTAACAATACCTACCAGGAAAACGGTATAATTTCTCAGGTAGTGTTTTCGGTCGCAGGGTGTTACTATTAAATACGATTTTTCAGGACTTCACGGAAAAAATTCACTAAGTTTTTTCTGCACCGATTTTATACTTTTTAACCGTGTCGAATAGAGGCAGTGATGCGAATCTATCAATTTTCTGGCTAAATTTGGCCAATTTGCATCCGCTTTAGCCAGAAAAAAGCTAATTTAGCCATTAGCTACTTTTTTAACTACTTTTATTTTAATCTTGCCATTTTTTAGCCATTTTTTAGAAATTTTTTACCGGTTTTTCATAAAAAATTTAGACTCGCAACAAAGGAACACTTATTTACTAGCAAAAAATACAACAGAGCAATTTGTTATTGTTTTCGCACGCATGAGAAGAAAACAAACTTTGGTAAAACCACAAACCATTTTTAGAGATGAAAACAAGGTTTCTGTTTTGTCTACATTCATATTCGTTCATCCAATCAGAAGTTATACACAACAAACTTTTTAAAAATTGGCAAAAAATCATCGAAAAGGGTTGGTTGCGTTTATAAAAATGAAAATTTTTGTTGACCTCAATAATATCTTATGGCAATCGATAGGAGGCTAAAATTGAATTCAGAAAGGTGGTTGAAACTTTCTGAAATACTTGCATTCAAAAGTTATACCCAGCAAGCTTTTTAAAATTTTTCAAAAACCGGTGAGCGCAATAAGAAACAATGGCAATCGAATAACACATAATGGCACTCGATAGGGGGCAAAAATAAATTGAGAAACTTGGGTTTCGCTTTCTGAATTACTTGCAATCAGAAGTTATACCCAGAAAACTTTTCAAAATTGGGAAACATCACCGAAAGGTGTTTCGTTTATAAAAATAAAAATCATCGGTGAGCGCAATAATGGCTAATGGCAATCGATAGGCTGTAAAAATATAATTCAGAAACAGGGGTTGTCGCTTTCTGAAATACTTGCATTAATTATCTATACCCAACAAACTTTTTAAGATTGAAAAAAATAGCTGCAAAAAATTTTGCTAATGAAAAGAAAAAACTTCGGTGAGCGCAATAATGGCAATCCATATGGTTCTATTTACTTAAAAAAAATCTTTCCAATTTGATGTTAAACATTATATATGAATTACTTTCTTCCTTTTGCTTAATACTCATGATTTTTTCATTCAATCTCGGTTAGCCATTTTTTGGCTAGTTTTTAGCAATTTTTTAGAAATTTTTTTGTCTACATTTAGCCATTATTGGTGAAGGAGTTGAGGCATCCCTGAATAGGGGAGTTCTTGCGTTGTCCGTGGGTATTTAAAATATTTGATTTTGACTAATATTTCTTTGAAATATTGGGAAAATAAACTAAATATTATTTTTAGATTTTTTTAAGTGTGCCGTCTTTTTTTTGCAACACTTTGTTTGAAACCTTACTCATTTTTTATTTTCTTAAGATGAATATCGTATAACGATTATAACTGCCTAAAATAAAATAAATATCGATTGGGAATTGGCAAATTTACAATTTTTTAAACTAAATTTTAATGCCAAATACTGCATGAAAAACACTTCCACTGCATTAAGATGTCTTGTAACTTTTGCAAATATCAACAGATTTTGAAATTTTTTATGTTTTTATTCTGCTTAAAAACACGAAGTAAAAACACAAACATTATTGCCTATTCCGATCCAAATATTTTGTCTAGCAGCGGCTGGACTAATTATACTGCGTGAAAAATTGAATTTTTTTTTTGGCAGAAACACCACTATATATCCATTAATCTAGAGACAAAATATAGTCAAACTGTGTACTACGTTTTTCATTTCCACATCTTTTGTCGATTTTAAAGGACTTAACATTTTTCAAGAATGCTTTTTTTAAATAATTTTTTTTAATACTAGTAACTGACATTTTTGGCGAGCTCGGTACCAAATAAAACGGAAGGCTCTGTAGAATTTTATAAAAATATTTACTTCAGTTCACCTGAACAAAAATATTTAAAAAATGTCCTTTTAAAAATATATAGAAGGATATGGAAGAGAAGTTGAAGAACAACTGAACAAAAATTTAAAAGATGTCCTTGGAAACAGTATTTCTAATATTTTCTGCGATATCTTTAATTGATTGCTTTGCAATATATATAAAAATATATATTACCATTAAATAAACTCTAGAATGCACACACATTTTACGTTTTAATCGCTCTCGACTTAAAATTAATGCTTGTTTTTTTATAAATTAATTTTCTACATAAAATTTTTATAACAATTATATATGTGCCATGAAAAAACAATCACAGCTTTTGTACTACGAGAGATAAAGTCATAGAATTTCAAAGTCTTATAGAGTTAATCTGCGGTTGCAACATATAATTTTTAAAAAATTTTGTAGTGAAAACTGATCAGGATATGGAAGGATATATTTCTAAAAGTATATTATTTTTTTTGTATTTTTGTTCAGGGGAACTGAAGTAAATAAATTTATAAAATTCTACAGACCCTTCCTTTTTATTTCGTACTAAGTTTGCTACAAAATATTAGAAACTAATATTAAAAAAAATTATTTCAAATAAATATGCATCAAAAATGTTGAGTTCTTTAAAAAGGACAAAAGATGAGGAAATGAAAAACCAAGTACGCAGTTTGAATATGTTTTGTCTCTAGATTAATGGATATATACTGGTGTTTCTGCCAAAAAAATGCTGTTACGCAGTGTTATCAATAACTTTAGTTTTAAGATGGTTATACTTATTATATTCAATTTACAATTGAAGATTCAAAAAATGAATTTAAAAGTAAAAAAAAAGTTTAAAAGTTTGCATATTTATTTTGCATATTTAAGAGTGCTACGGAATTGTTGAGAAAATTCATATTTCCACAAGAGCTGTGTATAAAAAAACTTACGGAATTTCACTGTAATAGACAATAACGGCCAAAACTTTACTTTTGGAACTCCGTACTAGCGAACGGAAATTTCTTTAAGGAATTTCCCAACGTCAATTTCCGAATTAATTTTTACACACAGTTCTTATGAGAATGTGAATTTCTTTAAGAACTCCGCACCACGCTTTAACCATAATTTTTTTCTGTTTTTATGATGAGATTTTTTAAATAAACTATTATTTTTACTAAAGCTAAAATACATAACAACTATTAAAATCGCTTGAGATTTTGGAAAGTTACAAGATATGTAACGTTTTCCATATGCGATGCCTTTAGCTTTAGCATATTGTAGAGGGGTTATTTTATATTCTGCAAATTTTTGCAAACTCTATTGTGCAAAAATATAGCTCCTCACCTATTGATATATCAAGTTCCATATAAATCTGATTGGTAGATTAGATGTTATATATATTTCTATTTGTTTTGTGAGCAGCTCCATAATGCACGGGATGGCGGCACGTTTTATCTCCAATCGTGGGTGAGAAATCGAACTTTTTGAAATCAACGGTCAGCCTAACGTATATGTATTAGAGTGACGTAAAAAATTAAAATTTGAATTTCTTCAAGTCTCTTACACCAAATCGATGGGTATTTAGAAAAAACTAACCTAAAAAAATGCAGGCTAATTAGCTGAAATTAAGACGTGCCGTGTCGCAAGCCGATTTCTATAACAATGCGCAAAAGGGCTGGGAAATTTAACCACCCCTTAAATGAATCTTAGATTAAAAATTGCAAAACGCTGATTTACTTTGTATGCCCTTTGCCAGAATTAATCGTTAGAACTTTGTCATTAAAAAAGATATATTTTTTTGTCAGTGTTATTATAGCAAACGAATTAGATGAAAAAAATATTTGCAAATTTTATGTACACCAAAAACGAAAATGTATAAAGAAAACTAAATTAAAAATTTATAATGCTCCTTTATCTTCCAAACTGTAAGTGGAGCTTAAAATTATTTTATTATCACATATTTTGAAGAAAAAAAAACAAAAATCTGTTGACAACATCATTATAATCATATAGTGTACAGCTTCTTCAACTCTTTACTCCAGTGATATTTCAAAGCCAAAAGCAGCCTTTGCAATAACAAGGTAGTAACTGGCGGAAATAAGTAACTTAAGATGATGAAATCGTTAACAAAAAATATATAGTCACTGTTTTCTTTCAACTCCAACAATGTCTTTGTAGTTTGAAGAAATAAGAAAAAAACTAAGAAATAGAATACTTTTTATTGTTAACAGGAAGCTAAATGGCTCTAAAGAGATACTTATGTACTCATATAAACTCATCCTTTACTTAAGTCGTTACTTTCATTGTTAAGATTCAACAAGACATCAATGGCGCCAAGCTTCCTGTTCCTCTACTATGAAAAGACATTTTTTTCTACTTTTCATATGTCATTATTATTATAAATAAATACTTATTTATATATTTGTATTCGTTATTTTTAAGAGAGTAAAATGTATTTTTATTTGAGTTTATCATCAATTGTTAATAATCGCTTTTATGGTATACTAAAACTTTCTTTAATACAATTCTAATGAATTTTATTGACATTTTTATATCAACGGAAACTACTCAACTGTGCTTCTATTATAGTGTCTGATAATTTGATTAAGATGTGGATTATTAGAAATGATATACTAAAACTATTTACATAAAATGAAAATAAAAACTATTTAATAGACAAGTGTTTGTTGAAAAATATGAAAGAAGATCTATGCGTTTGTGTATTTTAAGAGTTTTTTTTACAACACTTGTAAATTTTCATTTTGAAAAGACTAAGATTCTGGGTTTTCAAATATTAAATTCATATTAAATAAAAACAAAAATCTAAAATTTAGAACCAGTTGTTTTTGTGTAAGAACTGTTAGTTTTTAACGAAAACACAAGGTTTTTGCCAAATCCCAGGACTTTAAAACTATTTTTGCTAAAATCTTGCTAGGTTCATTGGACTATGTGACTGTGAAAATCAACTTCTACAATGACCTTCTAACATTAATAGGCAATTTTTCTATTTTTAGAAATTCGATGACACCACCAAAATCAAAAGTTATCGACAAAACACATTTTTTTTGGACTTGACGGACAAAAAAATTTCACTGCGTTATATCTGCACCGATTTTAAATCTTTAAACGGTATTAAATAAATTAAGATATAAGCTTTATGCGTATGTTTAAAATATTTAATTTAGACCAATATTTTATGGAAATATTATCAAAAGAAATTTTGTTTTATTTTTTTTCCAATGTTTGTAATTTTGGCGTCTTTTTTTGCAGCACCTTTTTCACAACCCTGCTCCGTTTTTTTTTCTTAAAGAGTGTATCTTATACCGATTAAAATAAGATCAAAATTATAAAAGACGGTTGGGAGCTATCAAAGTTACAATATATTTAAACAAAATTTTAATGTAAAATTGTACATGAAAAACTTTGCCACTCCATTATGGAGCTACTCATAACAAAAAATTGCAAGAACTATATAATTTTTAAGCTACTGGACAGATTCATTTAAAACTTTACATGTCAATAGAGGAGAGGCTATATTTGCTCAATATATTTTGCAAAGACGTGCAGGTGGCGAACTAACGGGCAACAGTGGGCAAAAGTTAAACCCATCGCATGCATAAAACCTTAGAAATCCTGTAACTTTCGAAAATCTCAGCCATTTTCCGAAAGTATTGTACGTTTTGATTCTGCTTAAAAGCACGAAGAGAAAACATGAACATAACAGCCTATTATAATTTAAAATATATTTGAGCACCTTTGGAATCAAATTTTTTTTAATATTTTACCACTTTTTACTACAACTAAAATACATAAAACTTATAAAATGGGTTAAGATTTGAGAAAGTTACAAAATGTCTAGAGGTTTCCATGTTTGATGTGTTCCGTTTTAGCCCACTGTACAGTCGTTAGTTCATATCCTTGAAAGTTTGCCAATTTACATTGTACAAATATACATAGCTCCTCTTCCATTGATATGTCAAGTTCTAAATAAATCTGGATAGTAGCTTAGAAGCTATAGATATTTTGTGCACGAAGTTCCAAAAAAACTGGATTTAATCGATAAATTTCGGTTTTGAGAGTGTAATCGAATTACAAAAAAAAATGGCAAAATTGTCAAGTATGCCTACAACCTACATTAAGTCTTTCAAAAACTGTATCCAATTTTGCTAATTTTGTTACATAATGTTGTTTAGTATTTCGTTGCCTTAGTCAGAAAACTTGATTAGTCCTTTTTGTCAAAATTGTTTGGAGCAACAAAAAACTGTATAACTTTTTAATTGGCTAGTTTTTGATAATCTGTAAACGTAGTTTTCTTCTTTACCTCGCCTTACTTAAATAACAATAATCGTAGAATTAAAAAATTAAGCTTTTACAGACTTATAGGCTTTTTTTGGACTAAACATATTTCCTCTTTTTGATTTTAAAACTAACAAGGTTGTAACGACTGATTCTGGTAAAAGGGGTCAAAAAGCATATGCATGTAATAAACATTTGAAATTTTATATCTGGAATTCGTTATGGAGTTTTAAATTTTTCCGCTTTTTGCACTATTTTTAGCCCTTTTTTCTTGTGGGTTTGGCGATTTTTTCGTTTTATACATTTTTTTCGTTTGCTGGCGGTTATTTCGTTTTGACGACTTTTTTTTCGTTTTGGCGATTTTTTCGCTTTTTAGCGAAGGTTGTGACTTTTTTTGGGCTTTGACGAATTTTTAGTTCTTGCAATTTTTTATTTTTTTGTGCTCTTAATCATTTTGCTGATATTTTTTTTTTTTTTTTTTTTTGGATTCGGCGACTTTTTTAGTTTAAGGATCTTTTTCGCCTTTGGCGATATTATTGTTTTTCGACGATTTTTTAATTCTTTGGCGATATTTTTCGGATTTGGCAATTTTTTAAAATTTCTGACGATGTTTGTATTAATGTTTTATTTTAACCGCTTTTTCCATTTTGCCGATTATTTCATTTTCACATTTTTTAAGTTTTGAATTTTTTTTGTTTTCAGGCTTTTTTTTTTTTTGTTTTATATATTTCAAGTGTCTAAATATAAGTGTCTATACATTACACAATGGCTTAGAAAATATAGCTAAATTTCAAAATTATATAACTTGATAGAATACTCTTTAATTTTTAATTTTTTTGGCATTTCCTACTGTTACTTTTAACATGCTTCACTTGTGAAAATTTCAACAGTTTTCCTCTTACTGTTTCCAAGATACAGCTAATTGTCAAAATCACACAATCAAAATTACATTAAGTGATAGAATACCCTTTAATTTTTATTTTGTTTATATTTCATAATATATGAATGTAGTGTGTATAATTATACACTAACTTTGAAAATTGCGACTGGTTATATATGAGTGCCTGTATATAACATTAAGATTTCAGAACGTTTTGCGGATCGCTTTAGAACATCCTTACATGCATATATTTGTTGTTGTAGCGGCGATAGTTATACATATGCTCACATACATATTGCAGGTCCGTATCTCTTACGGTTCACTAGAAAACAGCCTATGACAGATAGACAGACGAAACGACAGATGTACAGCGTAGCGAAAACAATAGATTTCCTTCCATTTTTGGTGCACAGAACCCTAAAACTGATCCTTGTGGTGTTATTTATAAAAGTCCTGAATATATATTATACCTTAAACGTAAGTTCTACAAAATTTCCTGCGTCAAATACTAATTGTGAATATTTAAGAAATTATACGTTAGGACGGGTGTTTTTAAAACGCTCGTTTCTGCTTTTTAGGGTTACGTACACCAAAAGTGTAAAGGACCCCTATTGTTTTCGCTACGCAGTCCGTCCGTCTGTCTGTCTGTCTGTAAGTCTGTCACAGGCTGTTTTCTCGGGAACCGTAAGAGATACGGACCTGAAATTTTCACAGAACATGTAAAACTTTGGCCTCTACAACAACAAATATATGACAGCTAAAAAATAAAGGGTGTTCTAAAGCGAGCAACGAAAAATTTTGTAATACTAATGTAATATACAGACGCTCATATATAATACAGTTTACATTTTCAAAGTTAGTGTTAATTGCTGTAGTCTGTAGAATAGACTACTCCAACTAACACAAATATTTAAAACAATAAAAATTAAAGGCTCTTCTATTAGTTAATTTAATTTTGACTATGTAATTTAGACAATTTGCTGTATCTTGGAAACCGTAAGTGCTATAATCTTGAAATTAAAAAAAAAAACTAAAAATAAAAAAAATCCAAAATTAAAAAAAAATCTAATCAAAAAATCGCCAAAATTAAAAAAGCGCTTAAAGGGAAAAATCATAAAAAATCGCTAAAACGTAAAAAATCACCAAAACTAAAAACATTGCCAAACAACTAAAATAAAGGCCAAAAGCCGAAAAAAATCGCCAAAATGAAAAAAGCACTAAAACAAATAAAAATTAACTTTAGAATGATTTCTTTAGTTCAAGTTGAATTTGGAGCCTAGTTGTGTTTGACGACTTATAGTAGATTTTTATGGCAAATATTTTTGTAAACAATATCAGCCCGCAATATCGTATTTGAAAATTATTTGTTGCCCATTTTTAAAAAGGTACAAAAAAAACCAAACAACGAAGAGTTGGTGGGCTAGTATATTCCACAAAAATTTTCCTCGTGGACTTGTACATAAAAATGTCGAGCACACCTTATATAAACGTAACGTTCACAAGATTTCCCATGCCAAGTCCCTATAACTATGGACTTTGCATGTGCTCTTAATTTTCCTTTGGTTTTTTATTGAACAAAAAAAAGGTAACGGTATCTTTTTTTGTAAATTATGTATTTTGAGTTATACTACATTAAAATCTCAATTTTATAAGTCGTAAGTTATTATTATTTGGCTTAAGTTCACAATAATTGAATTAATGTAAATTCTAACTATTTTTAAGAGTAGAATATTAGAAAATCTATAGATATATAGGTCTTTCAAAAACTATAATCAGACTAGCAGAACGGATTAGTACTACTAATTTCGACAGACGCGACGCTGTCCTCATCAGCGTCCTTTGTTCGCTTTTACCACGTTTGATTGTGGTTACTAGTATTTTATGAGGAAATAGAATATGAGTTATCCCATCCTTTTTTTATTAATATGGTGACCCGAACAAATTTCACCTTCTTATTCTTATTCTTTATTCAAATTTTTCCAATTTCCGTAAAAAGTGGACTTAAAAAGTTTGCTGACGATTTATTAAATATAATTTCTCTCACATGACAGTTATATGACAATTCTCAAAAATATAATTTATTGCACCACTCTAAACATTTATTTGCCATATATCTACGCACGAAAGAGTTTAAGTACATATCCATCATAGCCCGCGAAATAATATAGTTATCGCATGATTACAACATAAAATAGTTTTTGTTCGCTCATGAAAACCTAATAGAAAAACACATAGCTGATTTTATCTGAGCACCAACGATATATAACATTATACTCACGCCTTTGTACTTTTATTTACAAAAGCAAAATGTAATAATTATAAAATATTTAACTTAAATTTCACCCTGCCCTCAATAAATATGAAATTTAAGCATTTAATTTTTTATAAAACAAATATTTGCAATACCATTAATACCAACCCTCTTAACTTGAATGGATTTTTTCTTTATATTTTTCTCACTTGATGACTATAACAATAGAGCAAAACAAAAGCATTAGAAAGAAGGTTGCTTCATTATATCTTTCTTTCAGTGTTTCTTCCCCGCCACTAAGCTATAACTTGCTGGTAACTCAATAATACTGAGTTTAAGTAAGATATTTCTGAATAGAAAAATGTAAAGAAAAGAAAAAACTAAGTAAAAATAACAAAGTTTATTTTGTTTTGCTTGTTGTCCTTAGTCATTGTCATTGGTTGTATGAGAAAAGTAAGGGCAACTTTATTAATTCAACATTTGCTGCAATGTGACTCACTAAAGTCAATTGAAAAAAAAAACTTAAATATCTGCACATACAGACATACACCCTTATATTGACATTCAAGAAGATAGTTACTTTAAAATATTTGTGCAACATAAAATTTTATTAACACATACATACAATTCAATATGTCTTCTTATGTTGTTTTTCTCTTTCTTTTGTTGCTTGTAGATACAATATTTCTTGGACTGTAGAATCTCATACACCAATTGAAGAATACAAATTATCCTTCCGAAGGTTGCAACAAGGACAAGAGGTCGATAACTCTATTGATACGCATTCATCCTCATCGTCTATGTTACAAATGTATGGTGGCAGCAATGTTGGTAACTTAGGTGCTGGCAGTATGATGGGAGTCAATGCGCATAATTATCGTTTAGGTGGCATAAACAGCATGAACAATATGGCTGGCAGTGGCGGTTATGGTAGTTATGGTGCTGGCAATGTTATACATTGGGGTCGCAATGACTGGCGTGATGTTGTCTTACCCGCCATACCCACATCACATCATTATACACAGGGCATGAGCTATATGATACGCGGCTTAGATCCAGATCAACATTACGAAGCTACAGTTCAAGCAAGGTAAGAGTCATAGTCTTACACTATCAACTATAAAGTTACAACTACTTTATCCACATTTCTCGGTTCAAAGTAATTGTTGTGTACATTTAAAAATATTTCAAGTTCTATTACTTTCTTTGTTTTTCTTTGCTCCCCATCTGTTTTATGTTATTAGGAACTTTTATTTAGGGTTGAGGCTAAAATGAAGTTGGATTAGTTTATGCTTTATATTTAATCGTTTAACAAAAGTTATCATCAGCAAACCTTTAACATATTCTATGAGGGATGTTATGTTAACCAGCAAAACTTTTACGAACAAATGTAATATCAAAATGGAAATTGAAAAAAAATTTTTTTCTTGCTTGTAAATTCTTGTAGGTGAATAGAATTAAATGTATGTAAAGGGTGACCAGATAAGAACGATAATATTATTAATTGAAAAAAATATTGAAAAACAGTAATGCTGTGGAATATTAATTTTGCTTTGATTTACTTTGAATCTGTATTTATTTTATAATGTGTGGAATAATACATAATTGAAATGTCCACTTTGGCTGCGCTAGCAATGCTTAGAAGATGATTTTTTTACTTCCAGGGTCCAAATAGTGAATTTCCAAAGTTTTTATATATGTTTGATTTCAGCCAAGTAGCCCCAAATCCAACCGCAATATAAGATGGTGATTCCCACAGGGCCAGGTGCGAAGAAAGGGATACTCTCCATACAAAGTATTCAATAATTACCTGCTAACTGAAAAGATGTAACAATAAAAGTCTTTAAAATCGGTATGAACTAATTTGAATACAAGATACAAAGTTAGGTAAAAAACTGACGGGATAGGTGCATGGCAAGGGGTTCTCCCCCTATATCTTTGCAGTTTTTCATTAGCTTTTACGCTGATTTTTTATTTCTTTTTCTATACATGCAAAGATTTTTAGAATTTATTATGAAAGAAAAATAGTACAATATACAAATATATTTATCGATAACATTGAAAATAAAATATAATTTCTCATCCCTAGCTCTCTAGGCGAGCTGGCACTTAGCACTCCGCTGATGATTTTTTTTTCTGCTCTGTAACTTCCTGCGTACAACTACACTGATTCAAATGTTTTGACAAAAGCGTAGAACGTGTCGTGTGGACTTTCAGGTTTACATACGAGTGATTCTGAGTGAATTCAGCACATAGGTGTGCCACATGTCTTTTAAGTTCAATAAAAAAATCGAGGACAATCTCGTAGATACTAAAAATACTTAACCGCCATCTTTTTTATTTATTGTTTTATAGCCTCTGCTTAGTAGCCACCGAAGTAAAAAATTTTACCAATTTCATACATTTTTATAATTGCTCTATTCTTTTCAGTAGAAGAGATATTGAAACGATTCATGCTTTATTTTATAGGGCAGTAATGATCATTTAATATTGCTGTGCAAAACTGAACTGGAATAATGAAATGACCGAAAAGTGGTCACTTGTAATTTACACAGTTTTTTCTCATTTTATCGATTTTCAATTGAACCTTGTGTGAATGAACCCTGTTGAGCATAAAGCATTTTTGGTTTTGTTGGTGAAGAAGGAACATAAGTTTCGTTGTGCTAAAATAATATCTTCTGCAAAAACAAAAGTGCAAAAATTGATACATTTTAAAAAAATTTCCAACTTTGAGCTTCAAAAAAGCCATATGGGGATACAGACAGAAATCTGATGTTTTAGTACTTCGTTATTATGTCCACTTAGTGCCGTTTTATTATTTTCTCTCTATTACGAAATATGATTTTTTTAAAAGTGCAATTCTTATGAAAAATAACAGGCCAAAAAGCCATGTGCGGATACAGACTAAAATCTGAAATTTATAGAATATATAGCCTATAGTTTGTCTATAATGTCCACTTAGTAGTAATCTATTATTTTCATTTGTTCGCGAAATATTATTTTTTAAGTGCTGCTCTTAGAAAAACTAATGGGTAAAATATGAGGCAAATAAAAAGGACTCAAAAATACATATTTTTTATTTTATTTTCACTAAAAAAGATCATATCTCGTAAACTAATTAAAACAACAGATTGTCACTTAGTGCAATTAACGCACAAAGTATAGGCTATAATTCTCAAAATTTTAGATTTTTATCTGTATCACCACATCGGTTTTTTGGCCCGTTTTTTACAATAAAAATTGCTCTTTTAAAAAAATCATATTTCGTAATAGAGTAATATCAAAACGGCACTAAGTGGCCATAATAACGAAGTACTGGCATATATTTTCTTAAAATATTAGATTTTTTCTGTAACAACACATGGCTTTTTGAAGCTTGATTATTATTATTCAGCAAGTACCATCAGCAACATAAGCTATCTACGTAGAATCTCCAGTTTGGTCTATCTCTTTCAATATGTCGAAGTTCGTTTAACGATTTATTGTTTCCTTGAAAGTTGTGCGCCTCCATGCTATCTTTGGTCTTCCTCTTCCTCTTCTCCTCGCTCCTTGGGGGTTCCATTCTAGGGTTTCACGGCATATTTCGTTATGTGGTTTTCCTAATGTGTGCGCAAGCCATTTATATTTCCGTCTTTTTATTTGAGTGTTGATGCTGTCTTCGTTTGCGATTTCAAGTAACTGGTCATTGCTGACTACTCTAGGCTACCATATTTTCAATATATTCCTTAGACATCTGTTGGTAAAAGTTTGAATTCTGTGTTTGATGACTTCGTTAACTGGGTAGGTTTCAGAAACATACAGCAAAATGCATTTTACGCAGGCATTGTATTATGTATTGTTGTCATTGGGGAAAGTGCGTTTGAGTTCCACATGGAATAGGTTAAAGAAAGCTGTTTTTTCTATAGCAAAGCAAACAGGAGTTATAATACTACCCAGGTAGCAAAATTAATCAACATTCTCGATTGGTGTGTTGTTTAGAAGGTATGTTGGAGTTTTCGGGAAGATTTGACGATCATGCGATTCGTTTCTTGTGTGTTGATTCAAAGACCAGATTTTGCTGCCGTTGAAGCTAAGTTTCTTCTGCATATCATCCTTGTTTGCCGCTAATAGGACCAAATCATCCGCGTATTCGAGGTGCTCTAGCTATTCGTTAATACTACATTGAAGCCCTATACTTCTGCCTGATGTTGATGACAGTATTTCGTCAAATGCGGCAATAGATAAGATTGGGGACAGCAAAGATCCTTGTTTAACACCGCTATTTATATAAAGGATTCGCTTACTATCCCGCAATGTAACACACGCATTTTAGAATATTCGTACTGTAACTTGATGAGTGCTATTATTTTTGTGGAATACCCTTATTAGCGAGGGCATACCATATTTTGTTTCGATCGATAAAAAATCATATGTCGTTTGGCTTGCAGCTCGTTTTTACGAGAGGGGTCTTTTTCTAATAGCATAAGTTCTCTGGTTTAACGCCGTTCTTCCAATACATTCCAAAAGTCAACGGACAACCATTTTCTTTTATTTTCGTTTCTGGAAAAACTAGCAATTTCGTTTGCGGAGTCACTGATAACAAAGGCATTGTCCACTTTTATTACAAAAGCCACTAAAAATTTTAAGTAAAATTGCCTTTAAGCCGTTCTAAAATTATTTTTTTATATACCCAGAAGTTATGAAAATGTAGAGTTTGCGATCCCGAAGTAGTGTAAATTTGGATCAAGAAGTTCTCTTTTTCGAATGCTAATCACCGAATTGGAAGCGAAGTTAAGAAATATTTCCTTTTTGGCGTTCTATATTAATATTTTTGTCTAGGAAAAAGAGTGCACATTTTCGCAACTTCTGTCTTTTTATAGGAAATTAAATGCTAAACGGTGTTTTATGTAAATTTCAGGAAATAACTATTAATTTTTAGACGAAAACTAGTTCATATAAAAAATCGAATTTTTAAAAAGCATGGTGGGTATTTTTTAACCCCCATATTCGTAGAATTTAAAATCAATTTCAAGTGTATTTTATATCAAAGTTTTCATACAAAATTTTCTTAAAATAGATTTCAAATACATTTTATTTATTTATGAATATGGGGGTAAAACTATAAGGGAATTACAAATTTTTGTGTGACTAAAATAAAATTTGACTTTCTTTTCTACTAATTATCTGCATTTTTGAATATCAATTCTTTGGAAGCAATGAAAATGTAGTTCCTCAAAAAGGACTTCCAATTTTTTTACTTGGTACTCAATGGTTTCGGAATTATTCAGACCGCTGTCATGAAATATATATATTTTTATGCAAAATTGGAATTGGATATATATATGAAAAATCAAAAAGGCAAAAATTGACCATTCTTATTTACAAATCATAAAGCCTTTTATATTACAAGTAAAATAAGCGTTATTTCATGAATATCTATAGATAAATAAATATTGTATTCATAATAAAGTGAAATTGTTTTCATAATAAAGTATAACAAAATAATTTTTTTTTAAATAAGAACGTTTTAACAACTGATTCTGGTAGATGTCACCAGAAAAATACATTCATGTATCGGCGTTTTGAACGTTTACATTTCGGATTTGTTATCGGCGGAGTGCAATTTCTCCCCTTTTGCACATAGTTATACTGAATCGGCATAGCATATTTTGTAGGCCTTACTTTTAACGTATAAAAAGTGGCGATATAGCAGGCTTAATTGCTTCATAAAAATTTTCTTCGTATTGTTTTACATAAAATTGTTGAACACATCACATACCTTAAACGTTAGCCCTACAAGTTATTCTATGGTGAGTCGGGCTTTAATCAATTACAATGCTTGGCGACGTTATCCTCAAAAGGAAAACATCGTAGCCACTATAACTTGTACTATTTCACGTTTCCCCTCTCCTGTAAAATTTAAAAATTGTATTTACATGGGCTTACGTTTTATATGGCGATATGTGGCTCTATGATCAGTTAATAAAAATGGTAAGTTTTTGTATTTTCAATTTTGTATAAATTTTTATATAATGAAAATTTCCAAATTTTACATAAATATATACATTTTTCATCCATTGCGTATATAAAATATAATTTTAAACTGTCCTAAAGATAATTTTATTCCAAGTTTCTATTGCGTTTGTAAGGAAATTGGATAACCACTTTCCAAGTTATGATGAAATTCATGTAAAAGGCTCTTGAAAAATCCCAAATTTTATAAAAAAGTAAAAAAAAACGTGTCCATAGAATTTTAAATATCCACTGTCGAAATAAAAATATAGTGCTGATCAAAGGTCATGACAAAAGTTACGTTTTGTTGCATAGTGTAACAGAAGACCATATTTATCTAATTTATATAAAAGCAATAAAGTTAATACTTTCATATTCGCCACTGAGCATTATTAGAAGTAATGAAAAATTTTGCACGATTACTAGCTATTAGTGGAAACTTAAAACTTTGTGCTCAAGCCTTCAATTTATGATTTTATTTTTAAACATAATTATTTTTCATTTTTTTTTTTTTGCAGAAATCGTTATGGCTGGAGTGATTATTCGCAGAGTTTTGTTTTCTCAACGTCATCGAATGGTAAGTAAACGCACATTTTTTTACCCCAATATTTATTTATGAAGCTTTTGTTAAATGCTTTTTATTTATTTTTATCTTTATTTAAGTTTAAAGCCATTGCCTTTTTTTATTTAATAAGAAAAAGTAGCCATAGCGTACAATTAAAATGAAATGTGAGAAATATATTATAAAATTTATATGTATATTGGACACAGTTACCGTCATAAAGCACATATTAATATGCTTTCAATTTTGCTCGCTTGAACAGGAAAAATAAAAACTACAATTAATATGATCAATATCAAAGTAAAACAACAGACCATAAAACAAACAACAAGAGTTTTTTCCTACTTTATGCAAAATAAAGATAAATAAATACAAAAAACAATAAACCAAGGATTAAGAATAAATATCCGTTGTATATTGATGCACAAAATATTTTTTTCTATTTTAATATAAAAAATTGGAAAAAAGTAAAATCAAAATAAAATTGTTTTTAAAGTTAAACCAAAAGAGCAATTATAGGGAATTAAAGCATTAAAGTTAAAAATGTGGAGAGAAAAAAAAAGAAACTTTGACAACAAAACGAATTATAGGGAATATATTGTGCATTCAGAAACAGACTTATAGGATATACACAAGGGTAAATGTAAAACGTGCATGTTACTTAAAATACCAAAAAGAATAGTCACGTTATTAAAATTGAGTAGGACAATGTAAATAAAATATCAACAAAAACAACAGCTGACCTTTTTGAAAAATAAAATGTTTTAGAATTAAATAGAGCGATAAGCTGAAATAAAAATAAATAAATTGTAGAGAAGAACCAAATTGTTTGGCCATATCGCTCGACTGATATTTCTCTTGTTAGTAAGTTATAGAGATATTCTTAGATAACAAGAATTAAATAGTATTAAGAATTTAGCCATATTGCACAATGGAGACTTTTGCATAATAAATGGTAATATATCTGCAACTGACAAACTGCTGATTGAATTTATTTGAAACCAAAAAAATCTTAAGAGGAGCAATAAGGTTTTATAACGTGCGCCTCGGTGGCCTTGTGGTTCAAGCACGAGACTATAGAGCTGCGATGTATGGTGGCTGTGCAAACGTGCCCGAGCTAGTAGTCCAATATACTTTTCCTGGCTTCTTTTAGTCGTAATAACATTAAGAAAGCCAATCTAAAAGTTTCTCATTTTGCGTTGCATTCTGAAGAATTTGAATAGGACTAATAAAATTGGTCAGCTACTTTTAAAATTGTTTTAAATATCCCACACATGTAGCTAGAGATTTTTTATAGAGATAGCTTCACTTATTAAAGCTGTATGTCAACATCTGAAAAATTATACGTACCAAAAAGTACCAAAAATATATCAATCCGAAATTGTATGATATCCTTAACAAAAGCGTTCTTGGCGTTATTCCGAAGTTTGAGTGAAATTGTACAGCTTTTATCAGAGATATGGCAACTTTTCAACATACAATTTTTATGGGAATTGTTTTGTTTTATTTTTTTTTTTGTACTGTTGCTAGTTTGTATATATTACCATGAGGGTGAGAAATCAAAAAGTGAGCATATCTCTGGATTAAGCTGCCCAATTCCACTCAAACATTGGAATACGTTGAAAAACACTTTTGTTAAGGATATCATAAAATTGCATATCGATACAATTGCTATTTTCTAAAATATGGTGCTTTTACAACTAAAAACATACCCAGGTATGCAGCTGTTGCGATAGAGGTTAAGGGATCATATTCGGTGTAGACTTTAATTTTTTTATATTTATTTGGTAAACCGATGCAAAACTTAAATACAAATTTGGACAAAAACTGATCAGATATATTGTTTAATTTTTATTTCTGACACTACCACCATATTTTTACTAAATTGTCTTTTCAAAGGCGCTCTTTGAACTGTACTTACATATTGAATTTTTATGGCTGTAAACATTTAAGTTTTAATTGCTTGCGCTTAGTTTTTCTTGTTGATAAAATAAACAAAGAATATTTGAGGACTGATTTTTCAAAAGGGTCCATTTCTATGCTAATCAAAATTTCAGCAATGAGAAAAAATGTTTAAGAGCTGTTTACACGAAGTTAATTTTGTAATGTTTCCAGTGTTAAAGTGTGTATATCAAATGTTCGGACCCGCTTAAAAATCTATTACAAAAAGTAAAAAACATATGCAAATTTGTCTTTGTGGTTGATACTTATGTAAGTGGGTGATTACCGCACCTGGCAAATAAGATTGGTCGAGGCGTGGGACGCACGCGTAATGACCCTATGAGATATAAGCAAGCACTTAAAGCGACAACAGACAATTCTATTTTTTTTTTTTGAGGGTGCTGTTGGATGAGTACTTAGCGCGTTTGACTACAAACCCTGAGGTCGTGTGTTCAAAACTAGTTTCAGGCAAGCCAACAACATCATGCATTTTGCTCATGTGCATTGGTGTGTTATTGTGTTGGTTGTTGTTGGACTATTAAAGTGATGAAGGCATAGCACTGATCACTTTGGCAGTACCGGCAGCGATTAATACTAGCATATCCTAATGCACTTCACAGCACTCTCCTTTGTCGATATTGGGGTTTGTGTTTTTGGGTTTGTTCAAGGTCGTAAGTGGAAATAAGACCTTTTAAAAATTACGCCTCATATTATACAACCATTCAAAAACAAAAATGAAAGGACTGAAATTATAGATTTAAATTGCAGCAAAATGGAAACAATTTAAATGCAAAATATTTATTTCTTTTTGCTTGCTACGGAATAGCAAATTACTGCAGCTGATTTTTTTTTCTTCCTTTTTAAAAGCTATAAAATATTTTTCCTCTTTCTGTGCAATAAAAGGCCAACCAGCACAAAACAAACATCATTTCACAGAAAAAGTTGGGAAAACACATAAACGATTTGCTATGCAAATAAGATTTTTCCTCCATACAAATATAATTGTTTTTTGTGAACTAGTCCAAGTAATAAAGAGAACATGCATAAAAAGGTTGTTGAAGAAAAAAATAAAATGGAAGAGCTCTTTTTTATTTTCTGGCTGCTTTGTTAAATGGAATGCAAATCTATAGCAAAGTGTCTATGGAAATGTTTGACACACGCAACATTTACATACATCCAGACAAACATTTCAGCAAAATACATGCATTCAAATGTAGTTTATTCAGAATATATGTACAAAAACTCCGCAGTGAGGCAGTTTGTTTAAAGAAAAGCTGTAGAATACGTTATATACAGTTTGTACAATAATTCGTGGTACAATGAAAACCTGTGCAAAATTTAAAAATTCTTAACCAATTTTGGTTAGAATGAAAGTCCTCATCTCTGATGATTATTTATTCCAAATATTCCAAGCTATATTTTTTATTTTTCCCCTAAAAGCTGTCGGAATTTTGTTTTTTATCACTGTTGGAGCTAATGGAAAAATTAAAAAGTTAGCTTGAAATATTTGGAATAAATTCCGTTTGAAAAAAATTAAATTTTTCTTATAAATTTGATGCGCTTAAAACTACTGTGTCATCAGTTTTCTTCTATCACTTACAGATTTTTTTTATGTGCATATCTAATATTTCCACTAGTTACACCAGGATATTTCACTTTAATTCGACCAACAAAACACCAGCATATGCTAGATAAAATTACCTTCAAAATATCTTAAGATAATTATGTAAACAAATCAATAGTTTCTTAGTTATTCACAAGTTAGTATCGAAAAATAATGGGTTTTTACAAAAATTTTAAAAACAATTTTTAACCCCAGACCAAAAAAGAGGGGTGTTACAAGTTTGTAGTGTTTGTCAGTGTATTTGTGTATCTGTACAAGTAATTGTACAGCTAAAACTCCTGGACCGATTTTGAATTAGTTTTTTCTGTGTGAAAGGTGACTTGATCAAGACTGTTCTTAGCTAAGTTTGCAGAAAATAGGTCCAACCGCTTAGAAGATATCACATCTTTTGAAGATGAGTCCTGTTGAATCTGTGTGTCTTTGACACCGTAGCTCCCAAACGGCTGGATCGATTTTAATTTAGTAAATTTTATTTGACTTGAGCAAAAATCTGCTAACCTATGTTTGGTGAAAGTTGCTGCAGCCGTTTT
Source organism: Panzeria rudis (assembly GCA_956483635.1). Taxonomy (NCBI): domain Eukaryota; kingdom Metazoa; phylum Arthropoda; class Insecta; order Diptera; family Tachinidae; genus Panzeria; species Panzeria rudis. The sequence continues at coordinate 120,993,516 of OY101447.1, forward strand.
AAAGTTATCATCTATTTTCTTCGGGAAATTTTAAAATTTTAATATAATATTATTCTAAGAATCGTAAGAAATTCAAAACTGTAAAGATTTAAATTTTTAAATATTGTCTATAAGGACAGTTGGCTTACGAATAAAATAGTTCGGGACTTTGACGAAAACTTTTTGGCTTAATTTTTTCAAGTTTATAGGCAAACGGGCTATACGAACGTTTAGTGGGATCCCAAATACAAAATAGTTATACTCTCTTATAATGCATTTAAATTGTCTCGAAATCTAATAAATTCGATTTGAAATCTTTATCGAAATTTATATCGTTTACACTAAGCTTTTTTGATTATTTTCAAGATTTCGTATCCAAGAGAAACTCTTTTGACTGAAATTTATCTTATATGGGATTTCTGTTGTCTCTAAATCTAGTACTTACGAGACTTCGAACTAGATCTAGTTGTTTTTTTTACTAGATTTCCCATACAAAAGGAAATATACTTTGTCAGTAGATTTGGATGAAATCTACTCCAAATCTTTATTTTTAATTACTGTTTACTACCCCGTACAATATTTTTATATAGAAAGTGAGCGAATTAGCTACAACAATACTATCTACAATACGGTCTACAAAAAATCTTCCATAAAATGTGTTTATTAGCTAGGGCAGTATTTTTTGGTTTACAGTTTAAGATAAATTTCAGTCAAAGGATTTTATCTTGGATACGAAATCTTGGAAAATGTAAGTGTAAACGATATATATTTCGTTAAAGATTTCAAATCAAATTGTCTGGAAATCTAGACATGTAAAGGCAGTATTAAACTGTAACTCAACAAGTGAAAACTTAGCTAATTCACACAGCTTTTATAGAAGATTTTTATTATTTTTACGTACCTAATTCACTCACCTTTTATATAAAAATATTGTACAGGGTGGTAAAACATAAATAAAAATACGTTGAAAAATTAAGTTGATATTAAGTTTTCCCTTGTTCCATGGAGTATTAATCATGCCCAATTCTTTCTGAATTAAACGTTACGAACCTTAGCCTAATAATCAATTGGGATCCATAAAAACAATATATTTTGAGTAGATTTTGTCCAAATCTACTGACAAAGTATATTTGATTTTGTATGGGAAATCTAGTAAAAAACAATTAGATTTAGCTGGAAGTGTCGTAAGTAGTAGATTTTGAGACAATCTAAATGCCCTATCAGACAATATATTTTGGTCTTGTTACTGAGCTAAACGAATTTGTACCCGTTGGATCATCAACTCTAAAAAATCAAGCTAAAAATCTTCGTCGAAATCCCGTAAAGAAATAAATCATGCAAAGGATGAAAGAATGTTGACAATTTACAATTTAAAATTAATTGAAGGAACTAAATTGATAAAAATTCCGATTACTGTTGTATGAAATTTGTGATTATTATCAATTGCGTTCCTTCACTGAACTGTGAATAAAAACAACATTTGTACATCGATTTTCATGATATATGACTTATTTTGTTTGCAAGACAGTTATTTAACAATTTAAGTTTTTGTTGTTTTAATTTTTTTATGAGTTCTTGGAAAAACGGTTTTTTTAATATTTCATAAAAAACGACTATTTTTCGATGCTAATTTGTGAATCATCAAGAAATTACTAATTTGTTTTCGTAATTATGTTAAGATAATTTAAAGGTAATTTTTTCAGGCATTTGTTGGTGTTTTAATAAACGATATCGAACGTACTGTTCTCGAGTAAGGGTGACATATACTGGTGTAACTAGTGGAAATAATAGATACTGTCATAAAAATAATCTGTAAGAGATAGGAAAGAACTGGGGACACATTATTTTTCAGCGCATCAAACTGATTACAAAAATTCAAGTTTTGTTCAAAACGGGGAAAAAATATTCCAATTAGTAAGTCTCTGTAATCATCAGAGACGGGGAATATCGTACTAATTGAAATTAATTTAACTTGAGAATGAATAAAGACATTTTCATGTCTCATATTCTGCGTCGTTATATAACTTGGTTAAATAGTTGATATAACTACTCACTAGTATTCACTTTGACAAGTGATAAAATTGCACAAAGAACGCTAATGAGAAGGTTTACCGGCCTTAGTAGTGATCTGTTGTTCTCCTAAATAAAAATTGTGAAGAGAAGAAGTGTTAACAAAAATTTGAATTTATCATAATCAATACCTGAATTATAATTTTTTTATATTTTTGACTTGTATGTCCATCCGTCTGTCCATCTACTCTTATGTTCTAAAGCCGATTTTTGGCTAAGGATGATTGAATATTTGTTTGTGTAAAATGTTTTATTTATTTATTTATGAAGTCTAAAGAATATTCTCTTACAGACTATATTACAATTCATATAAATTATTAGGATAAAATAAGTAAATAATTTTAAACCCTTTAGATATTCAAATGCGCAATGATATTGCGTTTTATAATATACAATTTTAAAGAAAAATCTATAAAATTAGACATTTCGTTAAAACAACAACATAATCTTCTCAATGGATCAGCCATAGCATAGTTAGTACGATAAGTTTTGACGTGGAGTAGATCACAAGATCGTAATGAGCGTTGGGAAACATTAAAAAATATATTACTTAACAGAAAATCGGAGCATACATTTCCATTTACAAGATTCAGCATGAAAGAAATATTGAGCATGGTTCTCCGACTTTTTAAGGTTGGTAAGTTAATCTCAGCTAATTTTATTGAATATGAGGGAAGGGCAACATAACCTCGATAGACATTTCTTAAACAAAACAAAAGAAATTGCTTTTGAACAGACTCGATGCGATCGATATGCACACTGTAGTACGGCTCCCATATAATCGATCCATATTCTAATATAGGTCTTACCAGTGATGTATATAAACTTTTAGTGATAAGCGGATCGTTGAATTCTTTTGACCATCTCTTAATAAAAGCCAGAACCCCACGGGCTTTATTCACAGTAAGCGTTATATGTTGAAGGAAGTTTAGCTTTACATCTAACAAAATTCCCAAGTCTAAAAATGTGTTAACTAACTCTAATTTGTAATTGTTCAGTAAGTAAGAATGAGCAATATCATGTCCTCTAGAAAAGTGCATATGCTTGCATTTTTTCAGATTAAGTTCCATTAAATTAATGTTGCACCATTTGATGAAATTATCCAAATCATTCTGAAGAAGAATATAATCAGAAGTCTGATTAAAAGTTAAAAATATTTTAACGTCATCAGCATACATTAACATGTTACAATATTTGATGGCCTCAGGCAAATCATTGATAAACAATAGAAACAATATTGGTCCCAGGTGGCTGCCCTGGGGGACACCAGAACTAACAAGAATTCTTCTTGAAATTGTAGAGTTAAATTTCACAGATTGAGCTCGGCGATAAAGATATGATTTTATCCAGTTCAAGTAATTATTGTTAAATCCCATTTTATCCAGTTTTATTAATAATAGCTTATGGTTTACTTTGTCAAACGCATTGCTGAAATCAGTATAAATAGCGTCGGTGTATTGGCCGTTGGTGAAAGTTCTATTGACCAGCGTTGTAAAATGAAGAATGTTCGTCATAGCAGAAAATCCTTTACGAAATCCGTGCTGAAGTGATGTAAATGATGAAGAAACTTGATCTAACAGGAAGTTGATTGTACATTTTTCAAAAAGTTTAGGTATATCACTTAGTTTGGCGATACCTCTGTAATTACTTATATTAGATTTATTACCAGATTTGAATAAAGGGACTATATAAGACTCTTTCCATATTTTTGGAAAATACCCATACCGCAACGAAATATTAAATATTATAGATAATGGGACAGATATGGCAGATGCGCAGTTAATTAAAATGCAACTTGGAATGCCATCAGGTCCACTAAAGATGGATGATTTAAAAGTTTTTAAGCAATTAATTATGTGTAAGGTGTGAATTGACGACGTTGATATTGTGTGAATTGCATTAATTTTGTAAGGATAATCAACAGAAACATCAAATTGGGCATCAGAATATGTATTGGCAAAAAAATCAGCAAACATGTCACTTATTACCGTATCATCGCTTGACTCATAGCTTAAATATTTCATTACTTTTGGGATGCTCGAAGATTTTCTTTTAGAGTTAACAAACTTAAAGACCGATTTGGGATCGCGTACAAAATTAGATTTTATGTTATTTAAGTAATTGTTGTACATCTGACTGTTGAGCTGATTATATTCGGCACGGAGAAGTGAATATTTTCCATAATAAAAAGTAGATCCATTTTTTTTTTGTATATTTTGAAGTATTTATTTTTTAAATTTTTTAGTGAGGAGAGTTGTTGGGATAGTTAACAGTTGAAGCCAATTAGTATTAACTAAAAGGTTGTTAAAGTCATTGTAATTAGCACGTTTAAAACAGAATTGTTTATCCATATTGGTCGAATATTTGCCACTACAAACGTTAGGGATGTTACAGCTTATTTCAATAGTAGGATGATATCGGTCCTCTGGCAATGTAATGGGGTCAACACGATTTACAGAACACTACTTGGGATCGTTAACGATCGTTAAAGTAATTTACCGAAAACATTTTGAACACCATTAATTTGATGTAGACAGAGATCATTTATATTATTATATACGTCATCACAAAACTCATCAGATATTGCAGGTAAATAACAGTCATTCTCAGTTGAAAATTGCCAAGCGATTTGGGGTAAATTGAAATCACCAAAAACGAAAACAAAGTCAGCAGGATTTGATTTTAAAGTTGCAGCATTGATGGCTTCAATATGCTGTTTATAAATTAAAAGATCCGATTGAGGAGGAATATATGAGCAAGTAATGTAAACTATAAAATGATTTATTTTTATAACAACAGCTATGAATTCAATATTGTAAGTTAATTGAACAGTTATTTCTTCTGACGGATAAATGTTTGAAATAGCAATTAATACTCCACCACCAGTTGTTTTTGTAATTCTATCTCGACGAAAAATGTGGAAGTCATCACAAAGAATTTCAGAGTTTAAAAATGTGTCATTCAGCCAAGTTTCAGTGAAGACAAAAACATGGTGATTAAAGTTAAAACTATCAAGAAATAACTTAGCATGTTTTGTTTTTAACCCACGAACATTCTGATATACAATAAACAGTTGATTATCAGAATTATTAATTAGTTTTTTTGGCTCCGTAGATCACGAGGGGGAAGATAAGCAATATTGTTTCTACGTTGACTCCCAGTATATTCATATTCACGAACCAAGGCATGGTGAGGCCAAAATGAACGATCGAGTACCGCATTAAAAATATCAAACGGAACACTAATTTTAAATGATGTAATGCTTCTTGTTTGCGAATAGGAGAATTTTTTAACAATAACTTCGGAATTAGTGTTAAGTTTTGATCGAATGTAAGAAACAATTTCATCAGCTGACGTATCAGATGCAAAACGGGAAATAAAAATATGTTTTTTTGGGGGAACCACACGTAATTCTCTATGAACAGAAGTAGTGTTTTCATTATATTTTTGGACTTCAGAACAGTTCGTTTCAGCTTGTATATGATTATTTGGACCATTGGCGACAGTATTTAATTGTACTATTTCAGCAGCGGGGCTATGATCGAAATTAAGTGAAGCGGATGAACCAGGCTTATCAGTATTTTTCTTAGATGAGCTTCCGTGAACATTATTAATGGCTGCTGCGTTACTCTGGGTGGATTGAGTAGAGTTTTTTGAAATAGTTGGAAAAATTTTATTGGAATTCCTAGCAGACTTTCGACGCTTAGGAGAGGATTGAATAGGAGAAGAGTATTTCGAAGGTTGCTGAGCAGGTTTAAAATTATCCAGAGAAGTATAAAAATCAAATAATTTGCTGTATTCGAGCATACGGCTGGAAACATTGTTGAAATCGTTTTTTATTTCGAGGAATAACGATTTTCTCGACTGGAAAAAATTATAAAACTCAATACCAGTTTTCCTACAGTTTTCCTAATGTTGAAATGGTAAAGAAAATTCCTAGTTAGTCTAGTAACAATTTGGCTAAAGCAGAAAGTGGCATTTAAATTACCTTAAAAAACTACGTATTTATAAAATTTAAAAACTCAAATACCATTATTTTTAAAATCCCAACAGTTTTGCTTTGTGCTAAAATTTATTTGACTATCTGTATAGACGTTCTTATGTAGATTCTTTTTGTAAACACAAATGAGCAGGAAAAGAAAGAAAAATAAGGAATAATTTTGCAACAGAAAATAAAGTAAATAAACAAAAAGTGAAATAGATACGCAATGTGATATTTGCTTGAGTGTGTACTTAATCTCACACTTACTTCTAGACACAGACACACACACATACACACATCATATAATTGCATATAGAATAGAGAAGGCAAATAACAACTATCTGAATTAAAAAATCGAATAGAAAATATAAGGTTTTAATACTATACTACACTTCATTCATGTGCAGTGATCATAAAAAGGCAAAATGTACTTTCGTGTATAAATTAAGAGCTGGCGGATATAAACTTAAACTTTAACCCCCATATTCATAAATGATTAGTAAAGTTAATGAATGCATTAAAACCGGTTTTCCCATACGAAATTCGAGCATTAAGCCAATATTAACTAAAAAAAATTATTAGTATGGGGGTTAGGGTTTTACTATTGTAATGAAAAAAAACAGCAATTCAATAGAACTAAATAGTATTTTAATCGTAGGATAATTCTTAAAAATGAAACTAACCGAAATTGTATAAGACTAACTGCCTGTTTGTGGGATGTCGAAGGAATTTTTTTTCTATCTTCGCTCTGTTTTAACCCTGCTGTTAGGTTTTCACCATTTTGGTAAATTTTTGTTGCTTTCGCTTTGACTACGGAACGGTTCAACATATCAACTTAAAACGTAAGCTAATGTGGTATTTTTATATTTTATTACAGCTACGAAATTTTTAATTATCTATGATGTAAAGGAAGATAAAAAAATAAAAAATTACCATTTTTGACCGTTCATGTTTATTGATATAAACAAAATTTACAAAATAAGTGCAAAAATTTAAATTTTCTCAGTACATGATGAGCAAATTATCTTAATTATCTGAATTTTCTGCATATGATGCACTTACTATCGCACTTATATTTGCAGCAGCTGCAAGTCCCTTGTTTTTTAGCAGATGACATTTTTGGTAAACTGCTCGTAGATGCTACACAATCAGAAAATGATAATCTGAATTCAGTCAGAAGCGATCACACAAATCCCGAAAAGGGTCGAACTTATCAGTTAAAACTCGAGAAACACATTTCGATAAATAAATATTTCATTAAACGATGAAAAGAAGTCTTCAGCGAAAACTATTCTTCTGCGGTCCATATATATCTCGAATAATTTCAAAACCAAATAATTAAAAAAACTAGTTAATGCTTATTTCTATACATGCCTTTAGTTCTGCAAAACAATATTTTTTTTCGAACAGTCATACAAATTATATAAACAGGGGAAAGAAAATTTTCGAGTCTGCTCAGACCCACGTGTGCATGGTTCGCAAAACTGGTTTCAAATGAATTTTTTCCTTGATAAACATATCGAAAACATATCTTGTAATGCTTTCGATGTAGTGGACACAATGTATTTTAGGAAGTCATGGCATACCGCCGCTCAGAAATTTTTAGAAAGAAAACTACACACATTAAAAATCAATTGGGTCTTGCCAGATCAATATCAACATGGAACGGTGACGAAGAAATAAAAATACCCGTTCAACGAAGATTAAGTGCGTTAAGGGTTCCATAAAAATGCTTTTTATAGTGTTTTAAATTATAAAAGTGCTGAACACATCTTATACCTTAAACGTTAGGCTTACAAGATTTCCTATACGGAGTCACTATAACTATGTGCAAAACGCGGGGAAATTTAACTTTCCCCAAAATGAATATCAGATGTAAAGATAAAAAACGCCAATACACGTATACAGTGGAACCTCTCATAAGCGGACACTCACCGTTGCAGTATTTTTGTCCAATGCTATGGAGAACTTGTCTTTTGTGGTTGAAAAAATTTTGCTTTGCGAACCAGCCAATGTACATATTATCTGTTTCAGAGCCACCCGTTCTAACAAACATCCTCTTTTAATGAAGATTTATTACGTGTCCGTTAGGAAAGGTTTCACTGCATACTTTTTTGCTGTCGTCTACTAAAATCAGTCTTTAGAACTTTGTTATTTTGAAAAAAAATTGATATTGTTGTGCAGTGATATTATAAACTTCATCTCACTTAAACATAAAATAAGCATTTCCCACTAATTGTTTTCTTTTCAATCCTCAGCAAAACGTACATGCTTGCCAAATATATGTTAGATCCTTGCAAGCGAATGCCAATTTAAAAAATGTTATCCTTCTCTTATTTGATACTTAAGGGACAAACATCCAACAAGGTTTAATCTTAGTCACTATTTTGTTTGTCTTGTAAAGGGAAATGGCACCTGATATAGACTCACCTACCAAAGGATTTTTTATATATTTTTTTTATATACCCCGCTGAAAGAAAATAACTTTTATTGCAAAGCCTTTCAATAGCAACAAGATTTTTTTTTATTGTACTGATTCCAAGCTGAAACTCATCACATACGAATCATACCACTTTCTGACAGGTTTGTTTATATGCAAGACCCGGCTTTGAATACTTGTGCTTACATAGATTTTTTGCCGTTTCATATATCTGTGGCAATAAGATATAAGTGCTTAAGTCGACTTCTTTTAGTCAGAAAAAAATATCACGCCTCTTTTCTACATCTCTTTTAGAATGAATATATTAAGCAAATATATTTTAGACTTCCTTCCAAGGCTAGTTAGACATTCTTAAGCAGTCCTTGATTGTTACTCTTAGTAATGGGTATTTTATGTTAACTCCTGTGTTTATTTAAACGAATTTTCAATCCTGCTTAAAATTAAGAATATTTTTGCATTCGCTAGATCATTATTAACGAAATCTCACTAGCCAATATCTTGCCTCATTTTCGATGTTGCCTTGTGTTATTAAACATCCCCATTGTACAAAAATGTAAACTGTGTTCATATCAAAAAACTTTTATTCAAATTCTGCAATCTCAGCTAATAAGGTTATTGTATAGGAAAGCAAATCTATGATCTGTTTTTTTCTCGCTATTCAGTTTTTAACAATGCAAAACATTTTATGTTAACAACATGACCCAAAGGCAAAAGGGTATGCACAGCCAATATCGCTAAAACTACACTGCGTACGTAAACCCTTTTCCAGTTTAAAGAAATTAATCTACCGCATACATTGTTAGCAAACAGCTTGCATTAAAGCTAGCATGAGTGACTCTCTATTTATGGTAATTCCTATAGAAAAGATGACATTTTTGATTATATTCTCTAAAAAGTTTTACAGAAGTTGCGTGAATTTTCAGTGTTTTGTACAAATTATTTCTGTGAGTAGAAAAGACAATGTAAGACAATGTTAGAGTCGGCTTTTATCAGAAAAAAATTTTGTCTGCAGTTGTTTTAAAAGCCAAAATTGAAAACAATTTTATTCTTAATGTTGGATATTTGAATGCCATAATGTATACACAATTTTCTGTCTGTGTAAAGCTCTAGGCAAACTGGGCATTAAAACATGAAATTGTGCTTGACGGCTGTACTTTGTGCTTCGGTTTTATTTTTGCGGTTTTCCGATTTTTTTAATGTTTTACGAAACCATTGATTTTCATTGATGGACATCACTATCGTCATTATCATCACGTGGTATTTTTTTTGTAGGTTAACATGCCTTACTTTAATTTAGAAATACACACATACTTACACAGACGAACAATTTTACATAAAAGCATAACCAAATACATGGAGAAATTTTGCGATTTTGAAAGATATTTATTGTAAATAAATATCTAAATATGTGTTTGATTGCAGAGTAACTAAAAGTGTTCTTTGGTTGGTGGTGAAATTGTTAGCCTGTATTAAAATGTATTAACTCCACAATAAGTTTTTTTTTGTCTATTTTATTGCTGTTATTTTTGTATACATCTAACCAATATATCACACTAAAATTGTAAATTGATTTGCCACAAAATACAATTTGAAAATAGCAACACATAAATAGAAATGCACAATGCAGCTGTGTTATTTGGTCAGAAATGTTAAACGTTTGCAAGGCTTTGACAAACAATATTGAACAATGCTGGCTTATGTGTGTGTGTGTGTGCGTGGTTAAATTAATATTGAAGTGCAATGTACAATTGGTTTTTAAAATAAAAATTTTGTGTAAAACTATATTTAGGGCCTTAACCAAAAACAGTGCAAATACTTTAAAATGTTTGAGTAGAACTAGACACCTTTTAAGCACAAAAAACTGTTAAAGTTTCATTTAGACATAGAAATTATAACTAGAGTATTTTTATCAGTGTTAGGTACACTTTTTCTGAAAGCCTTAACGAACAATTGAATTTAAATTTTGTCAAGATTTTTCTTTACTGAGAGTTTTAAAATATTTCGAATTTTCTTTTTACGTGTAATATTTTCGAAACATTTTATAACTACAAAATGAACTAATCAAAGCACTTCTTGTATCACAAATATATTACATTTGAATATAGTATGAAAAAAAATTAGTTTTCACAAAATTTATATCGAATCATATCGACAGGACTTAAATAACAATAAATTCCCGTCATTCCTCTTATAAACATAGGGCTGTTTACGGTTTCTGTAATGATTGTGTTTTAAGATGAGTAACTGATTGGGCTAAACATCCGACCCAGGAGCATGGGCTGCGAGCATCGCCTCCAGGCGTGCAGTCTGCAATGTATTTAGTTATTGCGGTTCTTAGGGCTATTCCGCCCAACGTTGGTCGACGGAGCCTCGTCTGTTATCGGCAGGGTGTGCCACATGCAGGAAAGGTTGTCATTTGAATAGGAGAGGCTATATAGTCGCTTCGCTACCCCATTAGCACCCCAGGACTTCAGTATAGTCCTAAATAAAATGTAAAAAAATTCGATTTGGAAAAATGTGTGACTTAGGCTGAGGCGTTTCCTCTTTTTATATTAAATTTGAAGTTTTAAGAAATTATGAACTTTCAAATTTAATATAAAAAGCAGAAACGCCGCATTTTAAAAACGCCCGTGTGGCCTCAGCCTTATTGTGTTTTGAAATTGTGCAGCCTACGACTAGTTAAATTTTATGACAACTATTTTTGTAGGACATTTCAGCCCTCTATATTGCTGTATACGGGGAGTCCGATTCCTTGTCAGGGAGTTCGTGTTCACATTAAACGAAATGCTGCATATATACAATTGCTTAAATTAGAGCAAATAGATTTCATTTAAAATAAGATTATGACAATATGTCAATTAATAAATTTCTTAAAGGTTTAATTTAGATTTTATTTTTCATTTTGCCTTATAAATACTTTTATTGTTATCCAGTGGATTTCTAATTGTATGAAGGTGTAGAAAAATAAAATAGATTCATATCGGATAAAAAAAATTATTTGCTGGGTTTTGTATGAGTTTCAAAGCCTACTATGCTTTTTTTTGAAAATCTTTTATATATTTGTAAATTCTCAAATGGTTTTTTAAAAGTTTGTACATAAGATAAAGGGCTTGTCACTCTTCAAAATTGTGTTTGAAGTCTACTGATGAGTTGGTAAAGTGCCAACGAAATGCTGCATATATACAATTGCTTAAATTTCAGCAAATAAATTTCATTTAAAATAAGATTATGACAATATGTCTTAAAGATTATACAGTAACCACAATAAGATATATGTTTCTATGACATAGGAATAAAAGGGAAAAGGGGTCAATAAATTGTTTTATCTCATTAGAAAGTATTTTCTTTTATACTTGACTGTTCTTCTTAGGGTTTCATACACTAAAGGTGAAAATAAACCCTATTGTTTATGCTACGCTGCCCTTCTGCTTGTCTGTCACAGGCTTCTGTCTGGAGAATGGTAAAAGGTAGAGACCTGAAATTTTCACAGAATATGTGTAACTAAAATAGCAACTACTAAAAGTTCTGGAATGTTAAAATTTAAAGGGTGGTCTAAAACGAGCAACGAAACATATTGAAATCGAAATGTAATGTAATTTTGACAATGTAATTTAGTCAATAAGCTGTTTCTTGGAAACGGTAAGAGACAAACTCTTGAAATTTTCTCAGTTAGTGCAGAATTTTAAAGGCAACAGTAACGAATACTAAGCAACAAACAAACTAAAATGTTAAGGCTATTCTATTACGAAATGTGGTTTTAAAATTGAGGTGCATCTTATGAACCGCAATAATTAGACAATCTAACAATATAAAATTAATAACACATTTTTACAGTATAACGCGTTCCGGAAAAATTTTAGCCGTTACCGACTACATATCGACGCAATTGCGTAAAAAATCCAATCTGCAGTTTAAAATTATGTTTCTAAGATTTACATAGATCATACGGCAAACAACTAACGTTTATGACTATATAATTTGTCGGGTTCTTCGAGCAATTTAGTGGTCTACCTATTTCAGTAACACCATTAGCATCTAAAGGTTCTTATTTATAAGAAAAATGATAAAAAGACCAAAATAGTGCAGTTTGGCCCTTTTTTCGCAGCAATAGTTCTAGTAATTGAAAATTAAAAGGGCCATTTTTTGAGACTTCACGAACAAAAAAATTTGTGACTGCATTGTTTCTGCGCCGATTTTCACATTTTAAGCGGTGTCGAAAAGAGGAGGACTTAAGCTTTCTTGTTTTATTCCGATTTTTTTTAATTTTTCGTATATTTTTTGCAACAATTTGCTTGAAAACTTACCATTTTTTATATTTTCGTATAAGCCGTATTTTATGGCGATTACAAGAAGTCTTAAATTATTAATATCGGTTGGGAATTGGCAAAGTTACAATTTTTTTAAATAAAATTTCAATGTAAAATTATACATGCAACACATTTCCAGTGCATTTTGGAGCTGCGCACAAAATAAATGGTAAACAACGAATAACTGCAAAACTACTGTTTAGATTAATTGAAATTTGGCATATGAATATATGAGGGGCTACAATTGCACAACATAGTTTGCGAAAATTTGCAGAATATGTACTAATGATTCTACAGTTGGCTAAAACTTAACGCATCGCATGTGGAAAGTTTTAAAAGTGCTGTAACTTTCGCAAATCTCAACCGATCTTAAAATTTTTACATACTTTGGCTTTGGAAAAATAAGAATAATATACCAAAACAATTATGTTCTAAGAGCGCGAAAAAATTATGGCTAAATGTGCAAAATAAATTTTTGCATGGAAATATCTCTTAAATAATAAAAGGTAGCCGAGTATAATGCTCAAAAATTTTCTTCGCATTTTCGAGCTGAGCATAAATATATAAATGTTCTGACCATGTTTACTAATAATCTAATCACTATTTTAAATTTGCATTTAAGTAAACATGCAAACTATATTGAGAAATAATATACTTTTATGTTTGTTATTGTAAAATGTTGTTTCAAAGGCTAATGTACTTTGGTCCAGTGTATCAAAGCCAAACTCTTTAAAAAAAATACCACAATATATAACTTTTAAAATAGGTAATTATGCAGATCGGCCCTTGTAAGCCAGCTCGTTGCAGACAGGCCCAAGCGCATATTGGCCCTTTTTACTTGTCGCAACAAAGTAAACAAAAATATATTGGCCCTCATAAAAATAATGCAGATTGGCCCTTTTTACGCAACTGCGTCGATATGTTATGCAGGTTTTAAATATTATATAAATTAGATTTTTTATCATTTCTAGTTTTCGATATATACCGTTATGTCAAAAATGAAGGCACTTGCAGGACATATATAAGCATAACTTGAGATGGCTATGCTATATTCAGTTAAGTAAAAAATCCAAAGTCGACAATAGAATAATCTTTAAGCTATACAAAACTAATTTCTAAATCTGCACAGTAGTTTTGGCGATATAGTAAAAGTTTGTGCAAGAAAATTATTTGTTATAAATTTTTTTTTACATTATTGTTTTCAAAACTTTATAACAAAATAAAGACACAACAACGGGCCAGTTTTTTGTCCAGTAGCATGTAGGTAAATATATTCTAAGAGAATTGTGCTCTTTTGGATTGAAGTTGGTATACAACTTTAGATTTTATTCACAATTTAGTGATAGAACTGAATTGATAAAATTTTAATTTGCATGCAACAGTAGCAAACACAAACACAAAATTAGAAATCGCTGTTGTATAAAAATTTAATTTTTATCAATTCAGTTCTCCATTAGCAATAAAAAGTGTCTCAATTCTTGTTTAAGTACATTTAGATACAAGCTAATAAATCCAAAATAAGCTCATTGTTTTATTTTTATTTTTAATGCATTCTTAAAAACAAAAAATTCTAAATTTCTTGTAAAATTTAATTTTTTTTTTTTGGATAAGCTTTTATAATATCTCTAAAACTACTGAGCAAATTTAGAAACAATGACTAGACGTCTCAAAATTATTTTGTTGTCGAATTTCGGTTTCTGTTCCTCAAGTTATGCTACTATATGTAATGAAAGTGCCTTTATTTTATCGCGAAAACTAGAGCTGATTGAAAATAATGGAGCGCAGATTCTCGTGCAGCGTTCTAAATAACTAATGACACTACTTTCATTTCTAGCGATGAAATTTGTAAACATGTGTAATTACAGGATATCCCTTCAAGTAATGAAACGAACCAGCCGAAAGTAAATCGCCAAAAAAATCAATAGAACGAAAAAAAATTGCCTAACCAAAAAAGAAAACAAAACGCGTAAACTAAGAAAATCGCCAAACAAAAAAAAAAGGAATCAAAAACTAAAAAAATCGCCAAAACAAAAAAGCGCATAAACGAAAAATAACAAAACTAAAAAAGTAGACAGCATTAAATGACAAAAGCGTCAAAGCAAACAAAAAAAGCACTAAAACGAAAAAACCGCAAAAACAAAAAAAAGTCGCTTCAATTAACAAATTCGCAAAAACGAAATAAAATCGCTAAAGCGAAAAATCGCTAAAAATTAAAGGGATCGCCAAAACAAAAAAGGACCTAAGCAATACAAAAAAACACCAAAACTACACTGAAAATAATCCATGCAACATTTTACGAAAAAAAAACTTTCGTAGTTACTTTATTCGTATTATATACGAAACTTTCGTACATTCCACGAAAAAAAGTTTTTGTCTAGAATATTATTATTTTACGAAGGTAACGAAAACCATTCATATTTATTTTTTTTCGTAAAATGTACGAAACCTTCGTACATATTACGAATTTTACGAAAGTAACGAAATCTTTTCGTAGTTATTTTTTTTGTAAAATATACGACACTTTCGTACATATTACGGAATAAATTTTTACACCAGAATTTTATAGCTTTACGAAAGTAACGAAAACATTTACTAGCACGTTTTTTCGTAAAATATACTAAAATTTCGTACATATTACGAAATCAATAATGGACTATATATCGAATCATATAAAATTGGGCACTAAGTGACCCGTATACATATAAGTTGTAGACAGCGTTACCGTTGTAAGTTTTCAAAAATGGACACAAAAAGGGGATTTTGAACATAAAAGGGGCACAAAAAGGGGATTTCGAAGAAAAGAAGGGGCAACTTTAATAACAAGAAAAATATAAAAAAAGTTATTTAATTTTAAAAATAAAGGTTAGCAAACTTAAACTGCAGCTTATCTGATTAGGATTAACATTTTAGCAATAGTTTTGGTAGTTCTATCAAAAACTATTGCTCAAACCACTAATAAAATTGGACTTATTAATAAATAATATGCATTACGTGAAATCTGTGCAAAAATATTAACGGGAATATCGTACCATTATCAAATAATTGCTGCATAACAAATTTTGTCCAAGAGCATTATAACATTATAACTTCTCCGCTTATTGTTAGTTTTTATTACATTTTCGATATTTCTAAGCCGATAAAACAATTTGAAATTTAAATGGCTCTAGGAAAATCTTTATCTGAAGCTGAAAGGGTCAAAATTTAATGTTATGCTAAAGAAGGTCTTAGTCATGATCAAATTTGCAAAAAACAAATTAATGAAAGTCAAAACTGTGTGAATAATTTGTTACTAACTGCCAGTTTTTGTAAAATAAAACGAAAATTTTGTGTGAGAAATTATATTGCCATCAAAAATAAATTACTAATTTCGTATAGCAACTAAAATAATTCGTAATATTCTCTAAATATTATCTTGAGTTATGCAAATATTTCGTAAAATCTAAAATTTTATTTTGCTTTTTACAAAACTCTTTTATAATAACTATATACAAAGTTCTTTCGTAAAACACAAAAAATATTTAGTAATATTCTCTAAATATTACCTTAAACTATGAAGTTATTTAGTAAAATGTAAACTTTTTTCTCTTTTCTACGAAACTCTTTCGTATTATATAAAAAATTATTTCTTAAAACACAAAACATACTTCATAAAATAAACACAAAAATTTCATTCGTTTCTTACATTTTACGAAAGAATTTCGTGGTGCGAAATTACAAAATATTTCGTAAAATATACATTTCAGTGTAGGAAAGTAGACA
Source organism: Panzeria rudis (assembly GCA_956483635.1). Classification (NCBI taxonomy): domain Eukaryota; kingdom Metazoa; phylum Arthropoda; class Insecta; order Diptera; family Tachinidae; genus Panzeria; species Panzeria rudis. The sequence goes on from OY101447.1 coordinate 121,010,053, forward strand.
ACATTAAAATTTTCGCCATAATGGAAAAAGGGCTAAAACAAAGAAACGGCAAAACGATAAAACCGCAAAAACAAAAAAAATTGCCAAAAATTAAAAAGATCGCTGAAACAAAAAATCACCTAAACAGAAAAAAACACCAAAACTAAGAAGGTAAACAATATCAAAAATTCACAAGAATCAATAAAAGCGATAAAACAAAAAAAATATAGAAAAAAATCCGTCATAATTAAAACAATTTCTAAAACAAAAAACCACCATAATTAAAAAAATCACTAAAATTGTTAAAAATCGCCCAAACCAAAAGAATTGCCAAGACGAAGAAGCGTTAAACAAAAAAAGCACCAACAAAATCGGCAATTTAAAACAAAAAAAAAAACAAATCTAAAAAAGTCGCAAAAACCAAAAAAACGCTTAATCGAAAAAAGTACTAAACAAAAAAACTGCTGAAACTAAAAAATCATAAAAATTAAAAATATCGCCATAATACAGATATACAAAGAAATCACGAAAAAAAAGAAAAAAAATTCATTAAAAAGCATGGTACGGAATTTCTAAGGAAACTCACATTCCCATAAGAACTGTGTGTAAAAAAACTTACGGAAATTCAAGTTGGTAAACTCCTTAAAGAAATTTTTGTTTGCTAATACGGACTTCCAAAAGAAAAGCACACGGAATGTTTGGCCGTTATTATCTCTAACAGGGATGTTACAACTATAAGAAGAGATTTTTTCGTAAACTGTAACAAAAATTAATGTTCATACAATTGTTCGGTCACGAAATTTTTGACATTTCTTATTTTTTGCAAGTTGTAATTAATTTTTAGTGTTTTCGTGTGCTGTAAATTAAAAAATAAAGGAACTTGTGTGTATTATTCTCTACAAAAGGCTACGCGACTATTTTTCCGTGTAGAAATAAATGTAAATTTCCAAATGTGAATTTCCGTAAAAAGCCCGTACCACGTTTAACGCAAAAAAGCTAAAACAAAACAAACTCAAACGAAAAAAATCTCCAATATCGTTAAAACGAAAAAAAAACGAATGAGGAATATCGTATTATTGAATTTATTTAATTTCAGTATAGGAAAGTTCTTATGTATCATTAGCTAATTATGCAGACGTAGTTGCATTATATATTTAATGTTTTTAAAGAGATTTGTAAGACGTTGAATAAATTTTATGTGAACCTTAAAAAATAATTTATATGTAGAATACAGACGATTGTGTCGTCCGTTGGCCATACTAGTTTTCAGGTAATGAGCCAAAAAGCCCAAAGAGAAAAACTTTAGAGGGCTAAATTTTTCCACAAAAAATTTCCCTCGTAGTGTTTTTATATAAAATTGCTGAAAATATACTGTATTGATTACAAAATTTTTTATGCCGATTCACTAAAACAATCCGCAGTCCGGACGTCAACTTTCAAAACGCCGAAAAACCTTGTAATCATCCTTTTTATATTGTACATTATTATTATTACTGACAAATATAATAATAAATTTGTTATTGTATTTCATAAAATAAAAATGAGCTCTAGCAAAAACATGTTGCTGAAAAAATATTGTTATTGTTGTTAAACTCTGACTTAATTAGTAAATTCTCTTTTTGAACTCTTCTAAAAATAAAATATTTTTGCCTCGATTTCTCTATTTTCTTAAAAGCCTTATGTTCTTTCCATTCACCTTTTTAATTATATCTCAAGCTCCTTCGTTTCTATTCCTTTTTTTTCTTCACATATTTTTTTTTGTTTATTTAAAGCCTTATTTCTGTAACTTAAAAAAAAAACTTTAGCTTCTAAGTTTTTTTCTTCACTTGCCAACGTATTGAACACTTAAATTATTACAGATGGCCTTACTGATCTGTCAACCTTTTTAAATCACGGTCACTTGTCAGGTTAGTTTTTAGTTTCGTACATGTGACAAGTTTAAAAAGAATTGTGCACAATTTTATTTGTGAATTTTTTCTATCTCTTTTTTCTTACTTGCGCATTTATGAACTTTACTAAAGTTTTAATTTAAAAGAAGAATATTTTATTTTTATATATAAGTTTTTTGCTTTCTTCTTTTAATCCTACATATGTATTATATGTATTTTTTTCAAATTAAAAATGCATGTGTATTTAGTTATGTTTTTCTTTATAAGCAATTGCATGTTTAATTTTTAGTTTCTTTACTAATACTTGTTTACACAATGATAATAAACCTATACTCAATCTGCTTTCAGAAAATAGTATCAAATAATATTTTACTATCCTTCATTTAAGTTCGAAGGAAATTTTTTTTCAATATTAGATAAAACTCATACAAACCTGTAATAACTGAATATGCAACTATTACATTTTGTTTAAATTTCATCTAAATATATGTAGATGGCTTTGCGTGAAAATGTCCAATCTGCTATGTAAAATAGTGCGATATTGGCCCTTTTTATGCAACTCCATCAATATATATAAACGGTGTTTTATTAGAGGAAAAGATTTTGAAATTAAAACAAAATATCCAACCCAGCTAGCCACAAAGCAACTGTCAGCTGTCAGATAGTTTTTTATGTACAGCAAAGCCGCCCACTCAAAGATATATATATATATATATATATATATATATATATATATATATATATATATATATATATATGTATATATATATATATATATATATATATATATATATATATATATATATATATATATATATATATATATATATATATATATATATATATATATATATATATATATATATATATATATATATATATATATATATATATATATATATATATATATATATATATATATATATATATATATATATATATATATATATATATATATATATATATATATATATATATATATATAAAATTACGCTTTATGTAAATGTGTCGTTTTAGTATAACATCTTGAGTCTAAAAATCATGTTTGAAGATATTAAAATTTTAATGTAAAATTTGTTGTGCTAGTGTTCTACAAAGCTAAAAAATAAATCGTGATATTTGTTTCGAAAATTTGTGTATTTGCTAACCGATTAGGCCCAACTGTGGTTTATAAGAAGACGAACCAGAATATGGCCTTAACTCGATTTTGACTTAACTCGACTTAAGATGTTAAGATAAAACGAATTATTGAAATATTTTCAGTAAAATTAATTAATTACAACCCAGCAAAAATTGTCTCGCCAATTAAATAGCTTTCTATAAGCATATGGGTTTTGCATGGTAAACTTTGCTTTAATTTCTGGATCAATATTTCATGCCATACTTTGTCACAAGAAGCCTCAGAAATGTCAATGAAGGGAGCAGAACAATAGTTATTTTCTTCGAATGTTTTTCTAAATACATTCACAAGTCTATGTGTTTGTTCGATAGTGCTATGTCGCCTTCTGAATCCAAATTAATGATCTGGAATGCATGCCGTCTCATTTAGTATAGGGGTCAACTTACTCATAAGTAATTTCTCAAACAATTTGACATATTAGGCAGTAAGCTTACAGACCCATAAGATTCCACTTCCCTATGGTCTTATCCGGGGTTAGGTATCATGGTAATCAATGATATCTTTCATTTCGCAGCATAATATTCTAGCCATAAAACTGCATCAATTAACAGAATTACCCTTTTTGTTCTATTGGGTTGCTCTGATAGCATTTTGTTACTGTTTTTAAAGCACCTAAAGCTTTCTTCGAATTAAGGCAGCGATAACATTTTCAATCTCCCAAATGTTAAATCTCAGGGCAACGACAGCTTCAGCGACAACTGGTGGCAGTTCAGCTATATCAAAAGATATGTTTGGAGTAATACAGTTTTCATGTTGTTAACGGACAGAGGACGTTTTTCAGCATCAGTTCTTGTCCACTCTTCATTCAAAATTCGTAATGAAGGTTTACAAATCAGCGGTCTTTTAAGGCTTCTGTCTGCTCACCATAACGAACTATCTGTTTATAGTGTTGCTTCGAGTTCGTGTAAACATTTTTGCAGGAATGCATTTTTTTGGAGTTCATATAATTTCTTTATTTGCTTGGTATATTTCTTCAGCCTAATTTTTAGCTGTCGGTATGTATAACATTCCCATTCTATTTGAACTCTTCTTTTTTCATATAATAGCCGTTCTACATCTTTAGAATAAATTTTATTAAATCTTATCTGTCGAATGGTAGAAATACCCCAGCAAAAATAAATTTGGTACAAGGAAGCAGTAAGATTAATTAGAAGGGCTTCGGATATGTGCAAAATCACACAGTGCATCCCCTCTGCCTTATAAGGATGCAATAACGTAAGCGAGTGAAGAACTTTACCACACACACGACACAATCAGCTATCTATATTTTTTAAGCCCGAAGTTTTTTTTCAACTCGAACTTTTTTTATACTGCATCCGCTCTCGCTTATGTGGATACAAATATTGAAGCGAGTGTTATTTTTACTTCGTAATTTGATTTTGTATTTTTCTATTGAATTGTGTATGAAAATAAATGTGCCTCGGTAGCTCAGTGGCTAGTGTTCTAACCTACCATACGGAGATCTTGGGATCGATTCTTGATGCAATACGCGAACAAAAAGTATTTAATAAAAGCAAAGAAGCAGAGAGAAGATCATACCTCGAGACCTACCAAGTGGGACATCCCATATAAAAATCATGTAATACCGAAGCTGGTTGGCAAGGGAGAGTACCAATCTCTTTCCCTTAAAAACCTGCTGCCTGTAGACGCAAATTTTTGCTGGGAGCATTTTAAGCAGCTTACTTAATGTTTGCCTCTAACTGTTTAATTAAGACCTCTATTTCTTCAGGTATTCTTAGCGGCAAGTTTTCCGTGCAATGGCCACTTCAATATTTTTTTATTTTATTTTAACCAATTAATACGTCCGTGCGTTAAATTACATGTGAATGATGTTGCTATAATTTAGTGGGTGAGTGGTCTGAAAATAAATCCCAAGAAGATTCTACTTGGATTATTTCTCTAAGAACTCCTTTTACTGCTCCTAAATCAATAACATTAAGCATTTTTTGTCGATCTGCTGGCAGATAGGTTGGCTGCTTATATTAAATGATATTCCAACTTATTTTAAAAATTGTATCAACTAAAACGCAACCTTTAGGAGTAATTAGCCGTGCTTCCGAGAACGTATGCTTAGCGTTGTAGTCAACGCCGGCTACAAAGCGTGAGCATAGTAATTTAAAAAATTTACTATATTGACTTTCCTGGGAGGAGAGTAAATTAAAGAAAGCACCAGGTCTTGGCGATAATTTTAAACGCCGATGTTCATTGCTTCAAGACAACCTTCACCTTTAGTATTATTCTAACCGCGATATAGCCGAGCCACCACAAGCTCTATATATAGTATATAGTAAGTACATTAGTTGTAAATGAAGTCTTCATTGCTTTTCTATGAAGACAGTTCAATTGGTGATAGCATTTTGTTAAATTAAACCTTTTGCATAATCTCTTTTATATCAGAGCCAACAAGAACACCTATTGGCATGAAACCAATGTTGCAAAATTTCAATATTGTTGCACTGAGCAAACATATTGGATTCGTCAACTCAAAAGTATGGCCAAACAATGTCTTAACAAGCAAATTGAGTGTCTGTTCCATGACATCAGGAAAAAATTTAAATTTTGTTGTTGTTTTAAATGTAATTGCACGAAAGAAGTAATCGTGCGACAGGTAGTAAGCTAATATTGCTCTCAATGTTTTATAATTAAATATTAAATCTACATCTTTCTTTGAAAACTTAAAGTGTAAATTTTCGAAGTACTTTTTGTTCATCCAAATTTGACTAATAAGATCCGCTTTAAGGCATATTTTATCACTAATTTTGAATAACTACGAAATTAACCATTAAAAACATATACAATTTTGATTTATTTTTATCGCTCAAGATAAATTTTGGTTCTTTTGGTTCTTTTAGGACTTATAGTAGAATTGTATGTTAAATATTTTCTTAGATATATCAGCCCGCTATATCGCTGTTTACGGTTTAAGTGACGCACATCATTTTTTTGTGATGTTTTACATAAAATTGCTTAACACACCTTCTACCTAAAGTGTAAAGATTACATGATTTCCAATGCCGATTAACTAATACAGTTTGTTTAACTCCCCTTATAATAAAGACTTTTTAGTTCCCTCTACTAGAATCAGTCGTTAGAACCTCGCTATTTATTCTTTACACATTTACAGTAGTAAGACGGTGTCACGAACATCCACATTGTGTACGATTTTAAAATCGACAGAAAATCTTTTACAAAGTGTGGAGGAGACACATTTTAGATCTCGAAAAAGAAAAGCGATGAAGGCAAATTTTTTCAATATATTAATTTGAGGGTGCTGTTGGTTGAGTAGTTAGCGCGTTTGACTACAAACCCTGCGGTCTTCAGTTCAAGACTAGTTCCAGGCAAGCCAACAACATCATGCATTTTCTTATCTTATTGGTGTGTTATTGTGTTGGTTGTTGTTGGACTGTTAAAGTGATGAAGGCATAGCACTGATCACTTTGGCAGCACCAGCAGCGATTAATGCTAAGATATTCTAATGCACTTCACAGCACCCTCCTTCGTCGGTATTGCAGAGCCGTCGGCGAAGTATAATAACTAATAAAATGGCTATACGGCTTAAAAACAACTCAATGCCTCTACTTGACACCAGAGGGGCTTGCAACACTGCTCTACAAAAAGCGCGCAATAGCAGGGTTGTAAATGAATTAAGCTTTCTATCTCTCTCCCACTTCACCACCTGTTCTCTCTACACTATCCCTTTCCTAAAGAAGGTTACACATTAATTAATTAACTGGTAGGCATTAATTGCCTGATTGTGTTACTTCTCTTAAAAAAAATATTATGGGATTCCTTATAATTTCAATGATTTTTAATAAATTTTAGGGCTTGTTTCAATTTAAAAAATTTTCGGGAGGAAAAATAATAATTATTTTTTTTTTTTTTGGGTTTTAACAGTTGCACTGATTTTTAGTCAATATCAAACTTTGCCATCTTTTCGATGCTAGCAAGTATTCGCAACTTTTTCCAAGTTTTTGGCATTTCATACAATATTAGCGATTTTTAATAAACTTTAAGGCTTTTTACAAATATGGAATTTTTGGCAAATTTGTAAACTTTTTTCTGTATTTTGGATATGACTTAATATGGCATATTATGATACTTCGTAAATCTTCCAATTGTTCATAATTTTTTTTTTTTTGCCTAAATATGTTATAGAAAACATAAAGCTTCTTGTGTTTTGTATTAATTTTATGCAACGTAGGTGTTTTTAGTAAGTACTGCATATAACAAACAGGCCTGACAACATAGGGGTTCGTAAAACCGCACTGCTACTGTATTACGTAAAAATGAAGATATCAAGCCATAACCGCCAAAAAAGCTCAAGCGACATGCTTTTCGAAAATCGTTTTTAAACGAAAATCGATTATTTACGATAAATCGGACTATCTGTTAAAGTTTCAAAGTCCTGCCATGTTCCGTTACGGAAATACAGCAAAAGAAATTTTAGCTTAAGTGCAGTTTCCCTTTAAATTTTTAATTTGTTTACATTTTTTTGTAACTGCAATGTGTCGCTTAAGCTAAAATTCTCTTTTGCAAGTAGAGCAAAACTAGTGTCAAAAACGGCAAGGACCTCAATGAAACGGTTAAAGAACAGCTTGATAAAGATAATAATTACTAGTTTTAAAATAATTTGATTAAATTAATTGATTTTTCATGGCATCAATAATATCTTAAAATAAATTAACCCTTACAAGCATTCGTTGTCTTATAGGAAATTTATTAAAGCTATTAACATTACATATAACAGTCCACCACAATCCTATATAGCCAATATAAGGGCTCTACTTCGATTTAAACCAAGGATAACTAAAAAATACTTCTCCTGTAAAATTTACTTTATGGCGCTTAAGCTTTTTGGCGGTTATAGCACGATATATCAAAACAATGAATTTTGAGGCGGCAGGAGAAAAAATCCAATTTACAAATAAGCTGCAATCAGTAATAGAAATTGTCATCTCTGTTTGGCGGTATCAAAGCAAAGTTGGTGGCTTATACTTTATGTCAACAGCAGCTTACCTTTGTGTTTAAGAGCGATGTATGATTAGAAAGTAGCAACCATATCAATCTGAAGTTTCGCTTATTTCGATGTTTGAGTGGCATTGGAAAGCTTACTCCAGAGATATGAACACTTTTCGATATACATTTGATACGGGAAATTTTTTGTTTTATTAAGCTTCTTCTTGCACTGTTGCTTTCTTTGTATTGAAATATTAACGGCTAGAGAACGAAAAGTGGCCGTATCTCTGAACTATTTTTTCCTGTGCCGCATCACACCTTATCAGCACTCGGATGTCTTGAGTTGAAATCTAGACATCACGCCCGAAACAGAGTCATAAACGATGGCAACCTGTTCTTCTTGTTGGGGCGTCGGTAACCATTGTAACCAGAATCCAATTTGATGGACCATAAACAAGTTGCAACTGGTGATACATGGACTGTATACTTTTTAATACATCTCATTATGACGTAAATTTCTTTATTAACACTCAAAATAAAATGGTTGGTAAATCTGACCAGTTTAAATATTTAACTCACTGTTAATGTAACTTGTTGCTGCAATGTTTATGAAATAACAATTTGCATTGGTTAAAATAACTTTTTAAAGTTGTATGTCATTTCATAGGCATAGTTACTTTGTGCTATCGCTATTTAACAATATCACTTAGCTGATATGATAAAAGCATCCCGTTCTAAGACATGTTCAACGTAAGTTCAATACCAAAATATTGATCTTTACTGAGTTATAAAATATAAATTTGGGAAAAACCACGTTTGAAAATTAAAATTATATTTAATGGTTAAAATTACTAATATAAATTTTAATGATTTTTGTGGTAAAAATTACGAATTTTTATTGTTTAAAATTACCAATTTAAAATAAAAACGATGAAAATATTTATTTTACAAACACTACTAAATTTAAGTCAAGCAAGTTACCACAGGTCTATGTATAGTTTGTGCTATCCTTATTTAACAAAGAGGCTCAGCTGAGGTGTTAAAAGGCGTCCAATTTATAAACATATGTAAAATTGTGTCCAAACAAATTGTACACACAAAAAAAAATTTTAACACACTTACTGCTTAAGCCTTGGCTGGTATGGAGCCTGCGACCTGCCGATTAGCAGCTTAGCACACTACCAACTAAACTACAATTTCATTCCAATGGTTGATTTTACTGTATTTTATGGCTTGGTGCAATTCTAACCTATGAAATTGGTTAGATTTACCAATATTTTATTTTGGGTGAATGGGTAAATAAAGACATGAATCAAAAATACTTGAATCAATATCAGCGTCTTATTACATAAATTTCAGATATCAATTCGTTAATATTTTTTATTTTATTTAGCTAGTTTTTACTTTTGACATTTCTGTATATTTGTTTTAATTTTGAACGTAAATGTTTACTTGAATCTTATAAAAAATATTTATTATATATATTTTTTTTAATTTCTATGTCTTATAATCTTAAAATTTACTTAGCAAAACATTTTTCTTTTTCAGATAACGAAATGCGGGACTTAAGTGTTACATTTTATGGCAGTAAGTCTTCGCGTTTACAAACCATAACCTCTCTATTATTATTAACAGTCTCTGCTAGTTTAATTAATTTTCGTTATTAAAAAACAAATAAGAATAAATAAAAACCAAAAACATAACTTTTTAAAAACATGTATGTATGTGCTATTAACAAAAAATCTATTTAAGAATTTATTTGATTTTATCAAAGAAAACTTTTTACAATCATTAAGACAAAAAAAAACTGAGAAGCAACAAAAAAGTGTAAACCAACATTTTATTATTAATACTATGCATAAATTACATAATTAGAAAAAAAAATCATTTCTCTTAAATAAGAAACAAAAATATATTTGAAAAATGTGTATTACAAAATTAAAAAAAAAAATTTACTGTTTAGCATTTTACTCGATATGAAAATAAAGTGAAACCACCATTAAATGTTGTTATAGATATAGATTTTTTAACAACAACGTTATTAAAATTTACATTACATATTTTCACTTCGAGTGAGACACTGAATAAGTCCTCAATATAGAAATAAATGTAAATATATATGTATGTAACTAGAATAATTTTCCGTTATAAAAAAAGAGGTTAGCCCATATTTTACCTAGTGTTAATTTTTTTAGTGGATATATATAGTTAATATACACATTCCTTTTTTGTTAATATATAGAATAATAAAATAGCTCCTTGTTTTACGCCTTCTAGCTATTAGTTATGAAAGCTTAATGCTTTGAATAGGTAAATTTATATAAATGAAAGAGAAAAGTTTAATAGATAAGCTAAATTTGATTAGGATATTTTCACTTCCATTAATATGTATGTATATGGCGAAAAAATAAAATTTTATAAATCAATATACTAAAAATTTAAGCCGTAATAATGAATATTGTGTAAAATTATAAAAAAAAACTTTAAAAAACCTTCAGTTTCTGTTTTTTAAATTTTTAATTTAAAACATTATTGAATAAAATATATCACATGTAATAATCTGATTGAGCCTTCACAAACGAGAACAATGTGCCGGCTTAAAATAATAGGTTATAGGCAAGAGAGTCGAATAGAATGGGTTTTTGGCGGCTTAAAGCTCTAACCGGCTACAACCAAGCATTAGCAGCATAAAACCAATACATACACACTTAAAAAAAACAAAAGAGTGCAAAAAACAGTAATCCACACAAAGCTGTGTAGACATTTCATGCCAGATGAATATAACCCGTGTGTTTCAAACCGAACAAAAATTGAGTTTTTAAAAAATGTTTGTGTGTGTGAAGATGCATTCAGTTTTAATTATACGTTGCTCATTCGCTCAATTTAATCATCTTGTTTTTCGTATTTATTCATTAAATCATGGTGCATACTTATTTGGATTTATAAAACTGAGGTGTATGAGTAGTGGAGCAATTTGCACTATAACTTTAATTACATTCCACATATGTACTGTAACCGATAAAAAATAACCTAATATGTAGTATAAAACAGCAGCTAGCAATATTTGCATGTAATGCGAAGTTTGTCGGCTATTTGTCGGTTATTTACATTTACACAGCTCGAACATCAAAATAAACAACAACAGCAAGACTACATCAGTGCGATGCAAATAAACACCAACTGGTATAAAAGCACATAGTGAGTAATAGCTGCAGCCGTAAACCTATCAGCAATATGTATACATATTAGGGTGGTTACAAAGAATCGATTATTGGAAAATTCAATCGGCGCACGCCTCTTAAATATGCCAATAGGCTAGAAAATGTGGTAGAGAAATGTCAGCCCAATTAGTTGTGTTAACACGTGCGCCATTAAGTTTCCTTGCGTGTGAAGCTTACAACAATTAATACCGTAACTAGTTTTCTGTAAATCAGAATCGCTTCTGGTTTTGGTCAGACAGAACTAGAGTTAGACCGATTGTATGGGTGTGTGTGTGTTGGTGTGTGTATGTGTGTGTGTATGTGTGTGTATGTATATATGTATGTAAACCTCTCATAACTTAAGAATTGCTCAACCGGTTGGACCTAAATCAGGGACCGTAAATAACAGTTATCGATATAAAAGAATGATTTTAAAACAGTTATTTGGGAATTTAAAATCAAAATCCATCAAAAACAGCTACTTTTTAACGTAAAAGCAAAATGTTGGATGAAACTCTTAAAAATATAGTTTTATTTCGCCATCATAAAATAAAACTCGTTTGAGGAGCTTTATTTTTCCCGTCAAAATAAAACTCATTTGATGTAAATTTACATTATACCTACTTATATAAATTGGCAAAAACTATACAGTATATTCCTGTGTATTGTGGTATTGACCGACTTGCGTTAAATTTTTTTCGCGTAAAAATTTTTTTTAAAAATTTAAAAATTTTTTAAAAAAATATAAGATAGACTCAATAAAAACAAACAGTAAAAAAGAACATAATCAAACAAAGTTTTATTTTAGACGGGAAAAATAGAACTCCTCATAAAATGAGTTCTATTTTCTGACGGGAAGAGTAAATAAACTCCTCAAATGGGTTTTATTTTACGACGGCAAAATAAAACTCTCATCCGATCACTTATTTTTTTCGTTGAAAATAACTCTTAACTGTGGGGATGATATCGTTTTTATAAAATCACCATTGATTCTGAAAGAGCACGTCAACACCAATCTATTCGTATTATAGGCCAGTATGGATCTCCGTTCACTCTCACATAGAGAGGTTTTGAGTTAAAATTTGTTGGATAACTATTACTTATGGTAGCTGGCCCAAATCTACGTCATTCTAAAGATATTGTTCTCACTTAGATTTCGTTATATAACGAACCGATTCAGTTTGACATATTTTGTGAATTTTCTTAGATAAGTTTTCGAAAAAATGTTCACATAAATTTTAAACTACTTAGACGATCGAAGAGAAAATCTACTCAACTCTTAAATTCACAATACAGCATTGACTGTTGCAAATTTTATTAAATCGATTGATCCGTTCATGAGCTGTCTTTGACGAAAAATTTCTAAAAATAACTGAAAATATTTTTGTCAAATCAATTTAAGGATTAATACTTTTTGATTTGAAAAATGCGCCGAATATCGCAAATTTGATCTTAATCGGCTAAGTGGTTTGGGAGATATCGTGGTCGAAATATTTTAAATTTCTTATTTTTATTAATTTTTATTATAATTTTTTTTTGTTTAATCTTATATATAAATATGCCACACGACTTTATTGTCGTGTGGTATCTTATTATCCACCAAATATTGATGACTTATATATGTTTTAAAAGATATTTTTCTCTAGATGTGCACAATATATATTTTTTGGTTAATAAACGGTTACAAAGCCGGTTACAAACAAACCCGGTTACGGATCCAGTGGCGAAATTCAACCACCGTGCGGGATGCACGGAGCCGGGGATGGCCTGCAAGGTCAACTGTATCCCATATTTATTGCTTAAACAGCCACCTGCAGGGATAAAAACATACATTAGGAGAGATAAAGTTGTTTCCAGCTATTCATTTACGTCAAGCCGAATGGGTACCCTTTTACCTTTTTCATTTATTATCTTTAACATCAGATATATAAAATTTTATGACATTTCCACACTTATAATAGAGAAAAATTTTTATTGAAGATTCTTAACGGGCTGTATGGATGGAATTGTACTATACATTAAGATAAGATGCTATAAATATGTCTGTAAAGGTTATTTTCAAACTTTATACATGAAAACAGAAAAATAATAAGAATTTTGCCATTTTTCACATCTTATTTTACTCTTGTCAAAACAAGTCGATAGCTCATCAAGACGGTGATGACTTAGTACAGACCCAAGGCAGATCTAACCAAATCAAGTTAATCTTTTACAGTAGCTCATCGTCAGCTGGCACCATGAGTATTTCTGCCATGTCATATCATGAGTATTTCTGTATTACTTTACAGTAGTGTATATTTATTGTTGATATTTTTCATACAAAAATGAAATACACAAATATACTTTTATTTCATATGTTTCGTAAAACTCGTATTTAGAGAGACACGCTCAGACAGTATATGTATTTATCTTGCTCTTCTTTTGTCCATTAATACAAGATACACACCGATACAGTAAATATGACTGTTCACACGCTGTATTTCAAAGTTTAAATACACAATACTGAGAGAGCTTGTGAATTGGGCAAATATAGCAATTTTGTATGTGTATTGTTGTAACAACAAAGACAGCTTATAAGATACGTCCAGGTAGAGACCATAAATGACTATTTCGTTTTGCGTTGTGTTAGTTTTTTTTAACGATTTTCGATTGTTGCAAGTTAATTTTACATTTCTTGCGTATTTAGGCAGTGTAATGTTGCGCAAAATTGACACAAAAAAAATACAAAACGAGTTTATGTGCAAAACATGTATGAATGCGGAAGCTTGCCAAACAGTTCTTAGATATATAAACCTGTAAGTTGCGCAACTAGTGAGAGAGTACTCACCACTTCTGGCATAATCTAAAGCCGCACAAGATTATTGAGTGCAAATCTTCATAATTTATTGTTTCTCAAAAAAACATGTGAATAAAAATACAAATAGAGTACATGTCTTTCATGAAACGTTAAAATAATAGAAAGATATGTCTATGTTCTTCTTAACCTTTATGTGATTAAATTTGCGAATAAAATTGTAAATTGTCAGTAAAGGAATTTGAGTTTTTTGGTAGCTTGCTAAAATCTTGGATTAAACAGATTTAAACGTAAATGATGTAAGAATAATTATTTCCGACATTTCAATGCAATATTTTTTAAAATGACCCTCTCATGGCCGGTAGTCTGCTTTTGTTGTCACTATATGTTTTGTATGCAAAGAAAATTTATTTTTTACTGGTTGCATTTGTGTTTATTTTGTTGCTTTTATTTTTTATCTCCAGCTGTGGATAAGTAAAACAAACACACATCTAGACAAGAAAAAAAGTTCTTTGCATCATCTGAATTCTTGGTACAGTTCGTTAGAATAAAATCTTTGTACCAGACGAAATGAAAGCTGCCCACGAAAGTGCAGAATATTCATCAGTTTTTGATTTTTTGTAATCAAATTTTGCACTGTCGTCGTATGTGCCAAAAATTGGGAAAGGCAGTTGTAATATTACCTAGTACAACTACCCAGCAAAAAATATCATGTTTCTGAAAGCAGTAAAAAACGGGCATGCCTTCCACATGCAATCTTTTGAAGTGCTTCCGAGGATGCTCAAAAAGAAGGCAGATAATGTTTAAATTACGAAGTTAGTCAGGATTTTACATTTCTTCAACACGAACTCCAAAATAAACAAAATGATATTCAGTAGCATTGTAGCTTTCAACATTATAGGTTCTAAAGAATTGTTGCACGCATTGTTTCAAATAAACACTAACACGTTTGAAAACTCAAAACCCATTTAAAGTATGCTCTCTTTCTACATTTCCAACCTATTGCATGGAAGAGAGAAATTTATAATAAAACACGATCTGTTTTGTTTGTAGTTTAACGATAATAAAATGAGACATGATTTTAGAGCATTTTCGATGCTTCGAAAGAAGCGCTGTTTTATATCAAAAACAACAGCTCCAAAGTGGGACATCGCGTACAAAAATCATGCATGTTCGAAGCGCTTTTCGAAGCAGTAGAAACAACAAAACTAGCTTCTCTGGTTTATAAACCTGCTTCACCCGACGCAGCAGTTTTTGCTGGGTATCACGCAAGTAAAGCAGGCATTGGTGCAATGGACAAAGTGCTGTCTGCATAGTCTACCGAACGTAAAACATTGCGCTAGCCAATGTCAATATTTTGTAACTTATTAGGTATATCCGACAATCTGAGTAGACAATAATAATCACATTCAGCAAACAGACAAATGCAGAAAGATGTTGTCAAGTTTAGCAAAACAGATGTTTATGCCTGCAATTGAACAGGGTAATAGGGTACATTCCAACACACCTCGCTATCGAAATGGCACTAGGGCACTTGACAAATTAAATTTTTTCATATTTTTCAATTTCCTGAAATATCTGATGATAAGCTGCCGATACATCCTGTGCGATGAGAAGCATGTGAAATGGGAAAACGCGAACCCGAGCACATAAAGGTTAATTAACACTTGTTAAGGGGAGACTTGAACCTTTCTAATGACACCAAAATTATTAATATATAGTAACGAGATCTATAGTTATTCAAAATGGCCGAGATAGACATGTTTAGACGGCTATAAAATAGGAACCATAAGAGTTATAAGACTAATTGTAGCGCCATGTGACGTACACGATTTTGTTCAAAACTATAAAGGGTTAAAAGACAGGCCGTGTCGAAATTTTTGAAATTACTCTACATGATTTGTCGTTGCACATAAGGATATGAATGTCTTGAACTTACATAAATTTGAAGCCAGTATTAGTTTTAGCCATATAAACACGAAATAGTTTTCCTTTATAAATATTTTATCCTATTTGATAGTTTGCTTAAAACTTTATTCAGAAACATTAAAAACAGAATGTGTTTGATACAAAAACTGATTTGCTTTAAAAATACTATTAAATTATTATAGGAAATATCAGAAATACTTTAAAACTCATCTATAGATATTTGTACATAAACTAAAAACAAAATAAAAATAAAAACCATTTTTTCAAACTTCAAGACCACCAATAAAAATATAATTAAAACTTTATATATAAAGCAAAAGTTCTATTGTAATAAATATTTATAAAAAAAATTTAAGCACTTTTTATAATTTCAAATAAAAAATAAATTAAGCAAAAACGATATTAAATTTTGTTTATTTTTTAAGCCAAAAGGCACTGTGGACAAATGGGGAAAAAATTGCCAACATTTAATAAAAACCATTTAAATATAGAAATTTATAAAAACGATATTATTTATATATATATATAAAAATATTTTTAAATACGACTTTAAACTAGCATACAAATTTATTAAATAAAAAATTTGTTTAAATGAAAGTAAATAAAAGTGAAAAAAATTATTCATTAGAACTGAAAATTGCTGTATAGCATTTATTATTATTATTATTTAAGCTAAAGCAAATAAAGTAATAAATTCAACAATTAGCAAAAAACAAATTTATAAAAACCAGTAAATTCATTAACTTAAATATGCGAATCATTATCAAATGAAATAAAATAAAAATAAAAAAAAATGTGAATAAAATAGAAACTTTATAACAAAACTAACGATATGTATAGATAATGCGTATAAGATAAAAATTTATCATATTTAAAGAAAAATAATATTTTTAACAAACGTCATCTACAACTTTTAAGACGAAAAGTCGTTTACTCATTTTCTTTTTCATTAACTAAAAAACATAATAAATTTATATAAACCATCAAAAACTTATTTAAAAATTAAACAAAACCTATGTAGCATCTAAAGAAAATCTATAAATATTAAGTAAATTATGAAAAAAATTATGATTATGTCTTAAATTATATTCGATCGATGTGTATTAAAGTATGTGTTATTAAAAAAAAATTTAGTATATCTAAGTTCACTTTGTATTTTTTTGTTTGTTTTGCAAGTATACGTGCCTGCTATATATTTCATTCGGAATTACAATTCCGAACATTTGCTTTTAGCATGGAATACAGAACAGGGCTTATATATTGCTTTTTAGAATTTTAATTTACTCTTTTATTTAGAAATGGTTTGTTAATAAATTTGCAAGTACTCTTGACTTTCGGTTACAAAAGAAAAACGTATATAACTTAAAACGTTTTTTTTTTTACTATAAACCTGTTTATTTTGTAAAATTTTTAAAGATTATTTAAGATCATCAAAAAATATAAAATATTAAAAAAAAAATTTAAAAATAAATAAAATTATACTTAAAAGAAATATAAAATAAATAAATGTATGAATAAAAACTAAAATAACAACCATGCCTTTTACTTATTTTGGACTATATTAACCTTGTGTGCTTTCCTCATTATTGGGAACATTAATAACACTATGAAACAAAATAGAATTTTTTGTCATCAACTTAGACCATCATTATTTTTTTTTAATGTGTTATGGTCTTCTAACCACAAAAACAGAGTCGAAATTTATAATTCTAAGGATACGTTTTTAGTTTTTTTTTCTAAAATATTGGATTCTTCAAGAAGCTGCTAATCCGGGTTCATCATATTTTGGCAAGGGGTAGTCTAATTTTATTAAAAAAAAGAAGCAAAAAAACTTAAAATAAAGTTACCTTTAAGCTGTTATAACATTATTAACCATTGAGTATATGGTGAAAAATATATTTAAATTTTTGTTTTTTGGAAAAAATTTTAAAATTTAAATTTTTTAATTTATAAAAAACGAATATGACAAAAACTTACAATTTTTAGTAACTAATCATAAAGCCACATATAGTACAAACAAAAAAAATTTATTTCATGAAAAGCGATAAATAATTATTGATTATAGCAATAATTGCGAATTTTTACACTGTACAAAAATTGATAAATGATGATTGGCTTTATTGCAAAAATTGCTAATTTTCACACTGTAAAGACTGATTTCGCTAGATGCCACCGAAAATATATGTGTATCGGCGTTTTGAAAGTTTACATCGTAGACTCACTTTAGGAGGAGTTAAATTTCACCACCTTTTGCACATAGTTATACTGACTCCGCATAAGATATCTTATAGGGCTTACGTTTAAGGTATAATATGTGTTCAACACTTTTATGCAAAACACTACGAGAAAAATATTTACCCCTTATTAGTAGAGGACATTAAAACTTATACCACGAAGAGTTAGAGGGTTAAAAGTTGTACAAAGAGGTTAATCTTGATGCTTTATATCAAAGTGCTGAGCACGTCTTACATTTTAAATGTAAAGTTTACAAGATATTCCATGCCGAGTCAGTTTAACGATGTGGAAAAAACGGGGTGGGGAATTTAACTCTTCCTAGAATGAATCGCAAATGTAAACTTTCAAAACGCCGATACACGTATTAATTTTTTGGTATTGATTTTGGTAGAATCAGCTATTCGAACCTGATTCCATCTTATTCCGTAACTATTTGTCGACGCCACGTCAAGACAATACCAAAAAATTCCCACATTTCTACTCGTCATCGACAACAATTTACTATTACTGACAGTCACTTACTATTCTCTTAGGCACAGTAAATGGGAAGAGGCTGTTAATAGTAGCAAATTTTTATCGACAGCCAGTAGGCAAGTGCCAATTTCTTGGTATTATCTTAACGTGACGTCGACAAGCAGTTACGAAATAAGGGGGATTATTTTAAAAAATTGGTTTTGATTTCATTTTATAATGAATAAAATCAATATCTATCCATCGAGTTTCACCAAATAAAACTTATTTTATTTGTAGTAGAAATAGATTTATTATCAGCTTATATAAAAATGGTCCGCTTTTGCCGTTTTCGATTTTTTTAATTAAAAAAAAACATAGTGCACACATTCCGCCTTAGAATATATTGAAAAAGATAAATCTTCTTGAATCGTTATATTATGCTCTTGAATATATGTATGTCGTTTATAAACATACTTTAGAAACAGTTGTGCATGATAATAGTTTCTCCAGCATTGTTAAAAACTGCTTCTGAAATAACATTTCATAAACATTATTATAGGCGGAGTTAAGAAAAGCTTACAACCCACTATTTATATAAGCTTATGCACAAGTTGTATTGCATTTAGATAACTGTATGGTATGTTGGCGTATCAATAATGTTTATCATTTCAAAAACTTAAAAATCAAAATTTTCTGAATAATCAAACAATGCAATATTGTTCTACATGATGTTTATTGTATTAAAAAGTTAGCATTTGAGAAGAAAACTGACCTACTTTTAACGTCTTTTTTTGTATAAAGTGATTCAAAGCTATTTTTGTGTTTCACTGTTTCACTATGCCTCTTACACAGCGTCTTCAAGTAGCATCATTTATTGCTGAACTTGCTGTGTTCCAAAAATCAATAAAAAGATTCATGTCGAATATAAATTGTTTGCTGGGTTTTGTATAATTTTCAAAGCCAACTATGCTTGTTTTTGAAAATCATTTACATATTTGTAAATTCTCAAATGGTTTTTGAAAATCTGTACATAAGATAAAGGGGTTGCAACTGCACAAAATTGTGTTTGAAATCTACTGAAGATTTGGTAAAGCGCCAATGAAATGCATTTAGATAATGCTTAAGCACCAGCAAATAAATTTCATTTAAAATAAAATTACGACATTATGTCAAATAATAAATTTCTTAAAAATAAATAAAAAACATAACAAAAGTAACAGCAGATTGATTGGCAATAATTGCTCGAGTAATCACCAGAGCAACCATTACGCAATGGATTGCTACTATTGGGAATCTGTGGTCCACACGTCGCAAATTTTACGAAGCTATTAAATTTTACGTTTGCGGCAAAAAAATATTGCTACGTGGAGACCGCTTGTTAAGGTCTATTTTATGTGACTTTAATACTATATTCAAACATGCGCCTTAGTTGAGGTAATTAAATTTTAAATTGAGTTATCGATATTGATGTTCACACATATGCAATTTAGATCACTCAGTTAGCATTTGAAGGTATATCTAACAGATGAAATCAGTAGCACAGCAGACTACTACTGTTGTTGTCTTATTTTCTGAACATGCGAATTTTTTCCCTACAAGCAATCAGTCTTCATAGTCGTTTTAGGTATTTTGCAAGTTTTACATTTACTTATTTATTTATTAACTTAAATTTCATTTAATTTTGCCGTGTAATACCCTGTACAGACATACCCCTTAATACCTTAATTACGAAATTTAGGAAATTATGCAATTAAGGCCTTAATTGAGCTCAATTCACCATACAAGGCTTCAGTTAATAAGTGAGCAATTATTACTTAATTGTTTCATAAATTGAGTAAAGTTCGAAATGCAACCCTTTGTGACAAGTATGTTTACTGCGAAGTATCTTGAGTGAAAAGCAACAATTGTATACAGTAGCAAGCCCATGATGATTATTTTTTGCTCTTGTAATTTTGTGCATTAGCTACGTCAAACACGTGCATTTTTTTGACAACCATTATCAAGTTTTTGTATTATTGTTGTATTCGTTGCTCTTATGTGGCCACCTGTATACTTATTACACCATTGACAAATCAAATGCAAATCGAGTAAGCTTAATTTACTATGTGTGAAGACTAAATTTAATTGCTCAATTAAAATTAAATTGCCTGAATTAAAAATCCATGTCTGAACAGTGTATAAGCCAGCAACTGTTCTAGTGAGTTTACCTTTTAGATACGTCTTGCGTTGTACACAATTTTGCCTTTAGATTAAACAGACTTATAAAGTCTGTACAGTAGAGGCTACTCAATTTATAAAACAATTAAGTACTAACTGCTCAATATATTAATGGAGTTATTGTATGATAAATTGGGCCTAATTAAAGCCTTAATTGTGAAAATTGCGCTATTAAGGTGGATGTCTGAATATGGTATAAAGAGGTCTTGTAAGCCAATCAGCAGACATATTTCTTGGGACACTGGCATTTTGAAATGATTTTGGTGCAGAAGAAAAATATTTCAATCCCAAAAATCCCCAGCGAAAGAGGTGATTTTCGCCAAAAAATCATCTGAGGTATCTCACGAAATATTTATCCCCAATCACGAAAAAAATCTCCTATTTGCGGACAAATCTTCAACACTGGGAACACTGCCGAAACCGTATAGTATATAAAAACTATAATATTAAAACGGCCGAAAGTAAATTTTGATTCAAGTGTTTTCCATGGTTTTTGTAATAAAATTGTTCCATTCAAAAATCCCGGATTTTAGAAAAAAATAAATAAAAACAATTATCCATATAATTTAAAATTTCAATTGATTTTATAGTAGAGTAGGCTGTACAATTTGGTCGACCAAGCAGGCTAAAAAATCTAGCTAAATGAATTAGCTGGTTAAGCGGGCTAGGTGACATAGCTGGCTTTACCGGCTTAGCTGGGTAAGCCGGCTTAACCGGCTTAGGTAGTTTAACCGGCTTAGGTGGTTTAGCTGGTTTACCTAGCTTAGCCGTAGTAACAAGGTGAAGTTGTTAACGGCTAAAATACCCTGCAGGAAATGTCGATAGAGCAATTGTACTTATTCACTATTGTCTTTATCACCAGTACTACTGACTAATAATACCCCAAGCTATGCTCTGTGTTATAGGCATTCAGCATATAGCGTTCATTGAGATACTACAGACTACCTATTGACTAAGTAGTTCTTAAGGGACCACTTTGAGACATTGACACCAGAGATTTTCTAATACACGGATAGTGAAAATAATAACCAAATTTTATAATATTATACCTTATAATTTTATACCTTAAAATTTATCCGGTTAAGACAACTAAGTCAATTAAGACGGTTAAGCCGGTTAAGCCAGATAAATTTAGGTAAGCTGGCCGGTTAACCAGCTAATTTAGGTATCTAACTTTTTTAACCAGCTTGGCCGACCAAATTGTACAGCTTTAGTTAGGGGACTATAACACATCAAAAAAATATTTGCATTGGCATTTTTGTCGTTGCATATTATAATTACTTTGTATGTGGGGTATCGTCTCTACGTCTAGTGTTAAAAGACACTGTAGATTCCTGCAGTGACTCAGGAAAAACTAAGGAAAAACTCACTAAGGCCCAGTTTAATTTCGTTACTTATGCTAATTTCATTTCAAGTTTTTTTTATTCATATGGCCGTTCTTGTCGCAGTAAGTTCTTGCCAAGTTTTCTTATGCATTTGATTCTAAGCTTTCAAAGAAAAATATTATTTTTTCGTAAAATAAAATGTGTATGTAATAATTTTCTCAGCAATGTTTTCCATGGACACCCCTTTTAGAACCGTTGGTATAGATAAGACAGGTGGTGAAAATGTGAAAGAAAGCCCAATTCTTCTCATCATTTCATCACTTAAACAGTTCAATCAATAATTAGCACAATGCCACACTACACAGAAAAAACTAAATTTCATTTTCAGTAAAGGAATTCAATGAAATAGTAAATATTTTGTCTTAAAACGGACCTACAATCAAATTTGTAAAAATAGACAAAAATATCTCAACAGTTTCATTAGAAAAAAAAACGGTTTTTTATGTAAACGAATTGTTTAAATCTATAAAACAATTTGTCTACAAATATTTACAAATTGTAAGCAAAACAATTTACTAAATCAAACAAAAATATTTACTGGATTTTCTTAAAAATATCAGCAAATTTTTTTGTTCGAATATATAAAACAATTAGTCTAAAAATACTACAAAATATTAAGCAAAATAGTTTTCTTAATCAAACAAAAATATTTACTGGATTTTTTGTAATATATCAAACAAAATTTTTCTCTGGCTCATCACCATCATCAGTTAAGCATTTAGGAAATTCCACTTTGTTATATGTGTTCATGTCTGACCCCCATATTCATAAATAAATAAAATGTATTTGAAATTTATTTTAAGTAAATTTTGTATAAGAAATTTTAAATAAAATACATTTCAAACTCATTTTAAACTCTATGAATATGGGGGTGAATGTTTATATAAGGACTTAAAAAATTAATCAGAATTAACGCAACGATATTAACCAATGGATTCAGGCAAAAATCTTGAGTAAACAAACTTGGTACAATATCATTCCGTTTGCTATCGTTGTTATTGTTGTTATTTTTGTGTGTATGTCGTCATCTGGGTTGTTTTTTCACGACACAGAAAAAGGGTTTTCCTCTTTGTTTTTAGTGTTTGCGTCCTAAATAAAAGTCAAACAAAAAATTCATTGTTCAGTAAAGAACATTTACTAAAAATGGAATTTATTTTTAGACAAACTTTTGTTTGGAAATTTATTGGTAATACTTTTTTCTGTATAATGCACAACACAAAAATTCATGATCTTAATGACTTGCCCTAAGCAGGTAACAAACTCACGTTCTTATTCATAGTTTTAATAGTAGTCAACGCGCTAACTATATCAGCCAAAAGCGAAAAAGGTCTCTAATGCGCAGTAATAAGCAAACTAAGCGCTATATTCCATAATACCAGCATGTTTCACTCGTTATAGTTAGTTGTAGAAGTCGTTGAAATTAATTTAAAATACTAACTTTAACTGTTTAAATTATTTCGTCATACATATGAACAAACAATTATTGATAAGAACTCTGCATATCTACCGCTAAGTAGTCATATCAGTTGCATCTATATTTAATGTATAAAGGAGACAATAACCAAAACAACAACAGCAATAATAATAATAAGACAATGATCCTTATGTAACCGTTAATATGTGTATGTGCATTGTACAAACATGTGTATATCTGCTATATGCAGGATTTTATGTTTGTAGAAGAAGAACAGGCGTCATACAAAAACTTTCAGAATGACACCATAAAGATGAGAACAATGATTATGTGGGTATTGTTATGTCGGCTTGAAAGTGTCGGCTTCAAGTCACTACAAATACAAATAGAGGTGGGTCGGTAGGTTTGTATGTTAACTTGTGTATGCTTAAGAAATCTTATGAAATATAGTGGCTGACTATTACTCTGACAGTGGCGTCAAAACGACGAGATAAATATGATGCTTAATATGACAACATATGCACTTAAAATGATATATGACGACAACCAACGAACAATATTCACAAACCTATAAAGACGCATAAACAAAACACATATATACCATATTAAATATCAGCACATAAACAAACCTCCAACAACATTGTTATCCTTATAATATCACACAGATAATCAAACAATAATAGTAAACATATTAACCCCACATATTTAAGAGTGAGGTTTTGCTTTATGAGCTGGCGGTTGCAGCAAATCGAGTAGCAACAATTCCTCTTGCACAAAGCAAGACAAAGAAATGGAAAATGAACACTTACGACATGCACAAAAGGTCAGGGAGAGGGCGATAATGTCAGCATGATATGATAACAATCAACATAATAAGGAAGTGTTACATCTGCCTTTATAAAATGGCCTAAAGATAAAATGCATTTAAGGCAATTGCAGCAAAACAATAATGTCAACATCATTAACAACACACATCTTCATCAGTTGTGGCATCAGCAACAGCAACATCAAATACAGTATGAGTGTTTGTTGTAGACCTTTTTATATGCTTCTTTATTTTTCATAAACGACTGTGGTAGTTAATGTTTGGTTTAACTCGAACTCTTGATGTGGAAAATATAAAAAACAGAAGAAAAAAATGTGTAATGTTGTTGCTTTGCAACACTTGATTGTGACAACAAGTATCAAATATCACGTACTTGTTTTAAAATATTCTTACGATGCAGCATTATAAAAATGCCTGTGCATACAGGAAAAATATACGTTTATGATATTATTTTATAAATATTACTTATACAGAAAAATCCTAGTAATAATAATCTTAAATAGCATTTATGAAATAGGGAGCTTTTTGCAGTACTAAATTATTCGTAATGTGGTTTTATAATAGCATGATCACGAGTTTATATTCTTGCCCTATTTTAAGCATTTGCCGATTTATGGCAGAATAGCACCGAAAACGAATACACTCTGGAATACGAAAATATATAAAATAGCATGGTTCTACAGTCTGATTTAATTAGAGGATGCAAAAAATTATATGTGTATCGTTGTTTTGAAAGTTTCAGCTCTGAAATATTCCAATATTTTTCTCTTCAAATATTTAACTGAAACCGAAATAATAGCTCTTAACTAAAACCTTTTCAATTCATAGAAATTACGCGTAACTTTTCATTATTTGCAATTTTAAATGCAAATAATGACCATTGTGTTATATATCACCAATATAAAATACTGGATTTGGTGAGTAAAGAATTGTTATTTTTCCGGCCACTAGCCGATCTTAAGGACTGCCTTCTCTGTGTATGCCGAATAGACCCCTCGCTGAGTTAAAACTTTCTGGCTTGCGGGCTTCCAGCTGGGTATAAGATTAACCAAAGGCCGGCAAGGCAGGAAATCATTACTCATCGAAGACACTATTCGAAAGAAGAACGTTCATAGCCCCATGGTTGGTGGGTTGGTTGGTATACGTGGCTGCCTGCTACACGTAAGCATTCAAGTAGAGTCAATAAGATTCTGGCAGACCAAGCCACTCGTCAGTGTGAATCTATATAGGTTCGAACCAAGATCTCGGATCCGGTAGTGGGTACTAGATCTAATCCGTAGCATTGAGACACCTGATCAGGGGGGTTATTCCGTAATTTGAATCTATAGAAAATGCTTTCGAATTGCAATGCAAATAATATACAAATTCGAACAGTTTTCCTTTCGAATAGTATTACACATAGTATTTCGAATAGTCTTTCAAATAGTATTACAGGTTACCTATACCAATGTATGGTAGCTCTGATAGGTCGTCTAATATGTTGCTGCCCAAGAATTTGTATCTCGAGATGTGCAAGGTTCGCAAAGAAAGTGAAAAATTGTCTCTTTGTTACTTTGAATCCTACAACTACGACAGAACGCGTTGTAGGAAAGGCCTATAATGCTAGCATGTCCACTGATCGACCAGTGCCCCATGACTACTGCGAGGAGCCTTCGTATATCCCTATGGTTTCTGTTAGTTAATTTTGTTGTGCGCTTACCATTGTAGAAAGGTCACATCTTCCTAGCCATTTTACACGTGCTCAACTTGCGCCATAAATCTTCAGCTTTCTGCCGATAATGATTGAAAGTATGGCTTCTAATAGTACATGGCTATCGATTCAGCAGTGAAGGAGTCCTTAGCAGAGCCACCTCTGGCCAGCTCATCCACGTGTTCATTGCCAGGGAAGTTGCTATTTGCGTGAGCCGGGATAAAGGTAACGTCAGTCTAACCACCTAATCTGGATAGCACACCCTTGCACTGGCTAACTAAAGTAGAAAAAGTAGTGTATGACCTTAGAGACAGAAGTGCTAAGTGACTGTGAACGAAAATACCTACTCTCCCTTGAACAGTCTTGTCAATTGGCATTCTGCCCGCCTCACATATATCCAACATTTAAGCATGACATACACTGGCTTCGTTATGAATTCCGAAGGAGAGTTTTACCCCAAGGTAAAAATTGACTCTAGAGCCCACACCGCAGATCATTCTTGATCCAAAGGTATACACCCTGAAGTTAAAGTCTTTGCCTATGTTACCTCCCTACCATTGCCATCTGTATGGAATACGGACCTTGAAAGTGCTATGAAAGACAAGATGAGGTACCATGTTATTAGAGAGCATCCTCACTGTCAGTGGTAATTGATCTAGGATTCTGCCATAGACATAAGTGCTTAATCACCACCTCCCAGTTTCCGCTATTCTTATCGCACTTCTCGAGGTTACAACCAATACATGATGTTTAATCGGATCTTTGTACTCTGTATAGTTGATCTACCACGTATTTCTCAATTGTGGTGGTAACCAACAAATTACCGATCAGTAAGACAATATGGGACGCATAATTTGCAACCAAACATTCTCCGACAGATGTAGTAGGCAACTGTGTCTTTTTTGACAACTTTAGATCGCAATTATATATATCATATCACCAAATTGAAATTTATTAGAAAGCAAAAAAATTTTATTGAAAAAAATTTTAAAAATTTGTTTGTCATACAAACTCTTCACCGAAAAAATGCCTAGATTATCGGGCATTGCTTTTGTTTTTGCAATATTTGTACTTATGGAATTATACAATTACACAAACACAAACACTTAAATTCCTTTTTTTGTTTTTTAACTGTTTATATTTATTCATTTTCTTGCGTATAAAAGTCTTTAACCGGCCATGTCACGCAGTTCATTTAAGCTCGAATATGGTACTCAATCTAGACATTTTTTGTATCAGCTAGAGTCTGACAAAGGAAAGGCTGCACTTACGACCATTGGCTGAAAAACCGGCCAAAAGTGAGAAACACAAACAAAAAAGAAATCCTTCTACTGTAGTAAAACAAAAGCTAAAAAAGGAGACTGCATATGAAAAAGAAATAAAAAATGTATGTAAGTAAATGGAGAGACACTAGAGATCTGCAATGCATAAGAACAGCTTGCAAGCCTGGATTGAAGGAATATACGAATCGATTTGAAAGCACCGAAATCAAACCTAGAGCAGTGGAAACATATAACTCCAATATGAGTGACCAAATGACTAGTTATTATTTGTGCCCACAAAAAGCCGTACGATGGTATAAAAAAGTAATATTTCACCTTCTAGATTTCTCTGTATATAATTCGCATTACATATATAAGAAACATACGAAAATATCAATTACATATTCAGAATTTAGAGAAGAAGTTATTTATTCTTTATTAGGACTCTACAAGTCAATGTCAACAAAAGGCCAAGTTCAAATACGCCAGTTGAGTATAAATCTGCATTTCCAAAAAAAATTCCATCTAATACAGAAAGCAGAAAGAAATCTAGCTTCTTACGATGCAGATGCTGTTACAAAGAAAATATAAGACCGGAAACCGCATTCCGTGGCAAGACCCGTCCTGGTTTGTGCTTTGGAAAATGGCATATAAATAAATAAAATAAATTATTAACATTAAAGTGTAGTAAGTTAACATTTGAAATGAATTTTTATATAAAAAAGTTTTGTATTTTGCTTTAAGCTTTAAGTCTTGTTTATTTTTAACCGACTTCCAAAAGGAAGAAGGTTATCAATTCGTGTGTATGTTTTTTTTACTTTTGTATGTTTGTACACGCATAACTCTGTCATTTGTGAACCGATTTTTGTTGGAAAGGGTTTGCCTGCATTTTGGTCCCGTAATTTTGTTTCGAAAATCGGAGGGGGAAAATTTGCTCTCCCCATGCATAACTCTGTCATTTGTGAACAGATTTTCAAAATTCGTATTTTGTCTACAAGGATTTTCCAGGAGATTATCTTTCATTTTTTTCTGTATTTGAAGGGGAAAGTTCTGCCCCCCTCATTCCATAATTCTGTCATTTGTGAACCGATTTTCAAAATTCTTTTTTGTTTGAAATGGTTTGCTAGCAGTTTGTCCCAATAATTCTTTTCGAAAATGGGAGGGATCAAGTATATTGCTCTTTGTACTGAAGTGGGTTTTTTTGCCAGAATTTTTTTCTACCGACTAAATTTATGAATTAAATTTATCTTTAAAAAAATATGTTAATTTATATAATAAAGTTTTGTATATGTTTTGTTTTAAGCTCTATGTTATATTTGTTTTTAATAACGATTGAATTTTATGAATTAAATTAAAAATACATGAAAATTTTAAAGTATGCTTTGACGTGCATATACGTCATGTGTACGTTTTAAGGCTTTTAGAGGTCTACATATGTCTAGATGTATATATCCGTCTGACGTCTAACAACGTCATGACCCGGAACATCAGCACTAAAGAACAGGAGAGTGATGACGTAAACAAACGTACTGTGTTTATCCTTTAGGTAGTTTATATTTTTAGTTTCTAGTAATTTGGTGTTTTCAGAAGTTTTCTATCTTGCCTAATAACGGAGATACAGCAAGTGTCCCACGGGAAACTATTCTCCAAAAATGGCCAGTTTAACGGCTGTTTTTCAGATTGTGCTTAGTTTTTAATAATAAAAAAACTAAATTATTAAATTAAAAAGGATGTTTTTTTCTTTTGTGTAACGGTTAGGGTTATTTGCAAATTGAATGGGAATGCGGTGTGGGAGAGATCCTATTGGCAATTTTTTATTTGTATTTTGTGCACTAAAATATAAATGTACCAAAATTTAAGGTTGTAATAATGTTTTAAGAATTTATGTCAAAAAAAATTAATAAATTAATTTGGAAGCGGTGTGCACTGCAGCCACAACAACCTCAATATACTTTATATGTACACTAATATAATTACCATTATAATTAATTTTAAATTCATTTTAATTCAACATGATTTAATTTATGATTGAACATAAAATTTGCTTGAAATTAAAGATATAGTCATGTCGATATAAGATAATATGTAACGTTGATAAC
This sequence comes from Panzeria rudis, assembly GCA_956483635.1. Lineage (NCBI taxonomy): Eukaryota > Metazoa > Arthropoda > Insecta > Diptera > Tachinidae > Panzeria > Panzeria rudis. The sequence goes on from OY101447.1 coordinate 121,039,561, forward strand.
AATTTTGTTTTAACAAAGCAAAATATATCAAAATAAACACAAATATTATATACAAGCACGAATCACATCTTCTAACTACCAGCAAGTTAAAAAAAAATTTTTTGACAAAGAAATCTTTACAATTGACAAGTTGTAAATAAGTTGAATTTAGTTCAACATAAGAATCATCAGACAATTTTGACTATATACTTTGTACACTGGCGATGAAATCACAAAGTTTTATATATACATACATAAGTACATATATAAGGACACACAATCAACAGAATCTTTTTAAAAATTTTTTTAAATATATTTTACTTTACAATTGCTCCTTTTGGCATATTTTGAAAGATGCAACATTATGTTTAACACAATAACTATGAAGAACAACAAGATGTAAGAGAAATGAAAATAATAGGATTAAGCAGAATTGTTATTGTACTTCTAATGATTTTGTAATATATAGAAAATTTGGTATATAAAATCTCTACAGCTGTTTTAGGTTAAGGTATACATTAACTTTGATTTCGGCATATCACAGTGAAAAAGGAGCTTGTAAAAAATATAACTAAGATTTTAAACTTTTGATCATTTCATTCCTTCAATCACTTGGTTAAATACCTGATATGCCCACTCACTAGAGTCCACCAGGACCGTTGTACAATGGTTCAGACGACCACTTTCTGTGATCAAAACTATTTTAGGGCGAAGTTCTTTACTGATTCTTTTAAAACTTTGTAGAAACACTCCATTAATGTGACAGCATAATCTAATAACGAAAAAGTGGGCAGTGCCACGCCCATTGAAAGGAAATATTCTGTTTATATTACTTCTACTTGACCGAATCTTAGGAAATTTGGCACACACATTTAATTCCGCCAAAAATTCAATATTGTGGTTAGAAAAGTTGGCAGTGTCCCGCCAATTCGAAGTTACTACATTTTTAAGCTACCTTCACTAAACCGAATCTAATTATACTTGGCACATACATTAAGCTCCAGTATGAATGCAATATTATGATAAGAAAAGTGGGCAGTCACGCCCATCCAAATGATTTTTTTTTCAGCTTCTTCTACTAACCTAATTTTATGAGACTTGACGAAAACTTTAAGATCCGCTTAAAATTGGGCAGTCCCACCCATGCCCATTAAAGCAATCCTTTCATTTTTGCAAATAGGAGAAACAGCATAACATCGTGTTTTTTATTTTGAAATCATAAAAAAAATCCCGGAAATTACGTGATACCAGCCTATGACCATCGATATATGACATTTCCCAAGAAATCCTTTGCTTCCAGTAAAGAAGATTTATTTTGCTTTGTTTCAAAAACAAGAAGACACTAAAACATTTTAGGTTTATTATATACGGTACAAAAAGGATATTTGTATTTTTCTACGTAAAATACTTTAAATTTAATATAAAAAATAATAGAAAAATAAAATAATAGAAAATGAAACAATACAAAAAAGAAAACTTACAAAATCTTGTATATTCTGAAACATTCACATGTGGAATGATGATTACTAAAAGCAAAAAATAAATATACTCACAAAACTCTCAACCTTTAAGCAAAATGCTGAAGTGGCACGTCAATTGTGGACATGAGGCTTACAAGTATGCTTACATGTTCTACCAACACTATAACAATATATACGAGTACTATGAGAAGAGCACAACAGTTTTTATAAGTGAGTTGAAACTGGAGATGAGTGATTTGCATAAATCACGAGTGATTATAAATAAATTTTTCCTTTAATCACTTGAGCGAACAGCAGTTTAATATTAAACAATTTTCAATGAATAAGCGCTTGTACTACTGGAGTAATTAATACCACTTGACTCTTTGAACTGCAGATGTTTTTTATTTTCTTTTTTTGGTCGCTTTGCTTGCGATATTAACGGAAAGTCTGGCTGGTCATAGGTAAGATTTTAATGGATGGTAAGATTTTAATATGAAGGTAGTGTCATTATCAGGTTAATCATACCTACATGACTTTCTCCATCTAGGGAGAAATTGTTGCAATCAAGATTTCCGCTGAAGTCTTTTTGACAACAGTTACACATTGCAGCTTTTTTTATTATTGTAGTGAGCACGCGCTGTTTAACAGAAATTATGCATCATCGCATATGGGCCATTTAATTCCATGCGACAAGGTATGATCGTGATCGTAAATGAATCACAAGTCCATCTCTAGTTTAAATCAGCAAGAGATATAAAAGTATTACGATAACAAAATATAAAGCAAAAAGAATCTCATATAACAACATTATACAAACGCAAACAACAACAAAATGAAATGCTAAAATAACTGAAATATTTACAAGATGTGCAATTCTGCTTCTTTTATTTGCATTTCTTGATATTTTTTCTACTTTCACTTTACTACTGACTAGTATAACAAATATTTACACTCATACATACAAATATGTAATGTCCATCCTATTTCATTAACTATGTATGTATGTATTTGTGGAGGAAATTCATACACCCTAAAAATAAATTTAACAATGTGTTAGTATTCTCTGTTGTAGTGGTGGCACGTATACATGTGAATATACATTTGTTAACAATTTAGCTACTAGACAATCAAAATTGAATACTGGTCTGCTCTGTTTCATGCATTGTTTCGCTGAATGATAACTGCCATTGGTGTTGCTGCCAAATAAAACCTCAGAAATCCATGCAAATCGGATTTACTGATTTCCACATTTGTTTTATTTTTTCCCCCAAAACTATGTTTTTACTTTTTTACTTTTCTCTACTTCGTTTCTTTATATGTATTCAGTTTCGAATACAAGTCATGCCAACCTTATTTGAAATGTCATCTCCTCGTTTGTAGTTGTAAATTAAATTTTGTGTTTTTATACAGAAATAAAAAAATTAATACAATCAGTAGGAGACTTCGTTTGTAACTAATGAAAATAATTGTATTAGGAAATGCTTTGCAGTTTTGTATTGAAGTTAATAAAAAAGAAGAAATATATGGTAATTGATGAAATGTTCGACCGACTTAAAAAAAATTTGTTTTTATATTTTGGAATGTTTATTCGCTCAGAGATCAGCCACTTATTAATCGGTTAAATTTTTTTATTTACTGGAAAAGGTAAACTATCAGATTGTTATTGCTGTGGTTTTTGCAAGAATTATTATAATGAAATTTTTTCCGGTGAATTTTTTCCGATGAAAGTCGTCACACTATAACTTAATATGTACATGGAGAAAACAGATTCATTGTGATCACCGAATTCGTAGCCAATCGAATTTTGTCGGCTCTATATACTATCATCTAATTCGATTGCTAGTACTGGCCAAATTCGATGTAGGTAACTGAATATCACAGTATGACTCATTGATGAATAATAAATTTATAGTAAATGAAATTGGAATTTTTTGAAATATTAAATATTTTATTAAAGTCAGAAACCCAAACAAACATAGAAAACCAAATACATATTAATGAACTGCATACATCCAAATTCTTCGCTTATAAATGATATCTATGTCAAAAGAGTACATATTGCTACTTATAGCATCTTTATACCCGATATATCTTGTATTTTTTACTATAAAGATATTGAATGCAGAAAACCTTCATACTACAGACAGATAATTTTGATAAACTAACCTTGACAACTTTCTGATGTATTAAAGAAGACATTGCTCATGATGCACTAATTGTTTGTTGATGCAACCATTGTCGACAAAATTTCTGTGGAATCAGAAACAAATCTTCATATACAAGAATGAATAGGTTCCTTTAGGAATCGCCATCGGAACTATCTGAACTCTCCTATTGTCAATGAAAGTGCACTGAAATATTGTCATGACAGGAATAGTACATCCGGCTTATGATTAGAGACTACTTACCTTTGGCGATCCTTACTTTAGTTCCGCCAGCATAGGAAAACAGGCCAGCTCATGGCTGAATACTCTAAAAGTAATTTAATAAAAAAATCCGTTGGTTTTAGCAGATTTCTATTGAAACACGAAAGAAACAACTGTGTATTAAGCCGAAATTAAAATGACAAAACTTAGCTTTTATCAATAGTCAGGAGCCAGGATGATTGATTGCTTCATTTTAAGTTCAATTTGTAATTTTTAATATTAATTATATTTACTTGTCGAGTCCTTCCAATAGTTTAGTTATTACTTTTAATCTAAACGAGTATTTAGGAAACTACAACCGAAATTTTATTATAAGGATTCTTTATTGTTATTGAAAATCCATCTGGGGTATTCTATTTCAGATATAAGCAAGGAATTATAATTGAATTTATTAAATTTCAATATTTATGATAAAATATTGATTTATTTTGTTGATTCCTTGTAATGGGAACTGTTTTACAATAAATCTGTTTTCTCTGTGTAGCTATATGGTTTTTAATAAAACGTAGAACATCGGCATTTAAATGCACTTTTTACCGCTTGTACTCATTTGCGTCCTTGTCACCAAACGTAAGGTACATAATAGTCTGAAAGGTTAAACTTAAATATTTAGCAAAAGATTCTATTCTTTTATTTGAAGTTTCAAATATAGTAAACATATCTGAGGACTTTTGACAAAAGTACTTAAGTCGACTTAAGTAAACTTGGAATTTTTATTAACATTCAATACAGATTTTTAGGCGCGTCTTTTGGTCTAATCGCCATATTCCTAATAGTTACGCAGCACAACCAAATTGAGTTTTTTTTATGTTGTTTAAATAAAAATACCTGATTTCTGTATATCTATCTCCTTATTCCGATGGCATCATTAGTTTTTGCTTAGCAGCTCTAGTTTTAAAAATATAGTAACATTTAGCATTTGCATAATTTACACCACTTTTTGTATTATTCGCTTAATATTTCACGAATGCTCCTCCAAATCTTAAAATATTATCTAAATTACTAATCTGCACAAGAATAACCTTCATTTTCGGAGAGTTACATTGATAAGTATATGAGGATATCCTACTGTTATTGCAAGGATGTTAAAATCGCGTGTTTTTCGTTTAGACATTAAAACTTTCTTTATATATCAATTTTTTAATTAAAATAACTGCTCCTTATGTATTTTTGTCCGCTGACTACGAAAATTGCCTTATTAATTATCGATCACCTCTAGTTTCAGAGATATTGTGCATTATATAAAAAAAATACTCTAAATTTTTATTTTCTCATGCCATCTAAAAAAATTGTTTTTTATAATATGAGGTCACTTCTTTTAAATCTAGACCCTATCTTTTGATACTCTTTGATTATATTATAGTATTGTTGTATTAAAAATTTTAATTTCTATTTTAAATAGCTTTTTTTATTTCGTAAAACCTGCAAATTTCAAATATATCATATAATCACCATAAATAACACAAACATTTTCTGTACTGTTCATACAATATCTCTATCATTGTAATCATGGACTTGTAAATTAAAAAATTGTGATATAAAAAACAAATGTTTTTTGATGGCGTTAGAAAATAAAAATTTAAATTATATTTTTACATAATGCACCATATCTCTGAAACCAGAGGTGCTATAAATATAATAAAGCTATATTCGTAATCAGCGGCGGAAAATACATAGGGATTAGTTATTTTAATTTCAAAAGTATAATAAAAAAGTGTTAATGACTAAACCAACAACACATGGTTTTTAATATCCTTCCAATAACAGCAAGATCTGATAAAATCTGATATAATCTTAAATATGAATCTATCGAATGAATGAGAATTTTATGTAGATTAAAAATCCAGAAAGTACTTTAAAGATTGAAGGACCAGTCTTGAAATATTAAGCGAATAATATGCTAAATGTCACTATATCTTTAAAACTAGAGATGCTAAAGAACTAATGGTGCCATCGTAATCACCAGACGAAAACACACAAGGATCGGCTATTTTTATTTAAGCAACAAGACCACTGTTCGGCTGTATTATAAATAAAATATTCGCAAGTAAAAAAAATGTATTTGAAATCAATTAAAAAAATTTTTTTATTGCTTCGTATTTTGTACTGACATTAACTGATACTAAATTTAAAGATTCATATTTTTATACCTTTCCAGATAGCATATTATTAATATTATTATTACTTACTTTGTATGAGTAATACCCGTTCCCCCGGTCATATACCAAAAATTTTTATACATACTTTGCATTTTGATCTAAACGTAACCCATACCATACATATATGTATATTCTGAGTGCTATAGCTTCCATGATATAAGATATTTATTTAGCTTAGTCGTGGCAGTCCTCACTTTTATATTATATCTATCAAATTGTGTTTTTGTCATGGGAGCCTACTATGTATACAAGGTTTCTAGATGATCGGAAGTCCTTAATTTGCCGAAAATTAAGCACACCAATTTATACTAATAGAGAGAAAACTAGCGTTCTTTAAGTATTAATTTTTTAGTAATTTCATAAAACCAAAAAAGCTTTCTAAGGACGGGTCAGGGCGGTTACAAAAGTATATATAGGGTTAAAGGAGATACACTCACCTTTCTCTATGTAATTTTTAACTTGAAATTCTTTGATTTTCAAAAGTTCTATTCCACTAAAAATTAAGTTTCCCAAAAAAATTATTTTATATCACCTTAAATATAAACAGTACAGTGGCCTAGCGAGCGACCATTTCTTAAAGACTACAATCCTACTAACTTCGCAAAAAAGATCATATCCCATTATCGCTGATAGTTTGTAAGGAATGATCAATTATAAGCAATCTCTGATCAATTATAAGCTAATCCATTTTTTCTAAAATTATATACTATATATGTGTGTTTAACTACAAAACATTTTATTGAGTAATTTAATCGATTAGAAAAATCTTATAGCCCAATTTACTATGTCGGCTTTGCACGTTTTCCGACTAATTTCGGTTTGACCTCTTTGTTTTGTATTCGCTAATTAGCTTAAAACATATTTAGGTCATTGTCTTTGAAAATGAGAAATTATTGCGTCCAATAAAATAATTATTTGAATTGCCACATTAGAATAATTGTAAGTTGAACAAAAAATACAGGCCAACTAATTGCTTAAACTATTATGGTTTTTGACTTGGCAGTACCTTATTTGCAATTTCTTGTAGCCAAGACGAGAACCTCGAAACTCAAACGAAAAAAATAATAACGATTTACTGAAATGCATTGGTGAGTGATTTCCGTCTATAGACGTAACGTTTTATAGAGATACTGAATTGGGTTATTAATTTGTAATATCAACAATGATGATTATTGAATTTTTCACAAGAACTGTTGGATTTTTACGCCATACAGAACAAGATATTTAATTAACTCAGTTTATTGAAAAAAAATTTTGTGTTTGTTGTATCAACAACCTAATTTGTTATATTAATTAAATATATATTTGAATTAAAATTAAATATTAATGACGTGATTTGTTAGTGGCTGTTTGATGATATTTTTTACTGTATATAATATATATGTTTAACTACATGCCACGTCAAAAATTACAAATATTTTTCCCTAATTTTTTTTTTGCTAACTTAGATTAGATGTGTTCACCAAAAATATAGTTAAACATTTTAGAATGAATGACAATAAACAGTTTAGGTTTTGGCCAACGAATTCAACTCCAGAGCCACTGTGCGGCGCAATATTAGCTTTTAAGGCTGTTTTGATTTAAGCTTCATTTTTATTGCAAAGTAATGTAGCTAAGATTTTGGTAAGTTTTTTTTACTTTCTCTACATATAACTTTGGATATAAAAATTTTACCAGGGAATTAATTATGAATTGTAGTCGAACTGAATGGGTTAAATCCAAAGAAATTTTATTATTTAGGCTTGATTTCAGTTTTAATTTAATTACCCGCCTGTTCTATGAATCGAGTAGATTTGAAAACGGTCGATTTAGAGAAATTAAATCCACTAATACCAAATTTTTTCAGATATTTTTGCAGTTTCATATATTTTAGAGCTCAAAATATCATATTTGAAATTAGTTCACTTTATACGAGTTAAAAGAGACCAATGAAGGCATAATTTATTTTTGGAAAATGAAAAATTTACTCGGGTTCGGTTTACAGAACAGGGTCGCATATTTTTATTTAGAGAAAAATGTGAAGCATGTAGACAAAGAAACGTTTTCGACTGTACGGATTGTTGAACTTACATGTTTCGAGACTTCCCACACTACTCATCAGAGTTCTTCACCGTTTATATCACTCGACCAAAGTCGGTAGTTTCCAATTAAATAGTTTAATATCATCTACCTTTAATAAATTCATGCTAGCAATATAAATGTGTATATTTAAAATACAGTTTTCTTAAATATAAATACCTTGGAAAAGATCCTATGCTCTTATAAAAAGCATTTTATTAATATAAGTCGGAAGTCATTATTATTCGGTTTAAGTTCAATAATTGAATTAATGTAAACTCAAATTATTTTAAGAGTGAAATATTAGAATATCTAATCAGACTAGCAGAACAGATTAATACTAGTAATTTCGACAGCCGCTACAATATCGACATCAGTGTCCTTTGTTCACTTTTACCAACGTTTGATCGTGGATACTAGTATTAATAACTTATACCTCTTTCAGTTCGAATAATAAAGGAATTCACAAGGTGTACTAATGTCATAGGTACTAACATAGTACAACATTTCAAACAGGACATATTTGAATACCCTGTCATATATTCAAATACTAAAGACTAAAAAACTTCAAAAATTAAACATCAAAATATTAAAAAGAAATATTTATGTACATACAATAAAAATACAAAAATTAAAATTGTAAATAGAAACGGTTTCATGCGAAAATTATTCAGCTGAACACATAGCACACCATAAAAACATATCTAAATAAGATGTAGTGTCATATTATATTTTTTTATTGAGAATATCGACAACAAACATACAACTATTGTATAACGTTAGTACCTACAACAGTTAGAACACTTAGGACTACCTTGTGAATTCCTTCAATAATTACCTACAAACATTTTATTAATAACTCGTTAATACCACGAAAGTTACAAGAGATCATGAAAGGTGCACTATGACTTCCTTTTACATACATATGTAAACTTATATTTTTTTTTATCCACTCATTCTGTTGTTATTTTTCTTATATTTTCATTAAATATTTTTCCAGCGATTGCATTCATTCTGTTTATTTTCTCTTTACTGTTTTTATTTTCTGTTTTTTGTTTTCTTTGGATTCATATAATAGTTCTTTTTGGCAGTTTTGTTCTGCTCTTAAGGCTATTGGATTTTGTTGGACTTAACTCTTTCAATTGCTAGTATTACCAACATGATGCACATAGTCACGTTGGCAAAAATGTGAGTTTGTCAGTTTCGTGTATTCGTTCGTAGTAAGTGACTATTTACTTTCAGGAGTACTTGTAATTAAACAAATATATTAAAAGTGACATCAGTCAGTAAGAATTTTTTAAGTGCAATTAACGTATTTATTTTCATTCTTCGTGAAAAACAAGTAACATGCTTTCGATCTTCTCATCTTTAATGTTCATTTAAATATTATTTATTAACAGGTTGACTTTGGTCCTGTAGAATATGAGAAAATAAATTTATATTCAGAATAATTAATGATCGCTTAATGAATAGATGCAATCTTAATTACAAGTTGCTAGTGATAACAATGCAATAAAGTATGACAAATATAGAATTTAATGCTTGGAACGTAAAACTGCGTTGAGCATTAGTTACTTAAAAATTTATTCTATTGACAACAAAGTTAGGATCATTTAAAATATATATCTATTCTATAGAATTAAAAAATGAACTTGTGACTGATTAGCATTATTTATTAAATTCCAATTAAAAAATAGGACAGATGTAATGCAATTTTCCTTTTGAAATTATATTTTGCATTATATCCGAAATTTTTTATTTTAGGAAATATATTACCCAGCTGATATAATTTTTCAAATTAATTCTACACATAAATCATAGTTTTTGTCAACCTTTTTAACTGTTATTTGGGAAAAGAGTGAAACAAATAAGATTTGAAAATAAATTGTTAAAGAATCAAGTTTTTTATATTCAATACATGACAATAGTTGATGCTGCAGATAAATAAACATTTAAATCATGTGGCGAAAATACATCTGATGGACATCAAATCTTGTAATTTAGTATCAATCATATATTGTCAGTAACTATTTAGGACAAGTATGAGTATAATAAACTAAAGTCAATTTGTAGGGTTAATATATATTTTATAAAAAATTGCTATTTTTAAACAAAAAATATTTAAAAATATATGTGTAGATTGTACATAACATATATACGAATGCACATGTCTAGTTGACAAGTGCTTTTAACAATTTATCATGATAGATCAGGGTTACTAATGCTCAACTTTTTAGTTTAATATAATAATTTTTTTTGTAATCTTATTACAAATGTTAACCAAAAATTAAATAATAGATGAATATTACAATATCACACAGTAATATTTAACAAATATTTTATAGTTTTTATTCTGCAGTTTAGCCATCGCAGTGACCAGCCTTGGACAATCAAAGGTTCCAGTATCAAAAAAAAAATTAAAGGACCAGAGAGTAGTGTAATTATTCACAATTTTAGTAAAATCAGGTGATTTCACTTTATTATGAATAAACTTAATATTTATACATCGGTTTTCATGAAATAAAGCTTGCTTCATGAAATAAAGCTTGCTGTCACAGAGTATCTTGATATATACTTATATATGCTGCCACTGTAACGTCATTCTAGCTCCATCAGTACAGAGTTAATAGTAAGGCTCTATAAGATATGTGAAAAAGCAGCTACCTTTGTGATCGCTCGCCCCATCGTGAAGGGGCTTATTGGTCAGAAGTTACCGGATGAATGTAATTTCGCCAGATTTATAGCATGTCCGAATTCCGCTGCAGATCAGGTGCAATAATGCTGTCGGAACCTGTTGATTTAAATATAAAAAAGCTGTTTATAGCCCATAATATTTCCCCTGTTAAGGAGAATTGTGAACATTTTCTCCCGTATAGATAGCATAACCTGGAAAGTAAGTGGCCGCCAGTCCTCTAAGGTATCATGTCCACTAGTCGTTTACTAAACAGTAGGTAGGGTGGCTTTAGAGACGCCTTCTACACTACTGCAGAAGGATCTACATGACGTCAGTTTCGAGCTTCTTAAAGAAACTTGTTTACTGAGGTCTTATAACCTGGCTCAGTATTTTTAGCTCGTTGAAAAATCTGCGACTCTTTTGACGATAGTTCGCTATTGCAGAGTTCCAACATGGTGATTTATTCTTGCCCCCCTAATACTAGGTCTGCATGATTCTGACATTGCTAAGTTGAGTGCGTTTGTATAGCGATGAAAAGCGATTTCACCAGCTTTTCTATCGTTAATGATTGGCTTAATGATTAAACAGAACTAAATCCTCAACTTCATGCAAAAACGCCGTCAAATAAACAGACCCGAAACTAAATCAATGGCAGTAGATTCAAAATTCTCTCAAATTATTATTTAGTTTATTTTGCTCTTATCTTTCGTATGAAAAATATATAAATGATTCATGTCAAGTTGAATGGAAAACTGGTCACGATCCAATTCTGTTTAACCATTTATGTGGAAGAAAGCCAGAGATAATAAGCGACAAAAGACAATGCCAGGCTGAAAGTGTATAACGAAGTGCTTAGGTGTTTTCAATCGACTTGTCATGCAGAAAATTGTAACTGTCCACCAAAAATAAATTAGCAGTAAGATTAACTAGAAGGGCTTCGGCGATGCGCAAAAGCTCACAGTGCATCCCCTCTGTCTTACTTCGTTTAATAGCTTATCAGCTATCAACAGCGCATGTTTTTAATTTTCAGCCCGCCCGAAGATTTTAATTCAACTCACATGTTTTTATAGCGCATCCTCTGTATGCGAGTGTCACTTTTAATTCGTAATTTTATTAACACGAACAAGAAAGTATTTAATAAAAGTAAAATGTGGTGGAATATAGTTCCAATTGCATTTGTACCATTTAATGCATAAATATATATAAAAACCACATAAAATGAATACAAGTATATATAAAATTGTTATATAAGGAATAATTTTGTACATGTATATATAATTCTGCCAAAAAAAAAACGACTTCAATGCAAAGATCTTATGGAACAGATTATAAAACATTTCAAACAAAAAAAAAAGAATTTTGAAAATCGGGTGACAAATGACAGAGTTATGCATTGGGAGAGCAAATTTCCCTCTCCGATTTAGAAAAAAGAATTATGGGACTAAAGTGCAGGAAAACCTTTTCAATCTAAAAAAGATTTTCTAAATCGGTTCCCAAGTGACAGAGTTATGCATGGGGGGGGGGGGGGGATCAGCAAATTAACCCCTCTGATTTTTTAATAAAAAAAAATATGGAACCAAACTGCAGGCAAACCGTTTCGAACAAAAAAAAGATTTTTGAAAATAATTTCACAAATGACAGAGTTATGCATCTACAAACATAAAAAAATATCCACGAATTGAGAATCTCCTTCTTTTTTGAAGTCGGTTAAAAAATACATCAGGGATGCGCTGAAAGAAGCTCAAAAATCTGAACCTACCAAGTGGCACATCCCATAAAAAATCGTGTAATGCTAAAGCACATTGGTAAGAGAGAGTATCGCTCTCTCTTCCCTTACTAAGCTGTAGTCAGATATTTTTGCTGGGTGAACCGCAAATTAGCTGTTTGTCACTAAAAATGCTTTTAAACGGATACTTTCGATATCCTCGAACATGCAGTTATTGGTTAAAATTGAATTATTCATTTCTTCTTCTGTTATAAAACTTAAGAATGCTTTATATTGTTTAAGTTATATATACGTCTTCTGTTATTCTCTAAAGAGTATCTAAGATTCAACACAATTAAATATAACACATAAACTTGTTAAATAGTTAAAATAGAAATAAAGCAATAACAAGGCGTAGTAAATTTTTTACGTTCATCAATCACCTCCGTAAAAAATAATTCAAATTTTTGAAGGCATTTGTTACAGATACACGTACATATTAAACTATATTTTATTAACGTATTACAACTATTTCGCCCCACATCGACCACCGAACTATTTATGGCATATAAATGAAAAACACAGTAGAACATAGGAATAAGAAATAAAATATATCATAACGAGAATAACGATGCATTTGAGATTTACAATAAAATTCTCCATGATTTTAAGACTCTTTTATGCATTGCGTGTTTAACTTTATGCTGGTATGTAGTGTAAGTTTTCTTATATTTTGTTTAATACAAGACAAAGGAGTCACTACTTTCAGAAATTAAATAGCACACTCACCCCTATAAACGTGCAAACACTCACAAATTATAAAATAACAGAAGAAATCGAAATACTACAATACCAAAACTATAGTTTCCTTTTATCCTTTAGAAAAACTTATTACGAAATCCGAATACAAACATTTTACAGTCACAAGCACACACTTACAGAAGCCCATACAATTGTGCAAGAGCAATACAACAACGTACAATTGAAATTTGCATTCTGATTGTTGCTTAAGTGGAAAATTTATGTTGGCCCAGAAAATACTACGAAAAACACACAAACGTTCAAACATATTTATATCTCTAGATGTATAAGTATTTAAATAAAAAATTTATGCAGTAAGGAACCAAAAAAATGTGGACATGTGAATTGATTTTGTAAAAGTATTTTTCGTGTTCCTGTTTAAACGATTCTAGACATTAAGAATAAAAATTAGTTTTATTAGAACAGGTACAAAGTTTTATTTCAAAGCACCAAACCTCAGTCCTAATATCCTCAGTCCTAATATACAAAAGGCTATACCCAAAAAAAAAATACCTAACGATCGTTTAGGCAGCTGCTAATGTTACTATCATTTTTACTAGGGATTTTATGCGGGGAAGGGTAAGTGATGTAAAAATATCTGCCAGTCAGCCAGGATGTGCTAAAGGCATTAATGGTTTTTATGATGAGGTCAAGATTTGTTATGGGCGAATGACTAAGAATAAGAAAAAGTAAATTACTGGTATGAGTCAAAGTTTCTCTTTCCCTGCAAAACTATGATGAGAGTCACATTATCAAGATTACTTGCGAGATCACAATTAAAGAATACTGATATCAAACAATTTAGATCGTACGATTCAAAGGATGAGACTTCATATTGGGTATTCATTTAATCGATCGATCGATTAATTAATAAGGTTTTGGCTCAATCGGTTAATAATCGGTTAATTTCGATATTAATTGGTTAATCGATTAATAATTTTTTTTATAAATCAATTAATTTCAACAAACAAATATGAATAAATTATTTATTATTTAGAATTTATTAGCAACAAAAACAAGAGCATAACGAACATAACAAATCTTGAACTAAATCAAGCAAAAAAATCAGAATATGTATTAATTAAAAAATTAACAAGTTTATGAAATCATTTTATTCGTCATTTCAATATTTTAAGGAGATCTTCTAAAACAATATTTCAGAAAAATAATTTGGTTTATATGTTTAGGATCTAAGCGACTATTTTCGTTAGTTTTGATAAAACTGGATTTGAGAAAATCCTTTCATTTATCGTAGATATTGAAGAAATCGAAATCAGTCCATAATAATCTAGTTTCTCAGCACTTTTCCTGGATTTCTCTAAACATATAAAATCTTTAATCATATCCTGCTTTCTAAACACATACCTTTTGTTTATGAGATGAAAGGAATAATTAAACACACAAAAAATATTTTATAATACTGAAAAAAATTAAAAATTTTGGTACGTCAGTTAATCGGTTAATCGGCTAAAATTAACCGGTTTAACTATTAATCAAAAATAGCCAATTTTAAATTAGCCGATCAGTTAAACGGGTAGTATGTAACCGGTTAACCGATTAACGGTTAACCGAATGAATACCCTAACCTCATAGCGTGTATTTTACAAATGTTTTACCGCTGATTTCATGAAACAGATTTTCTCGAAGTGACTCACAGAGATGTACATTAATTCAAGAAAAGAATTTATAATTTCAAATAATGTTTTTACTGAAAACGGAACAGTAAAAAATTTTAAAAATCAATTACTTAAAAATAAAAAATGAATTTTTTTTGTTGCTCTTTGTGTAAATAACAGATCAAAATGGAATAAATTACTGAATCAAAAAAATAATTTGTTAAATTTAAGAGTAAATTTCAAACAAATGTATGTCTAAAAATAAAATTTTTTTATGTGCTGTTTCCACAATGCAAAAAGCGACTTGAGTAAAAAACGTGTATGGAAATCGCTCAAGAAACTGAGTGCTTTTCTTATAAAATGCTTTTTTGCATTACAGAGTGCAGAGAAGAATCAGGCATTTCTAAACGGATAGTTCCATCTGAATACAGTTTCATATGGAGATAACAGAGGAGTATTTCTACCTATATTTTAAATATAAGCGGAGTTTTTAAGTCTCAAAATTGGGCACTTCGCCAATGTAAAATTTTTACTGTTTGCCATTTTTTTGTTTCTCATCCGATTTCAAAACGTTTTTCTTGTATTTGAGCTCTTCGTAAGGTATATATGATACATGGTTGGTTACATACTTACCTCTTATAGTTAGTGAGTTATACTCATTTGAAAATTGAAATTTCTCAATTTACCAAAACTTTGCTCAAGTATTTTCCAGATATCGGACTCATATATCATCCGACTTCTAAAATATTTTCTTCGTTAGTTGAAGAACAAGATTTCAAAGAGTTGAAAAGAAATTATATGAAAATCTGCCGTCTGAATTAAAAAGTAATCAATTTTCAAGTTGAAATTTGAAAAATGTTGCATTTTCGACAATTTTTGTTTAAAAAAAAGCACCATCACTCTTTTGTATATAAGTGTATAAGAAAAATTCTTTGGGAACATATAGCAAATGTGAACTTATCTGAAAGATATCACGACAGACGTGAATCGACGGCAAAAAAATAATTGAATTTCCTTATATAGTTGGAGGTGGGAACTTCCTAATACGACCTATTTCAAATCGAAATTTTCAATTTATCCCAATTGTTCTAAAATCCAAAGGCTGTGATTCCAAAATCATTGCCACTTCTGAGAACACTTATGTGTACGCAGCCATTTGGCAAACTTTAAACGAGCCTTGAATCAAGTGTGAACGCTATAGACAAAATTGTAAAACTTTAATTTTTTGGATTTATTGAAATTTTTTTAAGAATTCTGAGATACTCAAAAGAAAATCTTTATGTTTTTTTTGAACGGTATTTACTACAAAGATTCCTATATAACCGCTAAATTTCAATTGAAAATATCACTAACAAACGATTTTATAGCATTAAGAAAAAAAATTTAATATGCACAAGACACCACAAAATAAAATGTTCCTCTTTGTGTTACAAAAAGTCTATCAGGAAGCTTTAAATTGTTGAAATCTAAGTACATTATTGAAAAGTACATATAATTTTGTAAAGTTTGGTATATGATATGTCTACCTTTTTCTTTTATATGTGTAAAATTTATGGACTTATATGTAAAACCCCTTACTGAAAAAACTTAACTTGCCGAGATGGAGATATTGGATAACATGGCGTATACTTAGTATTTAGTATTTTTAGTATTAGTCATATGACATACTGCAACAAAAGTCTTAAATCTAACAGGTTTTCCATATGTACTAACTTTATGTTAATGCTATAAAATCGTTGATTACACAGCGGAACAGACTTTTTGGTGCCCTAAATTTGACATCCGTTTTGTCCGCGTAGTTGTACACTATTTACTCTGTTATACTAGTTTTTGTACAGTCAGCTCGCTTTTGCGAAATATCGCAGTTTCTTAATTTACATTATATACCCCAGTTTTTGGGAGTTTTCATTTAAATTTTGAGTGTTACAACTTGAAATGAGAAAATTTTTGGGCAAGAAATTAGTCTCACGCAAACATATGTTACTTCTGAGTATAATAATTCTGGTGGTTGCTGCTTCAGGATATCTTTATGATCTTTCAACAATGTTGAAACTCAGCTGTTTTGATTTTATCCTTAATAAAATTGTGTAACACAAAAATTCTCACAAGAAAATTTATACACTACGCACAACGCGTTGCA
The DNA here is from genome assembly GCA_956483635.1 of Panzeria rudis. Classification (NCBI taxonomy): domain Eukaryota; kingdom Metazoa; phylum Arthropoda; class Insecta; order Diptera; family Tachinidae; genus Panzeria; species Panzeria rudis. The sequence continues at coordinate 121,056,582 of OY101447.1, forward strand.
GGGAAAAAGGTTTTCAATTAATATAAGAAACTATTTAAAAATGTTGCGAATTATTTAGAGATTAACTGGAAGTTTTAGCTTATTTTCCACATCCTAAACATACGAATCGCTTACCCACTTTTTAAATAATTATATTATTCTTCTTATTTTTTAATATTCATTGGTATTCTGAGTCCAAATATAGCAAAAAATATCCCTCGTTTGCAGTTCTTCATATCTCGAATTTTATGTTAAGGTGATATACTAAACTTTTTTGGAGTAAATATCTTTCTTTCAAATGTTTTTTTAACAAATTACTAGTCTGTACTGTATTATACTTTAGTGGTATTTTAAGGACATTTAGTGGCTAATTTTGTATTTGTTTATTCTTATTTCAGGACATTTTAAATATTTTCGAAATTTTTTATGTTCTTCCAGTTTCACATAAATATCCTGGAACGTATCTCAACAAAATTATATTTAAGGAACGATAATTTTGTGTAGATTAATAAACTGAAAAGTCTTATTGGACTTTAAAGTCTAGCCCCCTGTTCTGTAACCCGCTAAAGCTAAATATCTATCGCTAAAAATCTATAAAGTCGATTTATCAATTTTTGGCTACGAATACAATTTTGCAACGTGCATTGCTAAATTTTGGAATGTCTTAAAAATTTAATCCACCAAAATTTTTGCGTTTAATGTCATCGCCAAACATTTTTAATTTTGTATTTGTTCAGCATTTTAGCGATCGAGATTTAGCGAATTACCGAATAAGGCGGCAGTTGGAAAACTTGGGAGAAGAAGCAAAAAAGATATAGAATGACTACAAAAAATAAAAACCAAGATATTTTAAAAGCTACAGCAAACTAAAAAAATTTTAAGGTAGTTTTGAAAATGGTATGGCCCATATATGTTTTATCAAGTATAGTTTTCACTGCTCCAAAGCAATATGTCCATATTGTTTCCCTGTGTTATTCATATTTTCGAATGTCATTTGGCATTATATTCGAATTTTCGTATTAAGGACAAAAAACCTAAGATTTTTCTTTTGGAGTCTCAGAATTCTTAAGAAAGTTCGCGGATCCAAGACCCATTTACCACTTTGCCAAATAACTACGTACACATAAGGGTTTTTAGAAGTGGCAATGGTTTCGATTTAAAATATGTGATATTAGGAAATGGCCAGGTCCAACTATATTAGGAAATAATTTTTTGCCGTCAATTCATGTCTGTCGAGATACCTTTCAGTTAACCATACATCCGCTATATTTTTCAAAAGATTTTTTTTAAATATTTATAGAAGAGTGATAATGCTTTTTTTATGCAAAAATTCTCGAAAATTAAAAATATTTTAATATTTAAACAAAGCATATTTTTAACTCACACAGCACATATTCATGATTTTTTTAACTGTTTCAAATTTTGTTCTTCAAGTAACGAAAGAAACATTTTAAAAATCAGACGATATTTGAGTCCAATGTCTGGAAAATACTGACCAAAGTTTTGGAAAATAAAGAAATTTCAATTTTCAAATGAGTGTAACTCACAAACTATAAGAGATAAGTATACAACCAAATATGTATCCTTAAGATCTTACTAAGGGCTTTAATACAGCACAAAGGTTTTGAAATCGGATAAGAAACAGAAAAATGGCAAGCATTAAAAATTTTACATTGGCGAAGTGTCGACACAACACATAAATTTGTTTCGGTGTAACTAAAAAAGTTTTAGGTGTTACCTATATATTTTTAATAGAAATTTTAAAATTATTGCAAAATGAATTGACATGCAACTCCGATGACAGGCTGTGAATTGAGTAACTATTTATTCATTATTTTCGTATCTGAGAAGATGTTAAAAAAGCGCTATTTTTTAAATCATTGCACTAATTGATTGCAATGTCTTGATATTGTCCTTAGTTTTTTGTGCAAATATTATAGGAAATATTTTGTAAGTGGACGTACATAATAATTTCATAGAATAATCTTTAATGTATGGGTAGCAGTTAGGGTTTGGAAGTGGCAGTTTCCGTATGGGAATTACCGGGAAAAGAAACTATACGTAGCAATATGATATTCCTTGAACAAATGCCCACAAAGGAAGGGTTTATAAGGAATTTTTTTTTAATTTCTATATATAAAAATGAGTTTTTCTTTATACATATATGTTAAAGCTAAGAAAAATTTTGAACTATAGGACTATTCACATATTTTTTCTCCCAGATTTTTGAAAATTCTTCTGAATATGATTTTTATTTTTCTCGTTTCCAGGGCAATCAAAAATAGCTGGAAGTCTTACTTATTTAACATTCAATTAAATGTAACTAAGTACATACTCAATAAATAGCACTTTATTTTAGAAAAAAAGGAAAGCATTAAAACGCACTACTACATACAAAAAAAGAAGGAAAATATAATATGTAACTTATGAATAATTTTCAATAAAATTATTCGAAATTTCTTTTTCTTCTGACAACTAAATTAAATGCATAATAGTTAGGAGGACTTTCCACACACAAATGCAGCCTGGCATCTGTCATCGCAACACACCGATATTTGATGAAGTAAGTAATTTCCAAGTTCTTGAAAGTTCAAGAAATTTAAAAAGCTTTCTGTCAGTGTACAATACATACATAAGCGACTATATGCATACATACATGTATAATAAATCATTTAATTTCAAACATGCACATATTTACCTTCCCAGTGCTAAGACTCAACATACCTGCAAATTTTAGGCCTTTTTGAAGGCCTGCAAGCCCTTAGTTTTCAATACAACAAAAATGTGTTCCCTTTCTTTTAGATTTTTCGTCCGATACACATGCAAAACTGCCCTCTTGTAGAAGAGAAGCTGGAAGTAATTTTTAGATTTTTCTTTCGATACACATTTCGCATTCCAATCTTCAAGAAGGAAGAAGGAGTGTTGTATTTTTAGATTAAAAAATAAAAAAAAAATTCCTTTAGAAATAATATTCTCATATTATTTTTTCGCAAATACTTTGTATATAAAACTGAAGTTTACATTAAATAGTCATCACACATACTGCTATTATACCATTTATGTTAGAGCTGATTAACTTATAATTATTTCGTCCAAACTACATAATGTCAAATTCAATGTACATAAAATTACTTTGGATGAAAATAATTAGTTTGACAAACATTATATTAATCAAACATAAAGAAACCGCTATAAAAATACTGAAATATAAAAAATATACCAGCATTTGATTTTTAACAGATCTTTCTTTCATAGTATTCAAAATGATATTCTAGAAAAGACCTGGGAGAATCCGTACATTGTGAAGCGATTGTGTAAGACCTACGCCGCAAAAACAGCAAGGGTAAAAATGAAGTGAGTATTGAATGCGGATTGGAAGGCCAAATGTCTTCTAAGTAGCCCTACTAGAAGGCCGCTTTTCACCTTCATTTTGCCGCTGGGTTCATATACACACACGCATACTACCATAAGCTAGTATGTACATAGAAAAAGTTGATGGAGCATTTTATTGTTTTGGCCAGAAAATAGGAAAAGTGGCAATGCAGTTTCTGCTCTGTATTTGTATGTATGTATGTATATATATATATATGTATGTATGCCTGTTTGTATGTTGTCATGGGATTACATTTTTAAGGATGTACATAATTCAAAAATTAAATAAATGCGGTCAATATGGTTGACAAATTGTACTGATTGTCGTTTTTGTTTCTTCTTTTCTTCATATTTATTGCTCTTCAATATATTTAAATGTCTAGATGTTTGAATTGGCATTAAATTGTAGAGTAGATAATAGAGCGTTGCATAAGATGTTTGAAGGTATGCTGAATACATCTGTTATGCTTCAAACACTTTCAGAAAAGTGTTGTTGTGACGAGCATGTATTGCAAATGATTTCTTAAAACACAATTTTAATGAACGTGTAGGGTGCAAAGATGGTTTCCACACATCGCAGCGAAAACTACTGCTTCGTCCGAAGCAGGCTTTTAAGCTTCGAAAAGCGCTTTGAACAGCCCACTTATTCTGTAACTAATTGTCGACGTCACGTCCAAACAATATTAAAAATAGGACACTTACATACTCGTCGTCGACAGCAATTGACTATTTTTAATAGCCTCTCGCTATTTTCTAGGCCTTAGAGAATAGTAAGGGGATGTCAGTAGTATTCAATTGTTGTCCACAACGAGTGCATAACTATCCTATTTTTCATATTTGCTTAATTCACAACAATTTGTATCGCCGTTCTTGTAACAAATACACTTTTTGTTTATTTATTTGTGAACACTTAATTTAATTTGTATCGGCTTGTAATATTCTATCGATGAACAAAGGAAGAACAAGAGTACATGCAAATTCTCTCTGAGTATCGTAATAAATACGACTTTTTCAAAACATATGCAATAAAAGTGTATTAAATACACTAATTGTTATATGAAAATTATCAACAAGTTTACACTATTGTATTTAATACAATATTACACTCGATACAAAGATACAAGAGGCTTTGTGAATTAAGCAATTGTCTTGACGTGACGTTGATGGGGCAGGCATGAATTTTTGATGGCGATGTCCCACTTGAGAGCTTTTGTTTTTGACATATAAACAGCGCTTCTTTCGAAGCATCAAAAATGCTATAAAATCGTGTCTCTTGGCTTTATTGCGTCATTCAATTGTACCATCGTTGAACTAAAGGCAAAGCAAATCATGTTTTAGTATAACTCTCTCTCTTCAATGTAGTAACTCAGAAATGTAGAAAGAGAGCATGCTTTAAATGTGTTAGTGGCTTATAGAAAAAATGAGTGCGAAAATTTTTAGAACCCATTTTGTTGAAAGCTACAATGCTACTGCATAAGGGCTCCATTACTCATACGTAACGTTGATGTAGTTGCATGTGCTGATCGTTTCTTTCACATTGAAAAGCTATGAGACTGAAACGATCAGCAGCATGCAACTACATCCACGTTACGGTCGGCTAACTGAGCCTTTAAGATTTCGTTTAATATGAAGTTCGTGTTGAAGAGCCGAATAACTTCATAATTTAAATACATGAAAACTGAGAGAAATTTGCCTTCATTTCGAGCATCTTCGAAGCGCTTCAAGCTCTTACTGCTTCAGAAGATGGAGTTTCTTATTGCTGGGATTGTACAAGTGCATAAAACTACTTTCCACTTGAGGTTCTTAGTACATGTTGCGAAACTGTTTGAAACGAACCAAATGTCTTAAACACACTTTCAAGATATCTTGTGTCATCCTCCAGTGGATAAGCATCGAAATTCATAATTCCAAATATGTATACAATAGAAAGCATGACAATGAATAAGTTGTAAATCATAACAAAAGTGTTCATATATTTTTTATTATTTGGTCTTTATGTTTAATAAATTACACAGCTTTACAAATTTTTATTTTTTGAAGGTATAAAATTTCTAATGCATTTTTTTATGATAATTGGATGTGCTGCTAGACAACAAGAACAGTTATTTGTGGTACAAAACAGCTTTCAAATAGACAACAAATGGTGAATAATGTTAAAAATTATATAAAATTTTAATTTATAGTTCGGTTATTTTTATCCGATCAAAGCTTATTATCCATCATTTCAAGCTTAATTTTGTAGCCTTTCAAACAAGATATAATTCAATTTAATCGAACCAGCTTTTAACTATGGATGGCGCTTAAAAAGAAGTATGCATGGAAAAACGAAAATTTACTGTCATCTGGACAATGGCCGAGATGAAAATGTTATTTTTTATTTTTCTAGAGCTTGGCACATCCCAATTACCATAAGAATTCCATTAGAAAGTTTATACCTTTTGCTTGTAAAGAAATGTTATTTGAATTATTTTGGAGCTCAGATGAATATGTGATTTTAATTGATTTTTAGTTATCGCAAAATATTGTAGCATTGCCTAAAGTTTTACATCATAAGTTTTTTTTTTGTTGTATACAATTGCATTACATATGACGGTTAAAGCCATTCAGTGACATTTTTCATACTGATAAGAAAATAACATTTGTACTCCTATTTTTTGTTTTTTTACTAATAACTAATCATCATGAGTTCTTTTTCAAAAGCAGTATTACTTTTTAGTCGGGTTTCATTTACCAAACGTAGTTTTTCAACTTACATAGACAAAAGCAAACCGCTTTTGCATATATAGCAAACATTTTTCCCTATTTTTGAAGCATAAATCTTTATCAAAATTAATTGAAATATATTTTAAATATATTGGTTAAAAATTTGCCATAGCAAAGAACTCTTAAACGAAAAGAATGGTGAAACTACCATAAGTGCTTTTGCAAAACTTGTTTATTTATTTGCTTGTTTGGACGTTTTGTAAAATACGGTCAGATGCAGCAAATTATTTAACGAAAATTCTTTAGTTGTATTTAATTATTCGAAACATCTTTAGCCAAAATTTAAACTAAGAAGATGTCATTCTCTAGAGACTGCTTGAAGAGCGTGATGAAATTCTCTGATTACGAAATCACATTGATTATTATGAATGATGAAAGTTTAGTCAAGATCCGCTTTATTGTAAGTTCAGACGCTATTTAAATCTTTGGCAAGAAAAGTAAGTGTTATTATTCGGCAGTTTAAGATATTTCGAAGAAATCATGGCGTAGAAAGATAAAGCAGTATCATCAAAAGTTAAGTTAAAACAGACATAGTTTCTGTATAATAGTGCAAGTAATTTGGACTAACCATAACACTGTGTGACAAATTTTAATTTTTTGTATTTGGCAGAGACACCACTATATACCCATTAATCTAGTGACAAAATTTAGTCAAACTGCGTGCTATGGTTTTTATTTCCTCATCTTTTGTCATTTTTAACATTCCTTAACATTGTTCTTAACATTTTTCAAGAATGGATATTTTAAATAATTTTTTTTTAATATCAGTATTTAATATTTTTTAGCAAACTCGGTACCAAATAAAAGGGCTCTGTAGAATTTTATAAAACTATTTACTTTAGTTACCCTGAATAAAAATATAATAATTGTCCTTTTAAAATTATATCCATATCTTTGAAAGTTTTCATTAAAAAAATTGTTTTAAATTATATGATGTAGCCTTAAGTTAATTTTATAAGACGTCGAAATTTATGATTTAATCAATCTTAGTTCAAAAGCTGTAATTGTTTGTTTTTTTTTTGGCACAAAATTAATTTCTATAAAAATTGTATGTAGAAAATTAATTTATAAAAAACAACCATTAATTTAGAGCCGAGCGTAAGATGTGTGTGCATTTTAGAGTTTATTTAATATTAATGTAAATTTTTATATATTTTGCAAAACAATCAAATAAATATTTTGAAGAAAATATAAGAACAAATATTTCCAAGGCCATCTTTTAAATTTTTGTTCAGTTGATCTTTAACTTGTCTTCAATATAGTGGTTTTTCTGCCAGATACTGATATTAAAAGAAAATTATTTAAAATACGCATTCTTGAAAAATTTTAAAAAGATGAGGAAATGAAAAACCAAGTATAGTTAAACTATATTTTGTCTCTAGATTAATACATAGTGGCGTTTCTGCAAAAAAAAATATGCTGTGACGCAGCATCTCATTATGTCTTTGGACCATAGAGTGTTTTCGTTATATATATGTTACCTGTTTAACCTAACTATTTAAAGAAATATATGACAACTTTTGCAAAATATTTTGCCCCGTCTGACAATGCCTTTACCTTAATTAATACGTTCGTGGAGAAAGTGGTATTTCAAACATGATACTTCTGTTGATTCAGTTATTCTTGTTATTTTACTCTATAGTTTTACCAAGCATATGGTCTCTTTGTAACAGTAAACCGTTTAAAAAATCTGTTTAATTAACGTAAAGTTAGATATATACGAGCAATTTAGTTGCAAATAAGTAACACATGTAAACACATATATGAGTATATATAATTTAATCTGACCAACAAATTTTGCATAAACTTTTCACGAGCTAATATACACAAATGAAAAATAAAATAACCTAAATTAGAATTTTAGCGATAATTAGTTTTGATTTGTCTTCATAAAACGATTGGGAACAAATAGAATAGATCACTCTATACTAATGAAATTTGGCACACATTCGTATATTCAAGCAGTTAAAATTATAATACAAAGTTAAAGATATATTAAATTGATAGTTGTGATTACTCCCTCTAATATAAAAATTAAAAATAATTGACTTTGGCTATCGTGATAAGCCGTTACATCAAAATTATAGACTTCTTACAAACTGCTTTAACAATTATTAAAAGTCTTACCAACTTTTACATATCGCCCGTTTACTCAAACAACCCCATAACTCAAAAAATTTGAATTTTACGTTAATAATGAAGAACAGATCATTATATCGAGGGCTTATATTCAAATAGTGCTTTCTACAATAATGTGTATTGTTCTCAAAAAAAATATCTCCCATAAAGATCAAATATTTCTTTTGAGATATTTGGAAAGCTGATATAAGAAGAAACTTGAAATTTTGAAGGGATAACTCTGTTGATACTGTGCATTTATTTTTAAGTTTTAGAATTGAGCAAGTAGGTGTCGCGCATTTATGTAGAGCAAATATTTATTTTAAGATCTCCTTAAAGCTAATGCCAGTGGACCGACCTTGCTCAAATCTTAACTACGTGTTACTTAAGATCTGGAAGGAGCAATGGGCTAATCATTTTTTTTAATTTCTCATGTTGGCGTGCTATTACCCATATATGCGAGCAACATTTATATTAGAATATCTTGCAAACCAAAAAACCTTAGGTTCTTAGCATAATAATTTTAATGAATTATTTTTAAATAATAATAAATGGTGTAGCAAAGCACACGGATTTTAGCTATTATTGTATACAAATTTCATAACATTTTCTTGTACATTCATCTCTTGACAGCAAAGTATAATTGTATTTTTCCATTAAATTTGTTCAATTTACAAGCTCGTATTAAGGTCGTATGTGTATTGTGTTTTTGTTGTTAGCAATTTTCATACAAAAGTGCGTTCTAATTATACAATTGAATTTTATATGTTTTCCAAATAGTTGTATTTGCTAAACTAATTTTTAAACAAATATAAGGTATAGAATTGGAACAAGCTCAAAAAAATTCGCAAAATTATGATTATTTGCAAAATGAAAAGTAAATAAATGCAATCATCGATATAAAGGCCTGATATATATTAAAAGTGACTCGAGCTTTAAAAATGACAAAAACTTGGAATAAATTAAGCATATCGCGAATATGTCGAAAATTCGCGAAAAATTGCAATATTAGAAACTAGCCCCAAAATTGTAAGGAAACAAACGCGAATTATGAAAATTTGCAAAAACTTACTAAAATTTTAAAGATTACAAAGCGCAATATTGACTAAAACACCCTAAAAATATCAGAAAGCCAAAAAATTGGGAAACGAGCAATAATTTTGACTAAAAATCGCTAAAAATGTGAGGAATGCAAAAAATTTGGTAAAAATCGCGTAAATAGCGAAAATTCGCAAACACTTGTGAATGATAACAAAGTCTAATATTGCTTAAAAATCGGCAAAACTGTAAGGAATTTGAAAACTTGCAAAAAGTCCGTTAAAAGCGACTTTTGCAAATACTCGCGAGAAGTTGCAAAATCGAGAACAAGCCCTAAAATTGGTTGGAAATCGCCAACACCTATAAAAACGAAAAAATTCGGAAAAATTGCGAAAAAAAATCGCAAATTAACGAAAAATTGCTAAACGTGTTAAAGAAATCACTAAACCTGTAAATAATAAAAAATTCGTTTTTCGGCATAAATTATTTACTCAAAATGAATTGACTATATTGAGTTAGCATTTAAAATATGAAAAAATAACGATGCAACAAATTTGTCTGTTCGCAAGGACATAAGCAAGTGTCGTCTTTTTTAAACGATAAGACATTCGACTGAGCTTATGAATTGAACAATTATAAGTAAATTGAGCAGTTTAAAGCTGTTTTCTGCAAAACTAGTATTTTTCAATTATGACGTCGTTGTATATAAGGAAGGCTTCTAGTTGTACCAGTATTAAGTTATTTCCTTAAAAAAATATTTGTACTGCAGTAAGGCCATTAAAATTGTTAAAAGTCCATTTTGTTACGTACGGTAATTTTATCTTTAAAATTGTAGTTTTTTAAGATCCGTACGGTTATTAAGATATAAAAACTAAAATTGCTGTGTGGAAGTGCTTAAGAAAGCTAATAAAAATATAAAAAAAACTAAAGCAAATACAAGGAAGTAAAATATTCACATAAAGTTCACTGCTTGCATGTTTATGAATACTCACAGTTTCAAATCTTAAAATAAATTTATATAACTGATTCTGCATTCGCTATTTTTTATTTGTCTAAAAAAACACACATAAACTTTTGGTTTGAGGTGAAGTATATAGTTTGCAATATAAGAGAAAGTATGTATGTACAATTTTTACACATTTTCATTCTGAGTTTACGTTTAAGCTTTTAGTATGTTTCAATATAAAAAAAACAGATATTCTTACGTGCTATATTTCGCTTCAACATTAAACTCTATTATATCTATGTAGTAGCACTTATTTATCTTTCTTTGAACATACATACTTATATTCATGAACTAAGTGCATTAAGATGTTGTGTTATTGGCTTAATAAATCAGCACAATAAACTGATTCTTCCACAAAGTCATCATAGCATACCCTCTCTCCATCAAAGTATTTTTAATTATTCAAGTATCTTGGTTACATTATAATCGGACTACTTTTTCAGAGCGATTAAATACCACCATATTGTAGAATACCCTTTTTAATAACTCATTTTTCATTCATTTCAAATTGAAGCATTAAGTAAATAATGTAAAAGAAAATAACGCAACAACAACTACAAGAAGCGGGCTATTTTTGTTCAGTATTTGGTTAGTTTCTACATGCCTTTCTTTCTTTTCATATTATTAAAGAACTTTTTCAAAAATACATAACGTCAAAGAAATTCGACGATGATTATTTTATTGAGAGGTTGACCTTTAGTTACACTGTGAAATATAAAAAAATATAAAACATATAAGATTTTTTTGGGTTTAAAAAATTGTGACCTTTAAAATAAATTTACTGAGGTCAGGAAAGCTAACTGGGACCGAGTTTTGGCGAGATAGGCGAATAATTTCCGTCTCTACTCGTATATTTTTAACAACAAAACTGCCCATCGGATGATATAAAACACTAGCTCGCAAATTTTCTACTGTTTGCCAAAACTTCAAAAAACTGATTTTATTTTAATATGAAGTTAAATCTAAAAATTTGCAATTAAACCGTTTCACTGGGCAAACCTTTTGATGCTCCGAAATTAATAACATCAGAGATTTTTTGTTGATCTGTTGGCCAGCATGTTGACGGCTTACGTTCATCCGAAAAATATATGTATCTCTATTTTTTTTATCACAAAAATCCATTATTTTCCATACAAAATGCAACAGCCAACAACAATTTGTCGATTCGTTATGGAATATGCCTTTAATAAGTTTTAACAAAATATTTCAATTCCTCATGATTTATGGAATAAAAAAAATCAACACCTACCAATATATATTTTTTATATTTATCCACAAGGTAAACATAAAATGCATTACAAATAAAGAATATACATATTTTCTGGACATAAATAAAATGGAAAATAAACTATATAATAAATTTTAGAATCAATGAATATATCACAGAATTGATGCAGTGAAGCATGATATTTGATATATATTTGTACAAAATTCATTAAATAAACAAACAAACAAACATTATCAGCTGAAGTAAAAAAGGAAACGGAAAAACTGTGTAAGCAACTACAAACATATGAAAAAATCGAAAGGTAGGATAGATGATACAAATGTATGTACACACTTACACTTGAAACAAATAATGCATACAATAAAATATATCAATTTAAAATAAATGTAACAATCGGAATAAACAAGTTGGAAAAATTATTACCAAAAAAATAAACTAAATTTAAATAAAATTCATTTCAGCAATGGAGCTAAAACAAATGGTTTCTAAAGTAAATATGTACCAAAAAATTTTTCAAAAAAAAACCAGCCAACATACTGTAAACGTTAAAGATGAGATAAATGTTTTTGTTAATTTTTACAAATATTTTTTTAACAACAATCAACTGAAAAACTGAACATTTGAAGGGGTCAACAGACAGATGGCAATTTAAGTATGCAAAATATCTACTAAAGTAAATCTTACTTGCATATATTACAGTTTATTTCGCAAATAAATTTCTTCGGAGAGAAATAAGAAAAAAATAATTATCTGGGACTGGCGTATAATAAAATGCAAGATCTATATCATGGATTATGTTACCTCATGAATTTCACACTCAAACAAACAAAGTAACGAGCTGTCAGAGATTAAATGTTTCAAAATGTAAAATGTTGAATGTTTTTGCTACTTTCAGATTTTTGAATTTGTTGCTCTTTCATGCTCATTCCTGTTCAATTTATATCTTGATGCAAAAATATGTTTATTCTTCTTTGGGGATGAAGTTAACTAAAAAAAAGAATATAGTTTTCTCGAAAGAAAATATATAAAAGAAATCACAAATAAACAAATGAAACAAAATAATAAATATTATTCATGCATACTATATATAAATACATATGTATGCACTTGTTTGTACTAGGGTATCTCAGAAAAAATTGTCTACTATTGTGTTACCTTTAGTAAAATATATACAATTTTCATAAAAATATAAATTAAAGCTTAAAAATATATAGAGCACAAATCTAAACGATAATAATGGAATAAGATAGATTCTAACATAAGAGCATTCTTTAAGGCGTATAAAAATTTAACCGTCGTCGGACTGATAAGGCACAATTGCACCTTTTTCATTTTTATATGCCAATAATTTTCATTTTGTATCCAAGAAAAAAAAATTAACTTTTTCAACATCTTTAAACTTTAATAAAAACGTTTTTAGTCTGAAATTTTATTATTTCGGCTTTTTAGTTCAATATTTGAATTAATGTAAATTGGAATTATTTTTATTAAGAGTGGAGTGTTGGAATATTCAACTCAGATTAGCAGAACGGATCAGTACTACTAATTTTGACAGGCCGCTACACCATCTCATCAGTGTTCTTGTTCACTTTTACCACTTATGAAGGTGGATGCTTTTTACAAGGAAACATCAGCTATTTAACTAATTTTTGTCTGCAAATTGAATACAAGACTTTTTTCATGTAAATTCTTGCATTAACTTTTATTGCGACTCAACTTAATTTTGCCTAAATTTTCCTATCTGATTAATAATCCAAAATTTATAGATCACTTTGTTCCGAATACATGAAACATCGGTAGTATTCGACAAAAATAGCAAAGTTATTGTCTTAATTGAAAAAACCGATTTTTAAACCTTTATCAAAAAAAGATAGGTGACTGACTAATTCCAAAAAATTTGAAATCGGTTGTCGCATGTATGTCAACGGTTCTGAATAAAATTTTGCAGACAAATATTTCACGTACCTATGTGCAATGTGTCGTTTTTAGTCTTTCCAATTTCGATGCATTTTTCGAACTATCATCGGTCAATCGGTGATTTTTTTAGAAAAATTTAATAAAATAAACCACGTTTAACTTAATATAAATTTTGTGCTTTTATATAAAATGCTAAGCCAGTAAAACAAATACATACATACATAATATATTAAAAAATTAACAATAAATATGTAAGTAAATGATTGTTTTTTAAAAAATAAGTCACAATTCAATATGTAAAGTTTTGCTATATATTCATCTATATTTTTCTGTGTCACCAGATTAAATAAAAATTTTCCGTGATGAAGTTGGAATTGTCCAAGGAAAGGTTGGATGCTAGGAAGAAATAAAAACTAGTATTGATTTATTCAAAATATATGACCTTAAAAACCCGTTTTTAAAACAAACTACAAACAAAAGAAAAAGGTCGACATATTGAAAACCTAAAAATAAAAAATTTTTTAAATCTGTTTTTTTTTTAACAAATTATTATAAATTTTTGCATTTGAAGTTCCAAATTTCTTTGTATTGACTAAATTGAACAAATTTACATTTGATTCAGGGAATTTGGTGTTTGGGTTGAAAACTTTAATGTTTCTGTGAAGTCACATGTGGATCTAAAGTATTTGAATACAAGCAGGTCTGTTAGTAATAAACATAAAATTTACTTATAAAACCGATTCTCAGTATTCTTAACTATCTGTTAAGTAGATAGAGTTGTGTACTTAGTATTTGCTAATTTATACATATAATAAAACTGTAAAAGGGGCGTGTCTGTACATGAAATATATTTTGAAAATTTTTATGGTGGCGTAAACAGTAATCGATGTAGAGAGCAAAGCACCAAATTTTTTAATTTTTGTCTGTCTGTCTGTCTGACTTCCTGTCTGTCCGAACACGTTTCAAGCAAAAACCACTAAACGGATTTTCTTGAAAGTTGATATGGAGAACCCTGAAGTGCCTCCTGATTCAAACTTAGGGTACTTTTTACCGCGATAAAATAAAATAGAAACAAACGAAATTAGAAAGATTTTTTTGTTGATTTTTTTAACGTTGTTAGCACTGTTTATTTTGTATAACAGGAATTTTAAACAATATGTAAAGAACGTTATATTATTATATTTTACATACTCCTTATAGTCGTAAAGCGAATTTTAAGTGCGCGAAGCGGGCGGTCACATCTAGTCTTTAAATATAATAACTGCCTGTTCAATGATGTAGAAGGAAAACCTGAGCAATCGAAAGCTACTTTCTCGAAATCTAGTCAATTTGGGTTCAACAATATCGACACACAGAAAAAAATAAGTTTCGTTTTTGATAACAAAAATCCCGGTATTCAATAATTTTTTTTTCAAATTTCCTGTGATAAAGAATTCCCCTATATTGATAACAAAATTATTTCAAAATAAAAATATATATATAAATTAAAAAAAATGTTGACATGGCTGGAATACGAACCCGGGCTTTCCGGACGTAAAGCATACACTCTCTAGCCGAGCCATATCCCATTTATTTTTTTATGGGATACAACTTGTTTTAAGTAATTACTTATGTATAAAAAGAAAAGAAATAACCGGAATGGAAAAGAAATACTTACAACGAAATATTTTATTATGTTAAAGATAAATGTTATTGAAATTCATATTTTTTTTTAATAACATGGTTTTATTGAATATAATTCGTGTCTATTTTTTTCTGTGCAGCTTTCATTTGCTTGCACTTACTTGTGTCAATGTTTCTCTCTTAACTATTAAAATTTTACAATAATGCCATATTGTAAATTACTAGTTTATTTGACGATTTTTATTAAAACACTTAACATACTACCAAATTGTTTGTTTGTCATTCGACTCATCATTTGTATAGAATCATATTTATGACTTTCTTCATGAACGAAAATCAGTGTTCTTTCGCTTAGAATGTGCATGAACATCTTCTTTCGACATCGTTGAACAGGCAGTTAATATTTATATGAGACATTTTTGCAAATAAAAAACACTTCTTTGTTTTTTGCATTAAATAAAATCGTTTTGAAATGTTTAATACAATGTTTTATTATTAGTACTCTCAATGAAAATGGACCCAATGGATACCCTTTACTGTGTTTCGCTCACCAAGAAAAACGTTGTTTGGAAAATGATTGCATAGACTATATTTAAATACACATTATCAAATTTCTATGAGTCCAAAAAAATCCATGTTAATTACCATAAGAGCTATGACTCTGACAATTCTTAAATTGATTAGATCAATCGATCGTATCTTTTTGTAATTACTAATTAACGAATATGATGAGCGCAACCGAGTAAAATATTATGAATTGGATATTAGTACCAATTATTCGTACTTGCAACTAAAAAAAATTTCTTTCTAAATTTACTTTACTTTTTATCGGTTGTTGCAACTAACTAATGGTTAATTTTTTACTTTGATACACCTAACCGATTAAACGGTTCGCACTAACAACTATTTATTATTGTAATATAACTTTTTTTTCAAAAAAATTCTATGATAGTTGGTTGCAACTGTTAATATTCGATTATCAACAAACTCGGTTGTCTCTACTACTCTGTTTTGTTTATGCTCGAATTGAAAAAACGCCAATTCTTTAAGCATTAATATGCTATAGAAATATAAAAGTTCACATATTTTTCATTTCAAGCCAAAAACAGAACGGAGCCGATTATCGTGCTTCTTAATAAAATTAACATATTCAAGGGAGATACTCTGTATATATTTGTATGTTTATAAGTACCTCTAGCATGACTACGATACGAAATAGTAATCAGAAAACAACATGAATATGTATTTTAACCATTTGCATATTATTTTGCTTACAAAAAGTAAGTGTGAGTATATCCCTACAAATACGAACATATATGGCCTTGCAAGTATGTTTACATCTGTATGAGAAAAAATTACTAGTTTTTATATACCCTAAAGAAAATGTCGATAATCAAATTATACTGATGCACTATTGACTCTGTCCCCAGTAGTACTGACTAATTGTACCCAATACAATGTCCTGTGCCATAGACATTCAATATTACTTCTCATGGAGAATCCACTAGTGACCTCGGGACCACATTGAGACATTGGAACCAGAGATTTCACTAGTACACTTTAATGATTCTAGTCTACACATATGAAACTTTTTACTAGGTAAGGCAATTAAATAAGATTTTTTATGAAAATTTTTAGCTTTGCGTACAGCCGCATTTATACAATAAAAAATAATTTTGTAGCTGTCAAAAACTTGTCTTCTCAATAAAAGCAAAATAAAAAGAGTAGACGATTCGTTCGCAATGTAACCAAAAATTCACCAAACTTGTCGACAAAAGTGGTGACTTAGAGGTACTTGTCCCTGGCTTCCTTCAGGGTATGTATGTATATGCATAAATACGAGTAGGAGTGGATGTTGACAAAACCTGTGCATGAGTGTGTGTAATCCAAAAAGGATACAACATTTGCCATTGCATGTGGATTTATCCACTTTGTTAAGCAACCAGTAACACAACCAAATACTGCTGTTGCGACCAACCAGTATATCAGGAAAACGACGGACCAAACGTCTAACATGGCGACCAAAAACTTAAAACAAACCATCAGGCATCAGTTGTTGGTTTGTAACTGAGCTTATGTTTGCTATATGCGAACCCGATTGCAACTACACAAACAACAGCTCTTACTCAACGTACGTAATACACATTTAAGAATGCTAACAAACATGTGACTGTTTGTTAACGTTCTTATTTTCTTTTATTTATTCATTTGAATTTGCTTGTTTGTTTATTTTTTTAACTTCTTTATATTCAAGAGGTCAAGTAAATATCACAAGCTTTGAATGTTGTTTTGTTGCCGTTTTTTATTTACCAGATATGTAAAGAACTAATAAAATATGATCTTATTCGTTGTTGGTGGTTGAAAAATATAAATTAAAACTAACATTCGTTTTATTGCAACAACTACACTCCTGCTTTGTGGATGAATATGAAATGGAAACAGTTTACATGAATATCATGTTTAATATCTTACGACAATAATTTAAGCCTCTTGCTATTAAGCCGCTCTACAAAAAGTGTTCTTTTTTTCGTAGTTTTGCCTAAAAAATGAAAATAGTTTATATCAAAGAATTTAAATTTTTTGCTAAATATCATAACTATGTTTATTTATAAGCAAAAGAAAAAGCTGCTATTTATTTAATACACGTGAAGTATAAATGCCCAAAACGTTACTTTGTATTTCTTTTATTTAAACTATTGAAACTAGAATATAAAATGCAACGCTTCTGATGTGTTTACTCATAAGCTTCTTGACAGAATACCTAGCAAAGATTTTGATGTGAAAGTAATGAGTTAAAATGCTAATAAGCTTACTCTTCACTATTTCTACTTTAGCAATTTAACAAATTATTTTAACATGACGATGTCATTGCAGGTAAGTTCTTCCCATATTGGGTTATAAATAACAAGTTCAAAATTTCAATATTTAGAAGTCATTGAATATACAAAACACTATAAAAATTAAATGACTCTGCTAAGTATTGAACTCATACCACTTTCAGTTGTTGTTGCATTTGGTCACTGCACAACTATTTTGTTACGGGCTTAAAACATGTTCTTGCAAAAATGCACACCAGTGACCTGCAAAAAGTGTCAAACTTGCAAGTATACCCAATCACGTACTCTGATTTTTTGTGATGCGATTATTTTTGTTCATCAACAAATAATGATTGTAAACGCAATAGCTCATTTCAAACATTCAGTTTTAATTTCTTGTATTCGCATTAAACATGAATGTTTGTGATTAGTTTCTTTAATATGATTGTAACCGCACCGGATTGAAACGAACATGTAATTCGCATCATTCCTGTAAAACTATTTATGGCCAGCGCTAGCTACTTGTTTTAATATGCACACAATACATACATACATACTATAAAATGTTCGTGCTATTGTAATTGTTGCGTACAATCCTCATTCGTGTTGTTTCTGCTTTGCAAAGTGGCATAAAAAGACGTACAACATACACACATATGTACGTGTTTGCTCCCAACAACAATACTTTGCCAAACTCAAAAATATACTCGAGTGTTTTTGTTTCGATCACAATCAAATCAACAGCCGAGCTGCAGGTGAGCGATAGTTCATAAGCAAGGCGCATAGTTTGTATAATAATCAAAGCAAGTATAATGTTGCGAATAAGACATTCTTGTTGTTGATTTATTTTGGTTCATGTACAGCGTTGCCAAATGTGCAGATTTATCTGTATTTTGCAGTTTTTCTAAGCATTGAACAGTTTTCTGATTAAAAAACCAGTTTTTCTACAAATTGTGCAGATTTTGCGGTTTTCACATTTTTATTTTTTGCTCTCAAGCTTTTTATATTAATTCCAATTTTTAAAGCAATAATTTTACTTTTTTAATGCGACATTGTAACGCAAGAGGGAATTCAAACTCATTTAGGTTTAGAAAAGTTTTTCAGAAATCTCTTCGAGAAAATTTTTAGTGATTCATACAAACAAAAACTACTTTCTTACCCCAAAAAAATAAATGTATACTTCAAATAAAACAAAAACTTAAAAACACTGCTCTACAAAAAACGCGCAATATCAGAGTTGTAAATGTATTAAGCTTTCTTTCTTTCTCCCACTTCACGATTTGTTCTCCCTACACTATACTTTTCCTAAAGTAGGTAACACATAAATTAATTAACTGGTAAGCATTAATTGCCTGATTGTGTTAATTCTCTTTCAAAAAAAATAAAAAAGGCTAGAAAAGAGATACGAAGGTAAAACCACAATTTCGTGGCTAAAAATAAATAAAAGGCTAACAGCTATATTCATAACTATTTAAAACAGGGCAATAAACTACTTTTAAGCAAAATTTCATAAAATTGTATTCAGAAGTCTTTATTACATTAAAATTTTAAAATAGGTTTAAAGATGGTATGCACCTTCTATAAACCTTCAATAAATTCATATCATCGATATATCAATTTTAACTTCAAATATCTTTGCAAATTTAGCACACAGGAATACATGATGTTCTTTAAATTAAAGCTTGAAGTCTTGGCTATAAGCATTTAAGTATGTTTTTTAAAATTTAATAGAATATGCCACTAAATTATTTAAGTTAAACAAAATTCGCAACAAAATTAGCAAAATAAGCACTATCAAAACACATAAAAGCAAAAAGAAATGTTAGTGATGCAGAAACAATCAACACAAATACAAACAGGCGCGTTATTCGAGTACCTCTTGCATACATGATTTAAAGAATCGTGTGAATTCTTTTGTAATCATTTCTATTTTTTGCTTTTACTTCATAGAAAACTCGTATCAAATAAGTTGAGAAATATATTATTAAGAGAGTTGAAAAAATCTTAACTTACATGCAAATGATAAAAAGTTATTCGTTTATTTCAATATCCGGATGAAATCATATTGTTTTTATTGCAACACTAACTACAATACATGGTGGTGTTGCCAGTATCGAAATCTAGAATTCCTTAAAACGTACAATGTCTATTGTAGTGTTTATGAATGCAATTTTATATTAAACAGTTTTTAGCGTGAAACTGTTCAATAACAATTGTGAGTCTTAAACCTAAAATAAGAATTTTTTATGAATGTAGCTGTAAATCTAACCTCGAAAAGACTAAACTGGCAACGCTGCTTATAACATAAATACTGTTGTGTGTACGTGCGAATAAGCAACTGAACAAGTTGCTCATACGCGTTTCATTAATTTTATCAAAAAATGCTGCATACTTTTAAGCATAAAAAAATGCATTACTTGCATTATAATAGTTTAGTGAAATTTTGTCTAGACGTTAGGGATAGGCAAAAAATATCGATATTTTCTTAAAAATATATCGATATATATCTTCGATATTTTTAATTTCGATATATCGATATATTTTCCAAATATATCGACAGCACCAAATTCGCTATTTTTTAGCTTTGGTTTTGTTTTTCGTGCAATTTTTAAAAACATTTCGGCACAGTCTTCATCAAGTAGAATATTACTAACAAAATCTTTTCTATTCGAAAAATTACCATTGTTTGAGTGTAATTCTTGTTGATGATGTTCCATGAAATCTTGGTGGATCTATAAGGATCTTGGAAATCAACTATTTCCAGCTTAATTATTTATAAGAAATGTACTTTTTTTGTTTTATTGGCCATCCCTACTAGACGTTGCACCGATGATGCTTGAAGCAAAATCCAAATTTTTTGATTTTTTCCTTTTCACGATGCTCGTATTTTGACATATATTCATTATACATAAATCATGTACACTCTAAAACACTGTTGTTGAAAATTAGGTCGATAATAGTCGGCAACACTTTACAGATTATTATCGACCTAAAATTACACACGCATTATTTTTGAACAACATTTTTTTACTAAAAAAAGCGATTGGCTACGTGCAGGTTTGACCATGCGACCTCCTGACTGATAATCTGACGTATATTCCATTCCGCTATAGCCGTATTATACTTTATGTTACATCTTTTCCACTTGGACTAAATATGTTTAATTTGAAAGGTTTTTTCTTTAATAAAATAACTACAAAATCGATGAAATTTTAGACAAGGAGAAATTTTCAACACAAATTTAGACAATATATGATCGTAAATTTGAAGTAATGTTTTAGAGTGTACGTACTCAAGACATACAGCAAGCAATAACTTAAAGTCATGAAATTATTATTTCGGAGATAACAGCAAAAAACGAGAAGTTTAGCAAAAATCAGCTTCAGTGACCTGTACAATAATTGCCTTATTCGGAATAAATCAAAGTAATATACAATATAATAGCAAGAAATTTGGATAAGCTATACAGTTTTTAAGAAAAACAAATTATGTTTACGAGTACGCAGTGTTAGATTTTGTTAATTAAGCTGCAAAAAATGTGTTCGTTTTAATGCAATTTTTAGCGTATATATTAATTAAATATAAAAGAGAACATATAATTAAGTAGAAAAATTTTAACAGTTTATCTTATTTGATAACTGTTGTAATATAAGTAGGTTATACATAGCAAAAACATTTACAAAAAATTACTCATTTTTAAACACATGTAACTTTTTATTAAAATCGTCTTATTTGAAAAATTGTTTAATTTGACATTACATATACGTAAATTGATTTTGGTTCTAGAAGGTTAAAATTATTTTAGCACTCTTCAATTAAAAATGTCACTCCTTACGTTTAATAAAAAAAACACCTAAGAGTATACTTTTTGGGTCCACTTCAGTCCTGCACCAAATTAGTGCAAGAGGAACCGTTGAGCGCAAATACTTGCAAATCTTCTAAAATTACCGCACTAAGGCACAACACCTCATACCACGAAAAATTTTAAATATGGTTAACAACACTTAAAAATAAAAGCCATTACCCGATCGGTAGATTACATATATGCAATAATAACGAGCTGTTCTTCATTTTACACTATATGTTTGTTGTAATTTATATATTTCTATGCAAAATAAGTACGTACTATTTTAAAAATTGTTAATATTAAAATATTAAATTTTTATTTAAAAAATGTAAGCCGTGGTTGTCTTTTCCACCTCTTGAATACTTCTTCTATATATTGCAATGCGGTGTTAAGATTAATGATAATCGCGATTTTTTTTCCCTTTTACAAAAAAATTTTATATATATGATTGATGGTCGTGGCAGTTGTCTAATTTAGACCAAGTTTTTACCAATCTTGTGTATTCTTGCTTGTGCACTTACTGAGATACTCTATTTTGTCTAGATAGATTGCCAGTATCTTACACTACCCGCTGTGGAAAAGCACTTAAAATTAATTTTAGGGCCTGTACCTTTCATTGTAGGTTTTTTCACATATCCAGTAAAATTTCAATGGGGACTGCAAAACTAAAAATACTTACAAAAAATATCACCCTAATAATCATATATGACTTTTTCATTCCGTTTCTAGTTTCTGTTTTAATAAATTTAAAATTTACTAAGCCTACGTTTCTCTTAAATACTTATGTTATCGCATATAATATTAATATATATGTCTTTAATTTCACTGAGAATTACTTAATTGAACATTTTGCTGCAGTACTTGAGGTTTACAAGGCATAAAAGCTGAAAGTTTTAATATGATGAAAAATACAATAAAGAAATAAAATTCTAAATTAAAATCAAATTTGAGAGGGTGACCATTATGTAGGAAAATATCTATAGAAATTGAATCCTTATGGACTTCAAAACTAAGTTATACTATTACTATCGACCTTCTTATTAATCCTATGATTATTATTTAATTTGGCTTAGTTCCAAAATTCAGGCTTTCGTGGTAATTTAAAATGTATATATAAATAAAAAGATTACATATTTGAAATTTGAAATTTTATTTATTTATTTGATATTTGAAATTTCGTTAGTGTTTTCAATCTCTTCATGGATATTTCTTTATTAAAATCTGGCAACCACATTAAGGGCCGTATTTGCATATCCCTACGCCGCACTTCATATTGAATTTGTTGAATTGATATTTTGGTAAACGCTTTACAATGGCAGATGATTGCTAACATTGAACACCTGATTGTACGTTATTTTTTTAAATTAATGTATGGAAAACAAATTTTATAAAATGTTTCAGTGAAAAATAACTCACTTTATATGTCTAATCAAGCACAAGTTTTATGTGTTGTTTCCACAATGTAAACAAGCACTGCTTGTCTAAAATTTATATGAAAAGCACTCAGTTTTTTGAGTGATAATAAGTGACATTAATTATAATTAGCAAAAGTTAATGTATATTACATATGTATAATTATTAAGTATATTAAACATTAAGCATACGCCATATTGTCTATTATCGCTAACAGGGCAATTAACGCGTTTTTAGTGCAGGTTATTACTTATAAGTCCATAAATTGTACATGTATAAAAGACAAAATTAGACATGTCACATATCGAAATTTACAAAATTATGTATAGTTTTCCATAATGTATTCAAATTTTAACAATTTTAAGCTTTTTGAAAGCCTTTTTGCAACACAAGGGGAAAAATTTTGTTATGTGGTGCTTGTGCATATTAAACTTTTTCTTAATGCTATAAAATCGTTAATTTCGAATGAAACTTTGCAGTTATATTCGAATTCATGTACTATGAACGAAAACAAATTCTTTAGAAATGCAAAAACACAATTTTGAAAAATTTTGCCCCCAGCGTCCCCACTTGATCAGAGGCCCCTTTCCCAAATAACGACTAACACATAAGGGGTTTCAGAAATGGCAATGGTTTTGGAGTCCCAGCTTTGGGATTTTAGAAATTTTCGATTTAAAATAGGTGGTATTGTGAAGTGCCCACGTCCAACTGTATTAGGAAATTCAATTATTTTTTTGCCTCCGATTAACGTTTGTGCAGACACCTTTCAGAAAAGTATACATACATTTTTTGTATGTTCTAAAAGAATTACATGAAATTACATGAAAATGTATAAATCAGATTGTATTTGGATCCGATATCTGAAAACTACTTGACCAAGGTTTTGAAAATTTGAGAATTTTCAATTTTCAAATGATGATAACTCAGTAACTATAAGAGATAAGTATACAATTAAACATGTATTTTTTTAATTGTTTATTCTATATTTTTAAGCTTTATTTCAATAATAATATTTATATTTTTAAGCTTAAGGTTGGTTTTTTAAGTTTTTATTTTAGTTTTCGATATTTCGATAACAAGCGATTATGTTCTTCAGGAAATTATTTGCACTATACACAGTTCATATTCGCACATCCTCAACTTTTAAAAAAGATTAACTGTTGTAATAAAATAAATAATTATAATGTTATTATTTTTCTTGTGCGAATTTATTTATAGAGGCTCTATTTAACAAACCAAATAATTAAAAAGGACATTTCGTTCAATAAGTTGATAGAAAATAGATATTGTTAAGAAACTAAGTTTATATTCGTACCCAAAAATAATCCTAAAAATTTATTTTAAAAACTAGTTTTAGTATAAAAAAGGCTTATTTTTTTAATTGCATCAGTTCCTAATATGATTTTTTTTTTAATTTTGTGTACGAATATGAATTTTGTTTTTTAAAATTAGTAAATTCAGCTTTTTTTAAATTTTAATGAAATGTATTTTTATTTAAATGATGTGTTAAATATAACCTTTATAAACAAAATCTTGCAATAAACAAGTAATTTGAGTAATATTATTTATTACAAGGCAGTGTGTATAAATACGAACTTTGCATACTATAATTATTTGTTGAAAAAATTTTTTAGATCTTATTAATGGCTATAAAACAGGGAAAAGTTTTGAAATCGGATCTGAAACCAAAAACTGGGAAGAAGTAAAAAATTTTACATAGTCAAAGTGCCCTAGTTTTAGACTTCATATCACCGCTTTTAAGCAAGTAAGACAACTGATATTAATAGCATAATATAAATACTTGTTTTCTATGTCCATGTGAAATATTATTTCAATAGAACTATCCATTTAGAAAATCCTGATTAATGTTCCACATATTACGATTCTGTCCCACTGGGCACCCTTATATATGTACCAAAATTATAAATCTTTTTCAGCAAGGTTATTTATTTAATTTATATCTCTGTTTGTACGCAGTATTTGATGAGCTTTCTGCATGTACTTGTCACACTCGATAACATATGTTATATTTCAATGTCGCACGTGACATCGATATATGCAATTTTGCAAAGCAAAAACTTACAGTTATTTACAATCGCATAGCTTCTTAAACATTCTTTTTTGACTCTTTTGTAACGCTTTGTAACGTTAGAAAGGGTCTAGAGAGCAAAAGTCAATGGAAAATGCATGTATTTAAGAACGCTTGTCAAAACAAAACGTGCAATAGAAATTTTCAAATGAAAAAAGTTGAGCGTTTGTGAGTTTTCATTCGAATATCTCGAAATGGGTTATGAATAAATGTAATTTTTTTACATTAGTTAAATTTGATTGTTTCCTTATGAAAATATGACAAAACAAAAAAAAATTCAAGAACTGTTTTTGATCTCGGTAGACATTTCGGTGGAAATACCTATGTATATGGTTGCATGTAAAATAGTATAAAAAATATATATAATTTCACATCATTATTTCTTAACTAGCTAACTGCTATAGCAGTTTGATCTTTTATTCAGCAATGCTTTAAAGAAAAATCTGGCCACTCAATTTTAACTAGCAAGATGTAATTAAAGCAGTAAACTAATATAACAATTGCTATAGAATTTATCCTTTATGAGCAATATACGAGAACATAGTACAGAAACTACCTTTAAACATTAAAAATGTTGAAAGTGCGGTCAACAACATAAAAACTAATTGCAAACAAAATTAAAGCAGAAATAGACACATATCTAAGCACAAACTAGCAAAAGCTTAACCAAGCGAGAAAACTACATAACTATTAAATTCTCACTACATTTACACTTTGGTATGTTTATACGATTAATACTGCGTTTTATGTGTTCGCTTATTGCAAAATACTGCTCTTGGAATTGTATGTATTTGAATGTTTGCAACACACACTCACTCCACGTGTTGATGTATAAAAATATTTGTAATTTAAAGTTTTATTTTTTACAATAAAGACTCTGTAGCAAAATTTAAATAAAACTCAAATTGAAAAAAAAGAATTAAGCTTAAGTAAATACAATTTGCAAATGTACTTTGCGGCTATATTTTAAGCGTTTTAATAATTTTTAATAACTACGGAATTACAAACAGCATCAGCTTCACCATTCAAAAATGTGAATATACAAATCATATTATTACTACAGGCTTTATATGAATGCAAATTACTGGCACATATTATTGTTATAGGCAGCAAAGGATATAAAAATAGCATACAAACTATGTATATTATTTAATATTTTAAAGGTCATAGCAAAAATTAGTTAATGGAGCAAATGTACTTTGGTGAAATTGAACCAAATAAAGCAAAAATAAGCCTATGTGGTAGGAAATTTAAAAATAAGAAAAAACAATTCATAAAAAAAAATTCCGGCGACCCATATTTTCCGAGTTATAGGGCCTCTGAAATTTTCATATAAAACTGTGGTAATGTATTACCAGATAAACAAACCGATCAGCTTAACGTACCTATAACTTTTAAACTAAAAGGTTTTAGCGATTAAGTTGAATAAACTTGTTTTCCTGTAGTGAAATGAGAAATATTTTCTTCATATAAGTTTTTAGCCAACGGTTGACCGTTAGCAGTTTTTTGACTGATAAATTTTAATCTTCTAAACCTAAACGGACAGGTCAGTTTATACTTTAGTAGCTTATTTTTTGTGCACTTCGTATTTTTTACCGCCCAATGAACTGAAAATGAGCGAGGAGCGGAAAAACTAAAAATTTTGCACATGCCATACATATTACGCTAACGATAAATGGTGGGCTAGGAACTTGTATGAAAAAATTTTTATAATTTTAATGAAGGAAAAAAAGGTATGTACAACTTAGTCGGTAAAACTTTTAGTTTTGGAGTTGGAGGTAAACTAAGCCGTATTCCTTTGCAGGATACTTTTGGAAATTTTCAAGCTTCAAATGCAAATGGACTGGTCGGTTTACACTTTAGTAATTTATTTTTTTTTTTTTGCACTTCGTACTATTTACCCATTATTCAGTTGAAAATGAGCGGGGAGCGGAAGAAGCAACACTTTTGCATACATACGTAGAATGTTTCTATTAAATCACTGACTTAATAAAATTATTTTTAAGTTATGAATTTTTTTGTCGAACTATCCCGACTAGAAACTTACCCAATACGGATTTACTCCCATTCGGATCCGGGTGGGAGATTGTTGGGATAGTCCATTTACAAATCCCGCCTAGAAATTTTCAATCAAACACATTTGGGGTCTAACTGGGATCCCAATTCCGATGTAACGCAGAAACGTATTTGGGACCCGATTGGTTTGCTGTTGGGAAATATCAAAACCTTGCAAAAATTTGCTCAAATCGGGAAAATATCAAACTCTAATATTGAATTAAAATTGCTGAAGCTATCCAAGGGATAAAAGTATGTAGCAATCATCTCTTTTGAATATAAGCAAAATATACGATTAAGGATCTGTGTTAGATTTTCCCAGCAAGTTCCCAATAGTTTCCCATTTGTGAAGAACTTATGTTAAGGCATTAATTTGTATATGGGCTGTCCCAACAAGTTCCCGATCAAATCACAAATGCGATAACCCTTTCGGGTGTGCCACATGAATTTCTAATCGGACCCCAATATGAGTATTGGGAAAATTTCTAGTCGGGATTAGCTATTCAAGATCAGTTCTTCCCAAGTTGGTAACTATTGGGAACTTGTTGGGAAAATGGAATAGAGATTTTTAATCGTATTTTTTGCTCATTTTCGATATATGCGATTGTTGCTTACTTTTGTCCCTTGGACAGACTTAGTGATTTATAATCAGTATTTGTTTGTTATTTTTTCGAGTTGAGCAAGTTTTTGCGAGTTTTCGATATTTTCGCGACTTTCCGCGTTTTTTTTGTAAATCTTAGTTTTAGCAAATTTTAAAATATCTTGGGGGGTTGAGTTTTCACCACTTTCACGATATGACTGATTTTCACATTCTTATTTTATACATAGTTTACCGTCTCTCTAGAAGAGAACAGCCAACCACATATAAAATAAATTTTGTCCAGATAAGATGGATGATCTCAGCTTTATTTCAGAAGTTTTTTTATTAAGTTAAGATAGCTGAAAGAAAGACTAAACAGAAACTAGAAACTTGCAAAAGTCAATTGTCGATGAGTAAACAAGTGCTTTCTTTGGACGTAGGAGACACTTCAAAAGAAGCTGAAAAATTTATATTTGCTATTCCTTATATAATTATTATAGCTTGGAATTTTTATGTTTCCAAAAATATCTTGTGGTAATTGAAAAATGTTTTATTTGTAAATGTTCTACTTTCTTTCAAGAAAACACTTACTACATATGTTAAAGTTAGCCATGATTTTAAAGTATTTTTGAGCCTACTGGTGGTTTGTATGCAGCATTCAAATTAAAACACCCACATCATAGTTTTAAATGAAATTCACGAAGTAATTACAACTTCGCATTAGATGTTACATAATGTATTTAATGATATACATGAGTTCAAAGGAAAATGTACTCCTTTACATCAAATGGCTATTATAATTTCTTATTTACAAAATCTTGTATATAATAATGATTATAAACTTTTGTATTTTCAGATTAATTTGTATATACGCTGAGTCATCGGAATTGCAAAATCGCTTAAGTTTACATATAACTATTAATTTAATTTTAAAATTTTATACCATAAATTAATTGTTATATTTTATTCTTATCTGTTATAAGTTTGTAATAGCTTTTTTTTGCTTTTATATATGTATATGGTTTCTTATATCAATACAATAGTTTATTATATTGTAAGACAAAATTTACACGATGAAATACTTCATGAAATTTGTGGCATGAAACTTTATTTATTTGCTAATAGAATGGACAGTGAAACACATTTGGTTGAAAAAGTGGTAGGACATAAAATTTCAGACGGCTTTCTTGGTTTTTTACCCAAATTGTGTTCCGCGTTTGCAATAAGCAAATAAAAAAAGTTTTATGCAGAAAATTTAATGAAATACTGCATGATATAAATTAAGTATAAGAGAAACAAAAACATTAATAAAAAATACATACATATATGATTTGAAATTTAGCGAGAAAAACAATAGTTTTTACTGTTTCTAATTTAATGTGAGCTAAAATAATAATTTTAATAACAATAAAAAGAAGTGCAGGGATTTCCCAATTAAAGACCAAAATAGACTGCTCGATTGGTTTCTTGTAGGGATTTCCCGGTGGGAAACTTATAAGGATTGCCCTATCGGGCCCCAAATACGTTTCTGCACTACTCGTATATCCCAATTCGGGAACCAATTAGACAACCCATTTCGGTCCCAATTGGGAGCAGAAGAAAATTTCTAGTCGGGGTATAGTTTTAAATTCAAAGGCATTTAATTACTTTCAAAAGTATTTAAGTTCGTATATTGAAATTAAATTATATTATTTTTATTAGAAAGAAACTCTGAAGCCCATAATAACTGAAAAGACAATTAAAATTTTGCTTGTACGGAGGCTGAACTGATATCATGATGTTTTGAGATCAACCACAATCTCGTCTTTATGTCTAGGGTGCGGTCAGACTGTCTCGGGTGCTAGCACAGGAACAATTATACTGCAACTTTATGGAGTTATTTGATTCTGCTAGTGTTCTTGTCTGAACTATTTATTCATTCACATATTCATTAAATATTAAATGTTGCATATGAATATATGTAAAAATTTTTGCTCCACTCGCACAATAAAGCAAAAAATTCGAGTTTTTTTTTAACATTCTATAAAACGCCACTAATGAACAACTTCATATTTTACTGGTGCACAATAAAATTTATTTTCCATGTTACAGAGCAATTTCCTCAGATGCCAAACAGAATTGCGTTACATACGGGAAAAGTTTTATCAATTAAAATTTTATAATATATTAAGTTTATCTTGATTATTTGATTATTTTGGTACATTTAAATGAAAATAGTTGGTTTCAGTCACGATCAATAGTTGCGAGAAATACATCGACATTTCACATATAATGTATGGCTTGTTGCATTATATTATAGATTTTTGTTTTAACTTTATAATAATATCTCCTTGAATTAATTGCAAAATCGCAAAATTTAATAAACGAAAGACAGTGTTCTTTTAATCACATAATTTAGTGCATTTGAAGTTAAGTTCGGATAAAATATCTCAGACATTTAAAAGACAAAAACCTATTAAAAAGCTGCAATATGTAAGCTCTTTAGCTAAGCTCTTTCCTGAAATTTGGCGATTTCAAAACGAAATGGTTTTCAGAACATGGCCAATAGACTTAAACATTTTTGCTTTTTACCTTTCTGAGGAAAACTGTGTCGCTTTCAAGGATTTTAATGCGCTTAACAATAATATGTTTTATAAACATAATTGAATATATAATTGTATTACTTCAAATTAATTAAATCAATCAAATTAATATGATTTTTTAATAAATCAACGGTTTCTTAGTTCTTCACAAATTAATATAGAAAAGTAGTGGTATTTTTCTGACAAATTAAAAAATATTTTATTTCTAAAAACTCATAAAAAATTTTTTAACTTATGTTCTTAAAGATAGCTGTATTACTAACAATTTGAGCCATATACCATGAAAATCAATGGACAAATATTGTATTTGGAATTCAATGAATTATGTAAAAAGTGTGCGTTTGAATAAGGGGTATAATAAAAATTTATACAGGAAACGCAAATAAGCATGTTAGCGAAAGGGCTGCTGAAAGTGTCACCTTACTTCCCTAACAACAATATCCCGACTAGAAATTTTCCCAATACTAATATTGGGGTCCGATTGGGAATTCATGTGGCACATCCAAAAGGGTCATCCCATTTGTGATTTGATCGGGAACTTGTTGGGACAGCCCATCTACAAACTAATGCCTTAACATAAGTTCTTCCCAAATGGGAAACTATTGGGAACTTGTTGGGAAAATATAACACAGATCTTTAATCGCATATTTTGCTCATCTTCAAAAGAGATGGTTGCTACATACTTTTATCCCTTGGATAGCTTTAGCAATTTTAATTCAATATTAGAGTTTGATATTTTCCCGATTTAAGCAAATTTTTGCAAGGTTTTGATATTTCCCCACAGGAAACCAATCGGGTCCCAAATACGTTTCTGCGTTACATCGGAATTGGGATCCCAGTTAGATCCCAAATGTGTTTGCATGAAAATTTCTAGTCGGGATGTGGTTTTTTATGAAATAGTAGGTAGAGTTAATAATTGTAATTGCTACTTGACCTAAGGCTCAGCCTAGGTTGAAGAGCACAATCCCTAAAATTTTAACTAATGTACCTAATGTACCTAATGGAAATATTAAACTCGTCCGTAAAAAGAAGCTGTAGGAAATAGGAAATAACTGTGGACACATACTTATCAGTCGCATCAAATTAATTGCAGAGTTCGTTGGTTTATTCAAAGCCAAATTTCACTGTCACGCTCTGTTATGTATCTTATAATTTAGATTTAAATAAAAATTCTATGTAGTTCATGCGATTTCATTTAAATTTTATTTTATATTTGTGTAGTGAGAAGAAAATCTCACTCATACCCAATAATTAAAAATATATCGTTACCCAAAATGCTATTCAGTATAACAAATAGCGTTACCACTAACTTCATGCCAATTAAAAAAAAATTCACAAAATGAAAGCAATAAAATCGGAAAATAAAACAAAGTCTTAATATGAAAGGTATTTCTGCTACTGTAAGATATGACTCCTGCATAAATTTATATAAATTTATTGTAAGCTAAAAACCAGTCCAAACCGAAGTATTAATTTAAAGTGGCGATATATTCATATGAGTGCAATGGCATACAAACTATTCAAGCACAATCTACTTTCATAATTATTATGTAGATGATGAATTTGAGGATGTACTTAAAGTTGACCTGATTATAATTAAGCAGTAGCTACGATGATAATTCAGCATGCTTAAACTTTCCCCCATTTCAAAAAATTAATGTTTACCTTTAAAACGACTCATTTTTTATTTATAATGTTAACTGCAATTCAGTTAATTGTTTTGAATTCATACTTTAGTTAAAAATAAAAATAAAAATGTAAAATTAAGTTATTATTTTACTGACTTCAGTTTTAACAAGTGATAAAAAAATGTTGATTTTGTTTAGACATATTGAAACAAATACTGTCGAGATTTGCTATTGATTAGCTTAATTAATATTAGAAATTGCATGCTAGATATAAAGAGTTTTCAGGTAACTGGAGTAAATTTAAGCATGTTACTAAATTAGTTAATTTACTATTGGTTTCTTGTGAGCTGTATTTGATTAAAGTACAGAGTGCTTAATCATCTACTATTCCTAATGGTGATAAAATAACCAACAGATTTCTGAATATGTAAATAAAATTTGTGTAAAAAAAATTGCTTTACTTCATATAAAATACTATTTTTATATGCTTTTTTAGAGATATTTTTGTACCAATCGACACTTTTACGAATGCACTTATAATCAATTTAAAAACTTTACGAGCTGGAAAAATTACAAATGTAATTGAAATAAATTTTCATTAAAAATTTTATAACATATCTTGTTATAAAATTAAGCATTCATCCGCTGTCAATATTCTTATTTAAGATAAAACGCTTTTTTTAGCTATTTTTATTAATAAGAGTTAACAGTACTCAGGCTTTGAAACTGCCGAGATATTTTCCAGGCTTGTTTTTCTAATTAACAACAACTGAAGGACATTTTGTAGAACAACAAGTTGCAATACAAGTTTGTCTATCTCGAATAAAATGCAAGGTGGGAGTTTAAACTGAAAAATGGATTATGATGGAGAAGGTGGTGAAAATGTTGCGTTACTTCGAAGATGCTATAAACTCAATTAGCAAATATAAGCAACGTGTCTGTAGTTGCACAGTGACGAAGAATCAAAATATTTTGGAAAAAAATCAGGCATTTCTAAGCAGATAATATTATCCCCAAAAAATCATTTTGGTATAGCAGAGGAGTATTCCGGTTTGAATTTTGAATACCACCTCTCCAAATTGCTTAGTAGGGAAGCTCTGTAGCATCAAATTAGGATACTTCGGCTATTTAAAATTTTTTTAGTCTTGACATTTTTTATTTCTCATCGCACTTCAAAAAATGTTTGCTATATTATGTAGGTTGAGGTAACTGACTCACTGTAACATATACAGAAACTGATCCGATCCGCTGTACTGATTGGCGTGATTTAACCGACAAGATATAATACAAAACATACATGCAGAAACATACACATACACATACACAATACAAGTAGACTTATAGAGACAAAGAATACAATAATGCTTTATGCTTTTGATATTAGAATGAACAATTTAAGTTGTTGATTGACCGTCAAGTTATGAAGAACATGCTCGCGAAACAGTGGTGATTTTTATTTAATAATTAATTAACTATAAGAATACAATTTATATTATAAGATGAATTTAATAAAATGAACTAAATGTTTAAAAGAATGCGTTATGTTGATTAATGGAAGATCTGACGGTTAGTAAGCAGCTCTACAATTCACTCAACAATATCTAAAATACAGATATTTGGTTATACAATTATACTGTAAAGCTAGTGAGTTCTACCCATTTGAAAAATAAAATTTTTTAATTTTTCAAAACTTTGGCCCAGTATTTTCCGGATATCGGATTCAAATATTAACCGAGCTTAAAGTTTTTTTAAAGCGTCACTATTTCATATATAAAAAAAAATATTTTTGGACATACACTGCCGCTCATCTGATTAGGTTCAACATTTTAACAATACTTTTTAGCAGTTCTACCAAAAACTCTTGCAAAAACTACTAACACAATTGTGTCCGTTAATGAAGGATATCCAGGAATATTTTTATTTTTTATAGCGATCATAGTAATAATAGTTATAGCGATCGGAACCTTCAAGGTTAAATTTTTTTCGTCCGAAAAGTCAAAATGCTTTTATCCTTCCTTCCAGGTCATGTAATCTCAGCAAACTTGAGACAATTTTTCTTACGCAATAGATTAAGTGATGTTTTGTTTTTATAATTGCAATCTATTTAAATGCTCTGCATTATGTATGAAGCGTTTTAAGGTCGCCAAATTAGTTGCAGTACCAACTTTTTCCTTCATTTTCGATGATAAGTTCCTCGAACTGTAATAGGCTTTTCACACTTATTAACATCTAATATCTACCATCAATTTGCGATGATGTTGAAATTTTCCAATAAGAATTATACAAGGCTGAACGGTTAATATATTTCAACATCATTATAAAATATTTCTAAATCATATTGTTCTACTCACCATATGAAACAAATAAGATATAGGAATTATTTAAAAAACGCTAATTATTTCCCTCATGATATTCAGAAAAACAGTTTTTCTTTTCGTTCAGGCATAAAAATAAATCATAGTGGGAGCACTTGGGATGAGGCTTAGATTTTACGTTCTTCATGCTACATACCTCACATTTCCCTCTTCTTACCACAAACACTGGCCCATGAATACCTCTGTTACTCAGCGTTACATCTTTAAATGTGGAGAAGTCTATTCTGCGAGTTTTTTGTGAGAACAAGGACTGAAAATATTGTCTTTCGATGTTCGTTTTTTCTTACTCAGATCTTTCGTAGTCATTAAGCCTTGCGCTACAGATCTTCTAAAATTTTTGACTGTACATTTTTCAATTACAAGTCCATGTACAATATACGCATTTACAAAAGCGATATATAGCGCACCCCAAAATATCCTATGCCACCATTTAGGTGATTTACGGTCAATGCAATAGAGTGCTCTCAGTCGATCAGCAGTATCAACACCTCCCATATATGCTTTATAATCTTTAACAGACCTAGGACAAATAACCGTACACTTGGTTACATTATTCTCCTTTCGTAAAACGGTAGTTTCTTAATTGCCATGAAAATTTGAAAGAATATGAACTATTTTGTTATCCTTCCACTTCCAATAGCTAATATTTAGATCTGAAAATCTGTAGTCATACTCTCTTTTTTTTAGTTTTGAGTCCATTACCATGTTACTAAGAATACCCTTACGGTTTGTTCCTATTGTACCGAATTCAAAAGTTTTTTCACTTTTCAACTTTTCGAGTAAAAAAGTAAAGGAAAAAAAGTTGTCAAAATATATAACTTTTTCTTTTCCACATTCTTGCTCATTCAACTCCAATACTTCTCTTTCCCCCAAGGTATATTCAGAAATCTTTGCGTTGATTTCATCGTTGTTTTCTTGGTACAAAATAATTTTTTTTTATAAAACCTCTCTGATCAGCTAAGCACCATAACTTGTACCCTCTTTTTATGGGTTTTATGGGCAGATATTGTTTAAGTACAGACCTACCCTTGAACTTTATCATAGATTCATCTACGCTCAGTTCTCTGTTACCATGATAATACTCATCAAATGTTCGCTTTAACTTGTCTAGTACAGGTCTTATCTTGTAAAGCATGTCCTTGCAATTGGGAGGTGTTTTAGAATTATCATTACGGTATAAGTTTGACAATTAGCGGCAAATCTATCTCTCGACATTGTCGCACTTATAAGTGGGTTGTGCAGATCCGGAGCAGAAGAGTAATGATCAGTCCAAGCAGGACGAGTATTGTAGCCCATATAAAAGTTCATGCCAATAAAAGCCAAAAAAGATTTTTACAAAAGTCAAAGCGCCAACAGACAATGCAACGTAGTTTACGAATTACAATGTAAGGGAAATAGCGAAGAAAATTGTAACTTAATATACATTGGTACAACAAAAAGAAATTTAGAAACCAGAATGACAGAACATAAAAGTGATATAGCAAAACAAAAAACTGCAACAGCTTTATCAACGCACATTATCAACAACAAACATACTGTGGATTTTGACAATGTGTGGATTTTAGACAGAGAAAACATAGAGAGAAAGAGATATACGATCGAAAGCTTGCGAATACAGCAAAATATAGAAAGAACAATGAATATAAAAGAGGATACGAATAATATCAGCGCGAGCTACATTGTTGCAATCAAATAAAAAATAAAATAATAATAAATGATAATAATTTAAAAAATTTTTAATTTGCTTAAAATATCTTAGTGGTTTAATAATTTTAGTTAATTTATATTAAAATGCAATTATTTATTATAATATTTATGTAACTAAAAATCTTCATATTGTAAGTAAAATTGTGTAAAATCTGATTAATTTTGTAATAATGTTTTTGAAATTTTAATAGATGAAAGCCCCTGAAAAAGCTAACAAAAAATTTACGAAACGTTGGATACAAAATATAATAAATTTGTTTTATTAACATTAAATACGTTAGGCCTGATTAGCTTGAATTATTATTCATGTACTCAAATTACATACATACATATATACTTGGCCAAATAAATCAAACAAAACTTTTTCAGTTTTGAAGTTTAGAAGTTATACATAGTTGGTTTTTTGTGGCCACTTTAGTCAGATTTTTCCAATTTTTACAATTTTCATAATAGTATATTTCAGAACCGGGAGGGGTCCGAGGTCTAAAAATTCAAATTTTTTTAATACCTATAATGGATAACATTTGTGGCGAATATCATCAAAATCGGAGTTGGTGTTTCCGAAAATGGCATTTTTTTGTCGATTTGACATGGTTTCAACCATATACTATAATAAAATAATATTACTTACTTTGCAAAATCTATGTATATATTACAAACAAAAACGTGAATTTTTCTTAACAATGCACTTGCTAGTACCAATTTCAATGTAATACTGAATGGCGATATATTTTTTTTCAACAGAATCTTTTTTATTGGCTAGCTCAATTGTTTCAAAAGAGATATTTAAGCTTGTTAAATTTTCCGTTACAAAAGACGGTACGTATAAGTACCGTCAGATAGGAAAGGGTTAGAAAAAGGACATAAAATTGGAAAAATATGTAAAAAAATTACATACATGCAGACCTGGGCAGTATTTGATATATTTGTAATTGAAATACGTATTGGAAATACAAATACGTATTTTGTATTTCAATTACTACTAAAAAAAATATTTTGTATTTGGTATTTTAAATGCTTAACGCCGAAGTATTTTGTAATTTGTATTTTAAGTACATATGTCTTCAAAATACGCTTTCCCAAAATTCATACATGTACTCATAATCTTACTGCCTTAATCATAATACTTATCGACGGCCTATGAAAAAAATGTTGTATAGAAATCTCATTTAAAAACCTTTTATAATCATATGATAATTTATTATGAATAACGTGTTATTTTCAATCACACTCATACTATTTGTTGCTTTTCTTATTAATAATATATTTTAGTATATTAAAAACAACGCGTCATGTCACATTTCTGAGGGTTGGAAGATGTTAGATGTTGCAAGTGTGAATGAAATTTTAGATTTTCAACATATTCCATGTGTTCGTGTATTATACCTAACCGATTTTTTTAATTTTCCTTTTGTTATATAAGAACAAAATTTTAAAGCGTTTGACAAATTTGATTACTGCTGTTGTGTGAGTTGAAAGCTTTAAATCTTAAATTTCTAATTTGAAAAAGTTATAATTTTCGACAATTTTTGCCAAAAGACAACAATTCGTTTATTCTATATAAACAATTTTTTTGAAACATATAACAAACTTATATTTGTCTGAAAGGTATCTTTACAGGTTTTAGTTTTCGACTTAAATCTAGTTTAGCCAAATTGCTACAAATGAAAAAAAAGAAAAATTAGCCTATGTTATAAAAAAATAAAAAACAAGAAGCAAATTTGAAATAAAAAATTTGGCGGCAACGCCGAGTTATGGGCCTCTGAAATTTTCATATAAAACTTTCATTACGCATACTATTTCTAAAAAAATACCCTATCCCATAGAAAATAAAAACTTAAATAAAAAAAACTTGATGGCGAGCCTTAGTTTCCGAGTTATGGACCTCTTAAGTTCTAGTACAAAATTGTGATTATGTGTAATATTTTCCAATGAATGTGGTCACAACTCGACATACATACAGGAGAAAACTTTTTAAAACCGGCCGAAAGCCGACTGTGCAGAAAATCTTTACTCAGCAAAGCCGCTATTCGACATTCATATAGGAAAAAACTCTTAAGCAAAGCCAAAGGCTGGCTTATTCAGCAAATCATTACTCAGCGAAGCCGCTATTCTACATACATAGGGGAGAAAATCGAAAGTCCGGCCGAAGGCCGTCTCTGTCGAGAATCTTTTCTCAGCGAAGCCACCATTCTACATACATAGAGAAGAAAATCCTTAAGCCCGGCCGAAGGCTGGCTATGCAGAGAATATTTACTCAGCGAAGCCACTATTCTACATACATAGAGCCTAAGGCCGGCTTTGCAAAAATCTTTACTCAGCGAAGACACTATTCTACATAGTTAGAGGAGAAAATTCTTAAACCATTTACCACCTCCTAAAAAATATTCACAAAAACTTTTAAATAATGCCAATATTGAATGCATATATTGGAAAATATAACGTATAATCACAGTTTTATATGAAAACTTTAGAGGCCCATAACTCGGAAAATAAAGGTTGCCGCCAACTTTTTAATTTGATATTTTCTTCTTATATTTCAACTTTGTATAATATAGGCTAATTTTTGTTTCATTTGGACCAACTTGGCTAAACTAGATTTGTTCCGAATCTTCCACTTTACTGAAAGTGGGTGGCCCTTCAGAATTTGACGTGTTTTACATTAAAATTTTTAATGTAGTCCATATTTTCTAAAATCCCAAAGCTTGGATTAAAAGACATGTGCTATTTTTGAAAAACGTTATATATGCATTTATTTGCCAAAGTGTTAAATTGGCCTTGGACCATGATGAAACTTGTTTAATTTTTAACATTTGTATGGTTTTCTTTGTTATTAAGATGATGTAATTTGTTTCTTAATTAATATTTCTAGAACTAAGGAGTGCTAAGCAATGAATTACAAAGGTATTTAAAACTCCATAAAATATGGGATAGCCTAGTGTATATATCTCATACAATGTAGACCATCTGCGGATCCAGCAGAGGTACAGATGGGATATTCCTTCAAATTGGATAAAATATACCTCATTTTTTTTTTGAGTTTAAAAAATTTATTTTTCAACATGATATGATCCGTTTTGATCGCAAGTTCTGAACTCTAGATTTGAAAGTGGTTAATTTATAAACATTTTTTCAATAGGCTTGTTATTGCAAGAAATTATTTTTTAAATGCCTTTTTATTTTGTTTCAAGTAAACCAAGCAAAAAAATACTATCAGCACGACATTGCTATGATGGTCAAAGGGTGCAAGTAACGTCAGCACAACATAATGTTTACCAAATTGCCAAAATACTGTAAATTTAAACTTATGGTATTGGGTTTATAAATTTACAGTATTCCCACAATCTTGTAAGTACAAGTTTACAGCATTTATAAAGGAAAAACTACATATTATTATTTCCAAGAGTAGACTGCCACTTTGCGTGATTAAAGTTCATAGTATGACTACTTATAATATTAAAAAATTCTTTACATATTGTAAGTTCCTTCGAAAAAAGTGCCGCCAGCTTTAAAAAAGCAAAAATTGCTACCAACTTATAGAAAAGTTCACATATAAAATAATTGTCATTTGCTTAGCAACATATTTATGTGGAAATTACTAACAACATTTCTAGGATCTACAACACTTACAACAGGCTGCGAATTGAACAAACATATAGAAATAGAGCTAGCTGAGTCTCCCACAACCTAACAAAAAAGACATTATTTTAAATTCATATTATATAGGATGTAAAATGTTTAAAATTATAGTTTTTCTTAATAATCAGAAGAAAACAATTACAGAGCTTTTTAAACGTGCAAGCTAACATATTGTAGTATGGAATAAATTCTGCAATAATCAAAGATTTACGTACATACATAATGTGTATATGAACACATGCATATGTATTATCTCGTAACCTCCATCGCAACGTAAGAATACAAAGAAAACTTTTTATACAATAATAAACTGCACATCTATGCTTTGGGGTACAAATACATTTATTCGAATATGTAAAGAAATATCGGCTTGTAGGTGTAAACGAACGAACAAGTTTTTAATGCTATAAGCGTACAAACACCTTGATGCCATACAAGGACATGCACTATTATATCTTTACTAAAAATGAAGAAAAAGCAAAGTAAACTTAAAATCACAACGGATTTTAAATGAACTTAGTTAAAGACACATTTAACATATACAAATGCACATATACACATACATAGGATTAAAGCGTGTATGTGGCATAACATATACATATGTATGATTTCGTGAATTTGCATTAGTATGCTTGTCAGTGTATATTGTATACGATTAAAAGCATAACAGCTAACACTGGGTTAACTAACTGTAAAATTTTCTTATTTTTATGATTGCGTTTGTCGTTTATACAGTCACTCGTATGTATAAAAACTATAAAGCTTTTCAAAATTTTATTATATACAGTTACACAATTTCATGCACTCAGAGATAAACATATATATGTATAAACATATACCCTGCAGTCCAACTTGTTACAGACGACATTTTCATTGATTTGGTCTGTAAGACAATCAGTGATTTGTAACATATAAAACACATTTAGAAATAAGTATGGCTACAAGGTGGCAGACGTTGTCGTGTATAAAGAATTTGTTCTTACAAGATTATGACAGTAGGTGCTCAAAATTCTCATTGACGACAAAATGAAGAACAACTGCATGTAATATAACGTCCATAAAGTTGTATTGCCAACAACAAGAGCAACAACTGCATCGATCCTGACAGCAGTCGGGTCTACGTCCCAGAATCGACACAGGGGAATATTCCCTGCCCAAGGACTGCATTCTCCCCAAAACCGGATCAAATCAAGTCAAACTCACTCAGGGAGAAAGCCATACCAACAACTGCATCGAATTTGTCGTGTGTACAGTTTTACTGACGAAAACAAGAAGAACAACTGCACCGAAGTTGTTGCATGTACTGCATTATTGCCGAAAACTTCCATTAAAGAGTTTAAGTTGGACACCAATCGTGTTTTTGTATAAACTTTTTTAAGTATCTCGGTGGGCTAGAAGAGATTTTTAACAAAATCATTGATAATATATACAAGAATTTTTTAAGTTATCCCAATTTATATAGCCGGGAAAAAATCTAATTGAAGACATGGGTTGACAAAAATAGAGTTAAGCATTTAGACGTTTTTTTTTTAATTTTCAGGCCTAACAATTTTTTTCGATGTTTCAAAAGAATAGACTTCAAATTGCAGTTGAAATTTTAAACTGATTAACACATGCACGCTACATCCAGCATTTGACGGATATGGATATAGTCAATTTGCTTACGAAATTCTAAATTAATCGCTAAAGAAAAAAACGCCCATCGAATCTTTTAAATTTCTCTAAAAATTATGTTAAATATATTTGATATTTAAGAATTTTATTATTTGAATATATTGTCATAATTTTATTTTAGATTAAATTTATTTGCTGGTGTTTAAGCATTGTCTATATGCAGTTCATTGGTGCTTTGCCAAATCGTCAGTAGACTTCAAACAAAATTTTTAACAGTTACAAACCCTTTATCTTGTGTACAAACTTTCAAACCCCATTTGAGAATTCACAAATATGTAAGTGATATAAAAAAAATTATATAAATTTATATATTTGTGAATTCTCAAATTGTTTTTGAAAGTTTGTACATAAGATAAAAGGTTTGTAACTGTTCAAAATTGTCCTTGAAGTCTACTGACAATTTGGCAAAGTAGCAATGAAATGCATAAAGGCAGTGCTAAATTTCTTCTATATTTGATATTATTAATCTAGCCTTTAATTGTTACCCTGCCGCTGAAAAATGTGGCCATGAAAGCGAATTGAAAAAAAAAGAATAGTAAAATTTTCAGAAGCATTTCATTTACCTGCATGATAGCTAAAATAAACTTAATTTTTTAGTTTTTATTTGTTTTCTATGTATTAAAAACAACATACACAGAGAAAACAGATTCATTGTGGCAACCGAATTTGTCGTCAATCGAATTTTGTCTGTTGCGTGTACTACGACAACATTCGATTGTAACTATTGAATTAACAGTGGTCGTAACTCTTTTAAAAAAAAGTTAATCGAGCGCAGAAATATTTTAATTTTATTTTAAAAATTGTATTTAAATTATGCTTCACTCTTGAGAGAAAAAATGAACATATTTTACAAAGTTTTCTTTTATTATAAGGCGAAAATATTATGATAAAGTTGTATGTATGTATATGACTAATTGACACATGAATCTATGTATTTGCATCACTAAACAAACCAAGTCACATTAAGTGGTGAAAGAAGAGAAAAACGTTTGAGAAAATTTCGTTTTATGAAGTTAAAGTAGACTATTAAGTGAAATTTATTTGCTATTAAGCTTTCCCGCTTAAAAATATGTTGATGATTGGATGTTTTCATCATCATCCACTGCAATTCTCCAGCAATAAACGAAAGAAGTTGCACAATCAGTTTTCTTGACCAATCGTTGAAGTGGTCATCGGAACTAGCTAATGTCCCCCTTCATATTGTCAAATGTGTGTTATCTTCGTATGGCTCTGCCAGATAGATAAGACAACAACACAAACGAGCTGAGCGAATCCATTTATTTCTGGATTAGTGTGGAAGGGTAAAATAATGTTTACAAAATCACTCCCCAATTAGCAATACATATTTATCTTACCTTTAAATAATAAATAGGAGTTATTTTTATTAGTTATTTTTATATGTCCAGTAATACTATTGATTATCTTAAACTTCTATTCGGTTGGAAACACCACATCAGTGCTTTGGAAACAATAACCGAATTTCTATAATACGGATTGCTTATTACAACTGGAAATACACCTGAAGTATATTAAATTCAGATATAAGAATAGAAATATTTTTTAATAGACAACAAATACGAGTATATTCTTATAACATAAAATTGATAAACTTAGTTGATTTTTAATAGTTGTAACTGTTTTCCAACTAATTTCTTCTTGCTGTGTACCAATAAAAATATATGTGAATAAAATAGTAGAGATGTGCGCGTGAGTGAGTTTTCGCTCACGATCACGCACGATCACGAATAAAATATTTTTCTCACGCATGCTCACGCACAGCAAATTTTAAGACTCTCACGATCACGCACGCTCACGATCAAATTTGATTTTATCACGCGCGCTCATGCACGACAAAAGCTTAA
Organism: Panzeria rudis; assembly: GCA_956483635.1. Lineage (NCBI taxonomy): Eukaryota > Metazoa > Arthropoda > Insecta > Diptera > Tachinidae > Panzeria > Panzeria rudis. The sequence goes on from OY101447.1 coordinate 121,099,893, forward strand.
GATTTCACGATATTTATTTTTTTTATATCCCACAAAAACACAAATGGAACATTAAAGTTTTAATAATTGTTTAGTGTTCGTATGAAAATGAGTTTTTTATATAATATCCATGGGGATTCTCATTGTGAGTGTACATTTTGGGTTTTTCATTTTCTTTTTGTAACGTTACCAATTTAATTAATGGAAATATGAGAAGGTGTTATAGTTTTCGCCTCATTCAATGGATCCTAATATAAAAAAAAAAATTTTTGATTTTTTTTTAATTTTTGTGGATTGAGCGTTACATTTGCTTTCACGGTTGTTCTGTAGTGTCCGACCGAACGTTCGGGTTCGGTGTCGGAGTTCGGCAAAAAAGCTGTGTGCGGTTGATGTTCGGCGTTCGGTAATATTTTTACCGAACACCGAACTTTGTATATTTTTTTTACAAACATATTTATAAAAAAGCAACGTACTATGAATTTGTTCATATTGTATTTATTGAATAAATGAGTTACAATTAGAAAAAGTTAAGTTGAAATTCTTCTCTTCAATAAAAAAGTTCGGTGCCACGTTTGGGTTCGGGTTCGGATTCGGTTCTAAAACCGAAGTTCGGGTTCGGTCTAAAAAAAGTGCGTTCGGTCGGACACTATTGTTCTGGGAATGACTTTTTTTGCCACCATAAAATTTACAGATAATTATATTTAAGAATTTTGTTAACGTAATGCTCAATATATTTTCTTACGAATTTAATATTTTTTAGAATCCACTATTTTTTGAATTTAAAACAATTCAGATGTATAATCTTCGATAAGTTTTAACATAAACATAAGTTTTAACATAACATATTCGAAGACGGTCCATATGAGTGATTAACACGAAATCGAACCTCTTTGTCTGAGAAAATTCTAAAAACTTTGCCGAAAGTCTCTACGAATTCTTACGAGTCTTTTAAGGAATTTTCGACATGTCGCAGAAAACTCGGATCTAAAATTAGAAACTTATCAGAAATGTCATATAAAATTCGCAAATTAAATCAAAATAAAGAGGAAATTTTTTTCAGCAAGCTACGAAATGTAATTTCGTGAGTGCGTGAAAATTAAATTTTTTAAATCACGCACGATCACGCACGGTATTTAATTTGTAAATCACGCTCACGCACGATTGCGTGACTATTTTTTAATTTAATCACGATCACGCGTGAGTCACGCGTGAATTACGCCTGACACGAAAAATTCACGACATTTGCACATCTCTATAAAATAGTACTCGTAATAGCCAAATTTTTAGAAGAAAAGTGTGTACGTAATATGATAATATGCTATCACATTGCTCATACGCCACGTATTTTTTTTAGTAAATTCCTTCGAAAATAAAAAACTTTCCGAAATTTCACCCGAGATATCTGTTTCGTAGGCTTTTTATTTACTATGGAAACTATATTCACTATTCACTGTGGGTCATCAGAATAAAATCGGATAATATTTGTAAAAGCTATGAGGCCAACAAAACTTTTCATGCCCAAGGCGGTCAATTTTGACACCTTGTAGTCACCGAATTTTTCTGCACGGTGCACACTGGGAAAAGAGTTCAATCAAGCGGAGGAAAAATCATATCTCCCAAACTAATAGAATGTATGCATGAATTAAAGGGAAGGATGTAGGCTACAACGTGCATTAAAAGTTAGGCAGCTATTTTTAGTCGTCGATCAGCTCTTCTATCTTCTAAATTAATAGTACGATCCACAAAAAAATGTATGGATGAATTATACGCAACGATGAAGGCTTTAAAGTTTGTAAAAAATGAGGCGACTATTATTAATAGAGTGAGCGTATATATTGTTGTATACGACCAATTTTAAAAATTCAAAGTGCATTACAATTTCAAAAGGCATTCTTGTATTTCAAAACATTGAAAACGACTATTTCATTGGAACTTTAATTAGATAACAAGTGGTTTCGGAAGCAAATTACAATAAAATCATATAGAGATATCAACAAATAGGAAAATTTGAAATAGGTGTATAGTTAGAAAAACTGATGTAAAAGGCTCATACGCAAATATCCGCAGATTATTTTTGGAGCAATGTTACTTTACAATATCTATACTAAGATTTCGCAAAAATTTAAGGTATACTCGGGTATACTTTTTTGTATCTCTATAAAGTTTTAGAAAAGTTTTAAAAACAAGATTTTTCTGGATTTATGCATCTAAACCTTAACTGAAAAAGGCAATATGTAAAGAAATCCCGTTGGAAATAGCTGATATAACATTTTATAACAAAAAAAAATCTACTTTGTCCGAAAACGTCCATCATTACCGATTCAGTACGCCAACAAATTTGATCAGTTTTGATCAAAAAAGAATTACAACCCAATTTTTTCTCAATGTTTAATAGTCCATATTTTCTGAACGTGGTAACTTAGTGATAAATAAATTATATTTTTCGATATACTGATTTGTGCACATTGATGCTGCCTTAAGTTTTTTCTTTAATTCAATAGTTTTTCCCCCGCCGCCAGATTTGTTTTTCCCCTCTTTGCGGTGGTCCGAGTTCCATTAGTCTTGAAACTTCGGTTTTCCTCTATGATTTTTGATTCCATCGTTTTTTAATCGGATCGCAAGTTTCAAAGATGCAGATTTATTACCCTTTTTCCAATTGGAACCACTGAGTCTTGCCCAATTCGTCAGCGATGATAGATACTTGTTTCACACATGCATCTCGCAGACTTGGCCTACGGGGTACTTTAACTACTAATGTGCGTTTAACAAATACAATATGAAATTTTGTTACAAAATATTGTATTTCATAAATATTTTTCGGAATGAAGTTGGAAGTGCATTTTGTATTAGTACGAGTTGTTAGTGTTTGTGCTTCAAAAAAGTATGCAACTGTATGTGCTTGCTTACGTAAAAAGAAATATAATAGAACTTAAGAAACCCCGGTATGTTTGTGTGCATACAGCGTAAATTAAACAGTATAAGGAGGATACTTTACTTTTTTAAATAAACTAAAGAGGGGCCTTAGTAAAGTAAGAAATAAACCCTGCAGATAACACGACTAGTCCATACGCGCATGTAAAGTATACTCAATAGAGGACTAGGAATAGTCCAAGAATAACCCAGATGTATAGAGAAAACATGATCGATTTAAAATTACGATGTCCTAGGACTGGACCAAGTTTTGCATAACATCGAAATATTCTCAAAACAACTTTATTTATCTACCGGATAGAGTACTCAAGCGTTCGTGTTTTACCGATTGCAATCGTTAAAACGCGGACACTTGCAGCTTAACTCAAAACTCTTGTTGGGAAATGACATGGTCCATGCCTGCATTACTTTGTAATAGTCCTAAAACTACTCTATGTCACTATTCGGTGGAGCACTAAACCGTTCCTGTTTTTACGATTGCAGTTATTAAAACTTAAACAGTTGTCGGTTAACTAGAAGGTCTTGTACGCAAATGACATGGTATATGACTGTATTGTATAGGACAATGTTGTCACTAGTCCATTTCAGCTAAAACGAACCACGTAGTCTAACAATATCTGCAGGGAATTCAAAATTTGTTACCTTTATTTCTTAAGTTGAATTATATTTCATATGGCTTATTTCTCTAACTCAACTATTTATTTTGATTTTATATTTTAGTTGATTTTTTTATTGCCGTATAGTGGGTCATATATCACTCACTAAAAGTATATCCCGACTAGACGGGATATCCCAACAAGTTCCTGGTCAGATATATGAGCCCCAATATGAGTATTTTGAAAATGTCAGGTTAGTCAGGATTTTGGTTTCATTAATATTAATTAAATGTTAATAATTAAAAATATATGTATATACATATAATAAAATAAAAATTGCAGTTTTTTCTTGTAAGCTAAAAATCTAGTTGAAAAAATAACTCTTTTACCCTAGAGTGGAGAGAACCTAGCACAAGATATGTCACGTAATTGGTTCCCAAGAACCAGCAACGAGAACTTTATATGTGAGGAACCTGTTACTTTTATACGGCGCTCCCATTGGAGGAAATCAATTGACATAATTAAGATACTAAGTAAAATGCTCTATATTCAAACTCAAAGTACTTTGTCCTGTGCTGCTTTTTTTGATTTTAGTCAAGTAAATGTACTTAAAAGAACTATTCTGTTTTGAAAAAATCTGCTTGTACAGTGAGTGTAATTTGCTTTCATTTTTGTTCTAGTTATGTGATGTGCTTTTTTCACCACTCACGACTCGGGAACATATTGTACCATTCCCATTTTCACCAGTCAGAGCGCAAGTACGTTGGAGATAATTGGTACAAAATTTCCCGCAGGGTAGTCAGAATAGGGGAAAATCTGCCCAAAGACCGGCTCTGCGACACCTAGTGGATCTTTTGTGCCGCAGATCTATAAATTAAGTCAAGGTCTCCATGACCCTCCTTATGAAATTCAGTACAGTCAGTTTGAAGAAGCCCGCTTAATATCAGCCAAACACAGAAACTCAGAATGAAAAGCACGCCTTCTTATATTACATAAGACGATATACTTACAGAAAATGTGTGCCGTTGTCCCATCCTCTTCCAAGCATAAGCGGCACAAGGTTTAACGAACTTGGTTACTTTTTCACAGAGGATAATTCAGTCCAAAGTGACCAGAGAGAAACCCAGTAACAATCTGTAAATCATTCCTGTTGAAATTCTAGATGCCACTACATGAAAATGGCTATATCAATGCCTTGGCTTGCCTTCAACCATAAGAAGCCAGCCACACTTCCTTTGCGGTCGATATGCCATTTCCTTTGCCTAGGGACTTGACATATAACCAGTATACGCCACAAAAGGGCTCTGGGCCCATAAGAGAAGTAGCAGAGGCCCTCCTGGCCAATTCATCCGCTTCCTCGTTGCGCGGATGACCACTGTGGCCAGGTATCCAGTAAATGGTAACCTTGCTTTGTAACGATAGCTCCTGTAGTGAGTCAAAGCACTCTAAAGCAAGTTTAGAACGGAATTCCGAAGAAAGGACGAACTTAAGAACTGCCTGAATATCGGAGAAGGTATCTATAAGCACTCCCTTAATGCCCGTACTTAAATTAATACGAACACACTTAGTGATCGCCAGTATTTCCGCTTGAAATATCGTAGGCCATTTGCCCATGGGCACAGAGAATTTCACATTGGGTCCACAGACCCTAGCGTCAACCCCATCTTCCGTTTTTGATCCAAATGCAAGGTAGCTAAAGAAATAAAAAAAAATTATGAAATAAATTTCTTGAGGGCCTTTTTAACAAAACTTTTAAGGCGTCCCCTTTAATAATACTGCATATGAATAATTCTATAATGTGCAACAAAGCGTGGAAGATAAAATGCTTACCATTAACTGTAAGCTGAAATAGTTACAATGCACCAGAATAAGTCTTGGGAATTCTTTAAAACTCCGATAGCATGATGCAACTATTACTACTACTACTACTACTACAATATCAAACAAGTATAGAAAGGCATTGAACTGTTAAAACAACATGTAATTTATTTAAGAAAACAATACTACAATCTCTCCCTCAATCATGAATTTTTTTATTAAGAATTTTCTCACTCTTTTTGTTTCTTTAAACAATAAAGTTGTTAGTTAGTTGGCAGAAACTTTTTCATATTTCATGCAGCGTGTGTAAGATATTACATTAAAGGCCAAAACATTTTGAAGGAAATATATTATCAGCATTTAATTACATATGTGAAGACCTATACCAAAAGAATAATTTAAAAGCCAGCGAAAGTGGCAGCTTTTCCTCAATGTGAAAATCTACTAGCAAACTGTCAGTAACAAGTCTTCTATCTCTGAGATTTTCAATATACCAGTTTAGGAATCACGGACTATCCTTATGGGTATAGATAAAACGATTTGAGTTCTGCTATACACATACATATTTATATACTATTTTACTTTAAGTATATTTGTCTTCACCCCTTAATACGATTTTTAAGCTGCACTGTTTTAAACTAGTAGATTGGTATTTTTGTATTCTGTTTACGCACGCACATTCAGCAACGTATAAAGACGTAGAAAAGTAATCAAATTAAAGTAGTATTTAAAATGCAGAAAGAATAAACACAGCTACATAGCTTGTACTGAACTTGGTTTCATTTATTCATATAATACAGAAACATTTTTATAGCAATAAGAATGGAAAGTAGCAAAAAAAACTAATAAAAAAAGCAACGAGCGTTACTACCAAACTAAATTCACTGTAGATCAAAAACATCATGCTGCACAGTGGTAATAAATCTGTATCTTTGAAACAAACGATCCGATTACAAAACGATGTGTGCAAAAAATCATGGAAGCGTACTTAAGCTCTAAGACTCTTAAAATTTGGACCAGCCTGCTGAAATACAGGTTGAGCTCCAGGGTGTCAAAATTTACTACCTAGGGCATGTAAACTATTGTCAGCCTCATAACTTTTAAATATGTTATCCGATTTTAATGTATTTAAATTTTGTGTAAAGTTTACGAATAGGTTAAGAAAATAAATTTTTTTTATTAAGATACCTTTAATATTTTCGATGATAATTATTGCCAAATGCTTAAGTAATTTTGCAGTTTTGTCTGCAGAATAGTTATATAATGATAAATTGGTAAAATCGATTCATTAGAAGCAAGGGAACACTCTACTCTGCCGGTAGTGATATTCTACAAGAAAAAATTTATATAATACAAAAAGTAATATTAATGTAGTTCCTAGATAAAATACTATGTAAACAAATAATTAAATCTTCTCTAACAGCTGAAAACAAAAGTACATACTAAAAACTGTGCGAGGGTTTCCTAGCCTTACGCTAGTAATCAGTCTTAAAATTGCCGATTACAGAAGTTTCCAAATTCAGGTCAACTTTTGGACTGGAGCAACGGAAAGTGTTGTTTGGGACCCAGATTTCGAATCTGCACACCATAGAGTGTATAGAGGCCAAACCGAAACTTCAAAAACCTAAGTCTGCTGTCAAAAACCTAAGTCTAAGAATGTATTAGTAGAATATTTTGTATTAGTATTGGCTTAAAATAAGCATTAAAACCGCACTTGGTTACAATAAAAAGTATTCTAAGTCATTCAAATGTTCTAAACATGAATTTTCAGAAGGTCGAACAATTATTTTTCTATTAATTAATAAAAATATGAATTTAGAATGCTTTTTCATATATTCGAGGTCAAAAAATATTGATTTGCTAAACTTTTTTTGCAATTTTTCTACTTGGTACTATAGGAACAAAAATGCAATACTGCTGAATGACAAAAATGGTTCAAAACATCGATAAGTTTCAACTAACAAATGTCAAAAAAATTAAATAAATATTTTAAAAATACAGTTAAAAGAACAATAAAATTTGTTTAAAACAGTGTAAACAAAATTTATTAGAACTAAAAAGTGATTGTGCGTGTGAAAAACATACAATTTAAAGGATATATAAGTGTGTTGAAAAAATTCTCGCTCAGGTAAAATGAATTCACAGTACTCGAATGTGTTAAGCGAGTTGTCATTATTTTATTGACAATACGAGATCTGGTTATCTATGTCATTGATAAACACAGATAGCAAGCTCTCGCACTGTCAATAAAATAATGACAACTCTCTTTACACATATAGATATTGTGAATTCAACAAAAATGAGAGGACACCATTTTTGCATTTCAACACATTTGATAGACTATCATTTTTCCACTTGAAAATGCACTAAATCGTAACGTTTTTTCCACGCACAAACACTTTTTAGTTTTATTTAATTTTTTTATTTCTTTTAATATAAATTTTATATATCTTCTTGCTGTAATTTGAAAATATTTTTTTAATTTTGTTGACATTTGTGTGTTGAAATTTATCAAAGTTTTCAACCCTATTTTTCATTGAACAGTATTGTATTTTTGTTCCTTTTTGGGATAAAAATTTTTGGTACCAAATAGAAAAATTGCAAAAAAATGTTTAGCAAATCAATATTTTTTGAGCTCAAATGTATTAAAAAGCTTTCTAAAGTCATATTTTCATTAATTAATAGAACAATAATTGCCTAAACTTCTAAAAATGCATGTATAAAAAATATAAATAGTTTAGAATACTTTTTGTTACAACCAAGTGCGGTTTTAGTGCTGTGGGGAAATTTTTATTTTAAACCAATACTAATACAAAATGTTCTACTAATACATCCTTAGACTTAGGTTTTTGACAGCACACTTAGGATTTTGAAGTTTCTGTTTGGCCTCTATGTACCCTATGATCTATGTTACCAATAACTATAACTAAGACCGAAAATCAGACAGAGAGTAACGAAGCCAATAATAAAAACGCCAACCATAGAGACACATTTCTCATTAATTTTATTAATATTTTTCCTTTTCGATTTATTTTTATTTTTCTTCACTCAAATATTTTTTTTAAGAACAAATACAACACGCGAAGCGAATAGCTTGTCTGCGGAAAACACCCAGGGTCTATGGTGGAAATCGAACCAACGATCTCTGGACTGATAGGCTAGCAGAGGCATCACCAAATGCTTTGTTTAAAAATATTGAAAATTTATAAATAATATTGTAACTTTTTTGCGAGAGTGCAACTTTTAAAACAAAAAAAAAGAGCAAAAATACATTCTCAAAATATAATGAATTCTGTTTCAAATCTGCTACAGTCTACGTATTTAAAATGTCAGTTACATTTCGCCGGAGTTCTGTTTCATTATTTACTTTATAGTCTATATATCGTTAATTAAAACTCAAAAGCCCTATCTAACAAAAATTTTAATTCAGCTTTTAGTAAATTCTGATGTATTTTACTAACAAACATAGCGATAATATTAAGAAAATGTAAAAGGAAAAAGAACTAGCCAATTAAATAATTTAGCGTGTGTATTGACTCTCCTACAAAATGATTAAAATGTTAGTTGGGCCGGTTTCCGTTTCATTTGACGATATGCATAAAACTTTTAATGGTCCAGTTAAAAGTATTATGCTAAAAAACAAATGGGTAAACTATTAAAAACTATGTCGCCATAATTATAATCTATACCTTCAGTTCTTTCTAAACAAATTTAATCAATTGTAGTTTTCATAGTAATAGAGAGAAGCTAATTTCTGTATACTATAGTTATAGGAAAATTATCATTTACAATTTTTAGCCGTTAAGAAACTCCTCACATAGCTAGTTTAAAATTAAACAACTCTCCATAAACCAAGTCATAAAAAATTAAACAGAAATGAGAGTGTGCCTTAAGTTTTTTATGATTTATTAAATAAAAATATATTTTCTAACTCTCAAACAACTTTTGTTTTAAAATTTTATTACATTTTCGCCATATTACTTTATTGACTTATAAAACTTTTTTTATATTCTTATTTTCCGATATCAATTCATATAAAATTACTATGGCTCATTTACGATATAAATAAAAGAAGCCACAATTCTTGCTTAAGCAGAAAAGTATTCTTTCCTCTAACAATCCTCCTACAATCAATGAAATGGCGAAAACTTTTACATTTTAGAATAAATGTCAAAGAAAGCATTATGTAGTATGTATATTGTTCTAGTCGTATGAAATTTCAAACTCTTTGTTTTTACAACGTTGCATGTTTAATGAACTTGACAAAAACCAATAAAGGAAATATGTTCCAAGATCCATTCAAGAAAATTCATAAAAATTAAGGAATAATTCACAAAGGGTATGTGTTTTTTTATACTGGTTTATTAATAGGAAAATGTAAAGACTAATATTTATTTGTGACAGAATCAGAAATTACAGGGAGCATGGATGTAAAAAAGTTTTAACGTTGCAGGAGTAAAACATTAATTCTAAGAATTATTTCTTATAAATATAAGTAAAAAGTTTTTCATATGCATATGTACCATAATGCGAAAAAGATGCTGTGCATATGCGAAATATAACTTGTTTTTAACAATTTTATTACTTATTGATTTTGTAAATTATTTTAATGGTTATTAGGCTAAAGTTCGCAGCGTTTAATTCAGAAAGAATTGGGCATAATTCATATTCCAAGGAACAAGGGAAAAATTAACATCAACTTTATTTTTCAACGTACACAGCAAAACAGAGTAGCGCCACGTTCGGAAGCCGCTACACTTCCATCGTCAGTGCTCACGTGTATTTTGCTTATCACCACTTGTCAGATGGACTTGCTGAATGTGATTTCACTTCTTTTTGTGTGTTGTTAAAATAAAAACAGCTGATTCTTATGTATTTTTATCTCCTGATGACGATGGAATCGTTAGTTTTTCCCTAACTGCTCTAGTTTCAAAGATATAGTGACATTTAGCATTTGTATAATTTACTCCACTTTTTGTATTATTCGCTTACTATTTCAATAGAAAAAATTATCATAGGCTTTTATTTTAATACCCATGTGTTTGAATTTTTTTTTTAATTTTATTTTTTTTTTCTTTGGTTTTTAAATATTCCAATACAAAATTTTGATAGAAAAAAATGCTATTTTTTCTTATCAAATATTTACGATTTTTAGTGTTTAATTTTACGAATTTTGTGATAGGTCCCATTTCCGTAAGATAAATGTTTGAATTTATGAATTTAGTAATAAAATACGAATTATAGTTTTTTCTGTGCGCGTCCAGTCCTCCAAACTTTAAAATGCTTTATGGATTATTAATATACACAAAATTTTCTTTCATTTGGGTTGAGCTACATTGATGAGTATGGCAGGATAACTTACTGTTATTGCAAGGATGCTAAAAATCGTGTATTTTTGGTTTAATCTTTACAACTTTTTTTATTTTAATATTTCGAAATTAAAATAACTGATCCTTATGTAGTTTCGTCCGCTGATTACGAAAATAGCTTTATTATTTTTCTAGACATAGGTATGTGTATTAGAAATTATAATTTTAAAAGCTCAAAATACTTTTCTTAACGACGTTGGAGCCAGTCGTAAAATCGATGATAGAATTCAGCTTGTTATACTTAACACACATTTTTCGAAATGGATCAAAAATACCATAATTGGAATGAAAATATTGATGGCTAATAGGGTTGTAGTATCTTGTTGGACGATTCGGAATATTCGCAGAAGAAACCCGGAGTCAATAATTAAATTTATTAAGCTGTTTATGAATGAACAATTCATATATATTCTCCCGCTGTTCAGTGTAGAAAGACTAAAAAATACAAGGCGGCTTTCATATGATTGGAGAATAATATTTGGATTCCACGGGAGGCTACGAAGAAAAAATAAAAGAAATTGTTTCTGGACGGATTAAATTTTTCTTATGTGAGTTTCATATTGCGGGTCCCATACTACAGAGGCGTATTTCAAAATAGGTCGTACCAGTTAGGTAAACAATTGTCTTATGACATATGGATCATCAAATTATTTTCCCCAGCGTTTTATGAATCCTGATACTCCTTTGGTTTCTTTCACTGTTTGTGAAATATGCAAATTAAAATTTAACTTTCTATATAGTAATACGCCAAGGTTGATGAATGTGTCTACTTTCTCGAGGTTATACTCATTAATTCTATAGCTGCAGAGTACTGGGCTTCCTCTGCAAAACATCATATATTTGCATTTTTTTTTAATTGAGATAAATTAAATTGCACCATTTATTAAAATTATCCAGGTCTAATTCAAGTAATGAACAATGTTGAGTATTTTTGTCTGTGGGATTGTTGTGACTGAGAAAAAGATTTACTTCATCAGCGTACATTAAAATCTTGCAATATTTACTGCAGGATAGTAGATCATTTATATAAATTAAGAATAATAGTTAACCCAGGTGGCTGGCTTGAGGGACTCCAGATGGAACAAAAATATTTTTAGACATTAAGCTTCTGAATAAAACACTATGCGTTCTATCAGAGCAAATTACGTATAGCATTTATAAAAGTAGATGGTTGTAAATTTGGAGAAGTAACATGCGTCGCTTCCGGGATAGTATACGGATAATTGGAATGTGCATTCCCTTCCTTCATTGAGTAAGACGTTGAAAAGGATTCGGCAAACATGTCACAAATTTGCACATCATTAGAAAATTCAATATCATCCAGTTTTACAATAGATTGATATTCAGAAACTGTACGTTTTGAATTGAAGAATTTATAGAATAATTTTAGGTCACTTTTGAAGTTAGATTTTACTTTTGATAAATAATTATTGTAGCAATGGCCATTTTTTAGGTTATAAGCTGATCTTGATACTACATATCTAGCATAATCTGAATTTAAGCCGAATTTTCGAAATGTTTTATAATGTTTGTTCTTTAAATTCTTGAGCCTTGTAAGTTATTTTGTATTCCAGGGCGAACTATTGCGAACCATTCTCCGCACCATTGGAACTGATTTCTTAAAACAATTAAATAGGCCAATATAAAATTGATTTAAAATCAAATCGATTTGTAAAGGATTATTACATGTATTATATTCGAACCAATTTTTGTTTATCAAAAGGTGGTTTAACTTATTAAAGTCTGTATTCTTAAAATCAAAGACTTTTACATTATTAGAATTATATTTTGATAGCTGTTGAGTTTGGATGAACATACTAATTTCTAGGGTTGGGTGATAGGAATCTTCAGCTATCAATAATGGATAAATGCGTTTTATTGAAAAATCTTAGTACTATCAACAAATACCAAATCGAGTAATCTATCTGATGAATTTATTATGCCATTAATTTCAAAAAGTGCCAAATCTGCAATGTCGTCGATAATGTTATTGTTAATGTTTGATTCGGAGATAATTGACTTAAGAAATTTGTATCTGGACTTTCGCTCCACACTATATTAGGAAGATTAAGTCTCCAAGAACGATGACGAAGTCACCAAGTTTTGCCTGACTTGCAATGAATTTTATGGCCTTCACATGTAACTCATATATATGAATGCTTGCTATGACGTCATTGATGTACAAAAAATGGGGACATCCACAACAAATTATGCACTGACACATATAATTTATGAATAAAATAAAATTCTTTATATGTATATATTTGTACATAAGTCTAAGTTTTAATTATTAATTTGAACGATTTAACAATTTTTAGAAACTTTAAATAAGACATTATTCATTTCTTTTCTTAACATTTTCACTTTTTTGTTTGCCCATTAAAGTTTTTAGATTTTTTGTCTACTCTGTTCCCATTAGGACTTTTTCGTTCGTTTTTTAACATGAGTTTTAACTTTCGTCAATTTCATCAGTTTTATTTTTCTTGTGTATTCATTTCTGTAGTTTTTTTTTTGTTTTTTTTTTTTGTTTTGAGGAAAGAATAAGGGACAGTTAAGCAAGTAAAGATTTTATTGACTGTAAGATACAGTACAACATGTGTTTGAAAAATAATATATTTAAAAAAGAGTAGAATTGAGGCCCCTTTAGTAGCAAAATTATGTGCCGAACCATATTATAGGTTTTTATACCGTTACACTTGAAAGAAACAAAACATTTCTTGTCCACTTAGACCTCACTGCCAATCACCACAGCTGCACTAAAAATACGACACCCTCTCGCATAAAGTTCCAGAAATCGAACAGGTTGCCAGTCTGCGTGCATCAATCATGCGACGTTTTTATGAAAGTTTCTCTTGCCCCTACGGTATAGATAGGACCATGTGGCAGTTATGTACAGATATCTATTCCAACGATCCTTTTAAATTGCTGCTGCCGTCCAAATGACAAAAGTAAGCAAAAAGCACCTCTATCTAAGATTGGCAAAAAATACGATTAAAAATCTGTGTTGGATTTTCCCAAGAAGTTCCCAATAGTTTCCCACTTGGGAAGAGCTTATGTTAAATCAATAATTTGTAAATGTTCCTCTTATGTTAAATCAATAATTTGTAACGTTTTTGTGCGGTTTAAGCGCCCTTGTATGAGTTTTTAATCAAGAGAGTATATTAAAATGAAAAGTAAAAGTCAATTCATATAACCATGATCAATCACGAAACTCAAATGCATCTAAGCTATTTCAAAATTTTATAGCGCATTATGAGTCTTTCTACAAACTTCATTTCTAAAAATAATTTAATTAAACTCCCTAATGTCTGCAAGATTAACAACAAGTTTCAAATCGCTGTAGGGCACGAAACTATATAAAACAAGAAATATCAATCTTCAAGTTTTGTTCCTTTTTTTCCTCTCAATTATTTTTTGTGCCCTGCTTATTGTAAGCTCCTTTATTTTAGATATACGTAAAAATGTATGTGCATAAAAGATACATACATATAATATTTCTCTTATTCCTGCTGTCCACTCATTTATTCTTTCACTTATTTCTTTACTCCGCTATTAGCTTCAACTATAGTTGCTTGACTTAAGTGGATTTTTCTATTTCATCTGCAATTTCCTTGCTAAACAATGAGCTTTTGCTGTATGTCAAAGTTTTTTTCTAACTTTTTTTTCTTAATGTTTAGTGATGTTTGATCAAGTTAATTTACCGGGAAATTATAATTGTTTAAGCTTTTTTAGTTATTTTGTTCTCAAATATATTTTATCTGATTTTTATCCATTTGTCCAAAAGTTATTTGCTTTTTGATAAATGATTGTTATAAACTATTAAAAGAATGTTGGTGGGTGAAATAATAAGTTCATCTGATGCCAATAGAGAATGTGTTGTATACAATAATTTAATAAAAAGAAGATACCCAGCAAATATATCATGTTTCTCGCAGCAGGATGCTCAAAAGGAAGGCAGGGATCTGCCAGTTTGCATAAATTACGAAGTTAGTCGCATCTTTAACACGAACTGCATTTACCATGCCACCGGTATGGTAAATGCAGGCGCCGAATTTTTTTCAATGAAATTATTGAGATATATTTGACTATATTTACAAATTTGTTTGTAGGTCCGTTCCTAGACAAAATATTTACTATATCATTAAACTCCTTTAAAGAAAATGAAATTTAGTTTTTTCTGTGTAGAGTTCCAAAAATTCCATCTCGATAAAGTGGGCATCAGCGAGTATAGATGGTTAGGTAATTTGAGAGTTTATAACAAACACAGGCGAAAAGTTCATATACTATTGCAATGAAAATCAGCGCACGGAAGGTGTAGGCTTACTACTCAGTCGTGACGCAGCTAAAGCGTTAATAGAGTGGAAACCAATATCTTCTAGGATAATGACACTCGAAAGACAACAATTGTACAGGTGTACGCACCAACAGAAGGCAGCGACCTTGAGAAGAAATTTTAATTTTACAACATGCTGGAAACAACCTTTGCATCAATCAAGAAAGAAGACATAAACATTTTAATTGGCGATTTAAATGCCCAATTAGGATATACAAACTCGAATATAGATCACGTAATGGGAGAGCAGGGAATCGGTAACCAAAACGAAAACGGAGATTAGTTAATAGATGTATGTAACACCAGAAGGCTTGTTATTGGGAGCTCACTGTTCCCGCACAAACTATGCCACAAAATCAAATGGCGCTCCCCAGACAACATAACGCAAAACCAAATCTACCATTTCTGCATAAGTAGAATATAGAGAAATAGCCTGCTCGATGTGAAAACATTTAATAGCGCAGACGTAGAATCTGAATACTTCTTATCCATAGCAAGAATGAGAATGCGGATAATGGCAAGACCTAAGTACAACTTCTCTATAATGAGCCCATAAAATGAACTAACCATTTTAGTTACCTTGGAAGCATGATAACGCCAAGCGGTGGCACATCCTAGGATATTACGTCCCGCATAAACAAGGCCAGAGGAATATTATCCCAACTCCAAAAAATTAGGGCTTCCAACTGTATGTCAGTCAAAGCCAAAATTAGAATATACAATTCAAATGCTAACATTAGCCTTAATTAGAAAACTACAAACCTTTACGAACCGATATCTATGAAAATTTTCGAAAATCTGGTGGCCTCAAACAATCTCCAATCAACAACTACTGGCTGCAACTAAAGAAATTCCAATTAACCTCGAAGTTAGAAGAAGAAAATGGCGATGAATAGGTCATACACACAAAAAAATATACCAAAAACATTTTTTATCAACCCCTTGTTTGGAACTATTTTTATATTTTATTAATGTTTTTGTCCGCTTCTAGCAACAACTTTGTTAGATTTTAATTTTGATAGTAATGTTGACAACTTTTAATTTTTAAAGCAAAATAGAACCGAAAATATTTGGGTGTTGTTATATTGTAAAGAAAAATAACGTTTTCAAGATGTCGAAATATTCTTATGCGTTCTGTTCTAGTAAACGATATTGTTTGCCATATACAAGTATGTACATTTTTAAAATATTTAAATTTGTTAAAAAAAATTTAGTGATTTTGGTTAAAATTTTGTTCAAAAACATAATTATTTTAATTGAAAAAATAGGTGGATTTTTTCAAACAAATTTTTGTATTTGAATATACAAATTTATTTATAGGTCCTGAATTAAACAAAAAATTATTTGAAATTCACAAATACTTGATCAAATTCAAAAAATTATATTTTGTGTGTACGCTCAGAAAAGACGTGAAAGAAAGTTGCCGTGAATCATTGTGGTGGAACCAGCAAGAATCCAGAAACCAAGATCGATCGAAAAACTCATACCAATGCTGAACTAAGCCAGACAAATAAATCCTGGAACTAATTGAAAAAAACTATCCAAAAATAGAATTTACTACAGATCTTTCGTTATCGCCCTACGCTCCACCCAGAGTTTTATTTTATTATTTTATTATATTATTCTAAGGAATTGCCACATGAGTTATTTCAAATAAACACTAACAAATTTAAAGCTTGCTCTCATTCTACATATCTCATTTATTGTATGAAGGAGAAAGATTTATAATAGAACACAATTTGTTTTTCCTGTAATTTAACGGTGGTATAATTGAATGACGCAATAAGACCAAGAGACATCATCTTAGAGCATTTTTGATGTTTGGAAAGAAGCGCTGTTTTATGTCAACAACAAGAGCTGCCATGTGGGACATCGCGAACAAAAATCATGCATATTCGAAGCGAATTTCGAAGCAGAAGAAGCAACAATAACTAACTTCTCTCGCTTATAAACCTGCTTCGACCGAAGCAGTAGTGTTTGCTGGGTAGCTATAATATAAATGGTTAACTTTCCTAAGAATTTGCATTATTAAGCCGTTAAATTTTTTTATGCAAAAAAGAGATATTAAAAATATCTTTGCTGTTATAAATAAATAATTGTTCAAGGCTTTTTGAAGAAGTACAAATAATATATCGTAAGCTTATATTTTTCACAACACTTCATACAATTTGATAAATCTATGCAGACGTTTCCAAAGAAAAAGCAGTTCAGAAACAACAATTTGTGTCAACATTATCTAGTACACAAAGCGGTAAGTTTAAAAATGATAAAATATATAATGTTTTTTCATTTTTTAGACTATAAGCGAATTATTTTCAATTCAAAGTTTATTTTTCAATATTTTTAAGCATTTATAAACTTTCTTCATTTCAAAATAAAAACATAATATATATGTTATTACTTTTATGTTTGCTGACATAGTACGAGCTCTTGAAGATTCTTAATTATGATTTCATTTTTCTCACATAAATTGTTCCACATGTTTTCATTTCGCATACTTTATTTATGAGCCACATGTAAAATGTGTTTTCCATTTCCATTATATATTATATTCTTTATTTTTTTTTTCATTACTATTTTATTTTGATCCTTCATTCGGCTCTTTCGGCCTTCATTTTATTTATTTATCACATAAAACATACGTTCTGGCAATAAATAATGACCGCGATTTCGAAGCTTCAAAAATTATTTTATTACAACTACAATGTTAAAACGTATATTAACTTTTGTGGTATAAAATTAATGTATATGGGTAATTTCATGTAAAATCGACCCATAACTAGGCACGACCCATTTCAATTTTGATGAGATTTGGTCAGATGTTTTTTTTATGCCATGAGGAACTTATGCCAATGGAAAAAACTAATAAAATTTATTTCAACACTAATGACATATTCAGAATAAAATAATTTCGCAAATTTGCCCAATTTCTTGAGATTAGTTTTTAAATATCTCTAAAACTATTTTATATACAAGGATTATTTTATGTCGTTTTAAATAAGATATTTGGGGCTACAAAAGCAAAAAAAAAGTTATTTTTGAAGTTTTCAAATTTTAGAAACCGACTAAATCAAAAACCTATATTATTTTGGCTGAAATTGTTATCAATAATACTTCTA
This sequence comes from Panzeria rudis, assembly GCA_956483635.1. Taxonomy (NCBI): domain Eukaryota; kingdom Metazoa; phylum Arthropoda; class Insecta; order Diptera; family Tachinidae; genus Panzeria; species Panzeria rudis. Next base: position 121,118,038 of record OY101447.1, read on the forward strand.
AAAGTTCTTTAAGGATCCTCAAATTGTCAAAAAGTTGTTTTTGTCCTTCTTAAAATATAAAAAAAATTTACGTTTTTAGCACAACATTTCCAACATAAAATTTCATCATATAAACAAAAGCACAACTTTATCAATATTATTAATTTTTTCGTTCCAAAACTTTAAATTAAATTTAATCCGCCATCAATCGCGCATTTTTGTTTTTGTACTTTAAACAACCCAAGTTAAAATTTTTATTTTATCAGAACTGCAAGCAAATAGAGCTTCATAATAAAGATGTTCGTCTTATAAAAGGTTAAAATTGAAACATAATAGGTTTTTGTTAGTTGTTCTTTTTTTTATTTAACAATTTGGTGTAATAAAATAGGTTAGCAAATAAAGAAATAACACTTCCTTTTTAAGAATACTTCGTTTAATGTAACAAATGAATTTGCTTTATTAGTTAACTTATTATGTAATTGTACTAAACATAGAAAATATTGTAAAAAAAAGACATAATGATAGTTTATTGCAAACATTGGCCATGTGGCTTTTGCATATAAATGTTTGACAGAAATGGCATACAGTTTTAACTTTTAATTCTCTTAAACGGAGATAAATGGAGGCAAACGGAGCATCTGATCCTTTTTGTGTTATTTTGCGAACTTTGGGTGCATCGATCATCCTTTTCAGAGAATACATGGAATTATATAATGGAATTACAATAACTAGATATAATGGGGTGTAAAATTCACCCCGCGAAAGTAACAGCACCCCTTATTCAATTGTGGATTAATACGAAATATGTTGATAATGTGATAACATACTTTTGGAGGCCACCGGAAGCTTATTCTGGATAAGGTTTTCCGCCGATTTTTTGATACGCGGCTAGTCATTCGCGATATATAACAGCAAACATGATCGACGTTGATATTTATACACTTTTTCAAGTCGTATTGGGTTCTGTAAACATTTTGTTAGAAATTCAATTATTTTTTTACCATTGTTTCATGTCTGTGAGAATACCTTTCAGATAACTACACAGAAAAAACATCATTTTTTGAATTTGAACAAGTATTTGTGAAATTCAAATATTTTTTTGCTTAATTCAGGACCTATAAATAAATTTGTATATTCAAACACAAAAATTTGTTTGAAAAAATCCACCGAATTTTTCAATTAAAATAATTATGTTATTGAACAAAATTTTAACCAAAATCACAAAAATATGTTAAAAAATTTAAATATTTTAAAAATGTACATACTCGTATGTGGCAAATAATGTCGTTTACTAGAACAAAACGCATAAGAAATTTTCGACATCTGCAAAACGTTATTTTTCTTTACAATATAACAACACCCAAATATTTTCGATTCTATTTTGCTTTACATTAATAACATTAATCCATATATTATATAAAAATGAGGTGTATGTATGTTTGTTTGTTTGTTTGTTTGTTTGCAGATTTTTGTTACGGCATCACGCCTAAACTGCTGCACCGATTTAAATGAAAGTTTGTACACAGATAGACATTTGGCCCACAATTAATATAGATTATATGTTTTTCCCGGATTTTGGACCAGGAGGGATAAAATGAGTCAAAACCACCTTCTACGCATTTGGCATTTGTTACGGCATCACGCCTAAACGGCTAAGCCGATTTAAATAAAATTTAGTACACAGATAGATATTTAGTGCAAAATTAATATAGCCTGTATTTGTTTACCGGTTTTTGGATCAGGAGGGGACAAAATGGGTAAAAACCACCCCCTACGCACAACTCTGTCATTTTTTATAGCATCACGCCTAAACGGCTGAACCGATGTAAATGAAATTCGGTACATAAATAGATATTTGGCCCACAATTAATATAGGCTATATTTTTTCAGATTTTGGACCAGGAGGGGAAAAAATTGGTCAAAACCAGCTTCTATGCACAACTCTGTCATTTGTTACGGCATCAAGCTTAAAGGGCTGAACCGATTTAAATTAAATTTCGTACACAGAAAGATATTAGGCCTACAATTAATATAGGCTATATCTGTTTCCCTCATTTTGGACCAGGAAGGTATAAAATGGGCCAAAACCACCCCCTACGCATTTGGCATTTGTTACGGCATCACGCCTAGATGGCTAAACCGATTTAAATAAAATTAGGTACCCAGATAGATATTTAGCGCACAATTAATATAGTCTGTATTTGTTTTCCAGATAATGGACCAGGAGGGGACAAAATGGGTCAAAACCACCCACTACGCACAACTCTGCCATTTGTTACGGCATCACGCCTAAATGGCTAGAACGATTTAAATAAAATTCGGTACGCAGATATATATTTGGCCCACAATTAATATAGCCTGTATTTTTTCCCAGATTTTGGACCAGGAGGGGACACAATAACTCAAAACCACCCCCTACGCACAACTCTGTCATTTGTTACGGCATCACGCCTAAACGGCTGAACCGATTTAAATGAAATTTGGTACACAGTTAGATATTTGGCCCACAGTCAGTAAAAGCTGTATTTGCTTCCCGGTTTTTTTCCAAAAGCTGTGGGGATTTTTGACCCCCCTTCTCTACCCAAATGTTTAACTCTGTCATTTGTGAACCGATTTTCAAAATTGGTTTTCTTTGTTTAAAAAGTTTTACTTGCAGTTTGTTCCCATAATTTTTTTTCGAAAGTTTGTGGGGGTGGGGTCGGTGTTGTGGGAGGGGAATTCGGTTCTCCACGCATAACTCTGTCATTTGTCGACCGATTCTTAAAATTCATTTTTGGTTTGAAATGGTTTGCTTGCGGCTTAGTCCCATAATTTTTTTTTAATCGTTGGGGAAATTTGTTAACATTACTTAACTCTGTAATTTGTGAACCGATATTCAAATTTTTTTTTTGTTGGAAAGGTTTTGCTGCCAGTTTGGTTCCGTAACTTTTTTGCGAAAAACGTGGAAGGGGAGAGGGGGAATTTTGGCCACTCACGCATAACACCGTCATTTTTCAACCGATTTTTAAAATTATTTTTTGGTTTGAACAGGTTTGCTTACAGTTAGGTTCCATAATTGTTTTTCCAAAATTGGTGTGGGCTATGCCCCCTCCCACCACATTACTTAACTCTGTCATTTGTCAACCAATTTTTAAAATTCTTTTTTTTTGGTTTGAAAGGGTTTGCTTAGTACCATAATGTTTTTCGAAAATCGGTGGAGAAATTTTCTCCCCCCATCACCCAACTCTGTCATTTGTAAACCGATTTTAATTTTTTTTTGTGTAATAAGGTTTGCATAAATTTTAGTCCCATAATTTTTTTTAATTTTTTTTTAAATCGGTGGGGAAATTTACATGATTAAAGCTGTCATAATGAACTGATATTCAAAATTCTTTGTTTGTTTGAAAGGCTTTGCCTGCAGTTTTATTCTGTAATATTTTTTTAAAAATCGATGGGGAATTTTCAAAATTCTTTTTTTATTTAAAAGGGTTTGCCTGAATTTTAGTTCCATAATTTTTTTTCGAGAATTGGTGAGGAAGTTTAAGATTAACTCTGTCATAATTGAGCCGAACTTCAAAATAGTTTTTTTTGTTTGAAAGGGTTTGCATGAAGTTGGTCACATAGAAGTGGATATGGAGCGGACAAATTCGTATCCCGATATATTGATTATCGCATAACTATGCCATTTCTTTACCGATTTCAAAAATTTTTATTTGAAAGGACACAAAAGGTTTGGTACTATAAAAAATTGCGGACAAACACACAATTAGTAGCAGGATACACTATTTGATCTAACACATAAATGCGTCCGTATTATAATCATTATAATCTGTTCAATGGGATCCTTGTAATGAAATCGGTTTCTTCAGAGTTATTTCGTCCATATTGCTAGACCAGATAGACGAATTAAGGACTTTTCCTCAAAATTTTTAAAGCCCGTGCATCGCCGGGTCGAAAAAAGCTAGTAATATATAAAAATAATTCCAAACAACAGGTTGATAAAAAATATGTTTGGTATATTTTTTTGTGTGAATTTCATTTCATAGTTGTTGTTTGATAGAAATGTCAATGTAAAAAAGACGTAAAAAAGAGAATTTTACATAGTTCCATTGTTAAAATAACATCACTTTCACATCAGCAACTAGAAAACTATCATTATTTGAATTAAACATGCATATTATTGTTCATATATGCAAAATAATAATCTTTAGCTAAAATCTATTTCTTTTATTTGCAGTAGTAGTATGCGCCATTAAAATTGTTTGGATAAAACAAAAATTTTGTATGAGAAAAATTAACAAATAAAATTATTGTAGAGGAGCAACTCTATATTGGCGAAACTACGTAAGTTAAGACGAAAAACAAGGGACGTCTTCTGCAGGCGCAAATTATTACGTACTCGTCCATACGGCATTCGCGCAAGTCTTGATTGCAACGCGTTCTCTAAACATGCTGTTAGTTAAGTTGGATATAGGCCTTTCCGAATATGACCTATGTACATCGTTATATGACCTATACATCATTATAATTTCATATGCTCTAAAAAACCAGGTTTTGCCTGTTATAGCAGCTTGAATGTATACACTTTTTTTAGCAATCTAACTCGCACTGCTTTGGAATCAGAGCTGCGTATGTTTAACAGTGGATTATTTCTGATCAACAATAATTGAAAATATGCCTAACTGATTAATTATTCCGATTGGCTTAACAAAATATGAACATTTCGCTAAAAAATCATAAATTCATTTTTGGTTCATTGCAGATGTCCTTGCAACAGCTAAGATGTGTCACTTTTAATAAATTCTTTCAAGGAGTAAACAAGAGAAAAATATATAGACTCACAAATTAATTTCCTGTTTATCAACGTCGAAAATTTTTTTCTTTCTTACAATTTCATTTACAACAACAACAACAACAAATTCAAAAAATTCTGTTTTTTGTATTATATGTAATTATTCGAAACAAGGACAATAATTAAAATCAAAAACATTGACAATTTATAGTTCTATCTCGAAAACTTTTGAAATTACCCATATACTACATACAAACATACTAGCATGTATGTGTTTATATGAAAGAGAGAGAGAGAGAGTGGCATAAAAATGTGTGGTAAAATAAAAAATATACCAGTTAATATCTTGACACTCATTATTGTCAAGGGGTGGCAAAAGTTAAAAAAAGGGAAGGTTCACAAATTATTTTTGATTAAAAGAGAAATTAACTCAGTGTATAAATCATATTTATCCCTTTTTATGTCGTGCAATTAATCAAGTAGCTGCCAGCTGGTATTAAACTCTTAAGTTAAAGCAACAATTGGTGGTAAAAGATAACAAACCGAATTAAAAAAATTATTTATATAAACTATTGATTTTTTCTACGGCTTTGGTACGTACAGTGAATCTTTTCTAGGCTTTCTAAGTAAATTGAGGCTTCGCTAGTTTTTTAAGCATATAATTTTTAGTTTTTATATAATTAAAAAACACTTACCTCTAAACTTTCTGCTGTGATTTATTTCAAATACATACAAAATTGTGTAACTAATGTATTTCTAACAGTTCAAGGCGTTGTATGTTACGAAATAGAAGGGTTGTGGATTTTTGATTTTCGTAACGTTTTAATTCAGAAAGAATTGGGCATGATTAATATTCCAAGGAACAAGGGAAAAATTAACATCAACTTAATTTTTCAACGTATACAGCAGAACAGAGTTACGCGCCACTTTCGGAAGCCGCTACACTTTCATTCCGTTCGAAATTATCATATTAGTTAAATACAATTAATATTACCTTTGTTTCATAGTTTTTTTAGTTGTCTCCGTTCGACATTTTTGGGTTTATTCCCTTCATCGAAATCGTGATTCAATTCACTTTATATTTTCTTTCTGCTCAGATTTTTTCATTTTGTATCCGATGTTCCTATACCCGGCTGACAACCTGTAGCTTATATTTCTATTTTAATTGAAAAGGATATCAATACTATGAATAGCGAGATAAGCAAAAAAATATAATCTTCAATCAATATACTGATATATACTCTTCAACCAATTTTGCTTTTCAAACCACTCCTACTTATCCGATTACACTATGAAACAATATGGAACTTTTGTCATGGCCTTTGATCGCTACTATATTTTTTTGATCTGTTATGGCCCCTTAATTACTAAAACAGCCGAAATTTAAAATTCTATGAACACGCTTTTTTAATTTTTTTCTAAAATTTGGGATTTTTCAGGAGGCTGATAAATAGTTCTATCGCTGTAGGATTAACAATTTTACTTACCCCAAATACTTTATATTACTCTAATATATATTTTTAAAATCTAATATACCCGTAATCAATTTACCTCTTATAATATTACCGTTTTTTATTAAAAAGGACTTCGTGATGTATACCTCTTAGATGGTTTTCAGCAGTACTACTGTCCCTCAAAATATAGGACTTACTGGATTTCACCTATCGATAGAGGGCTAAAGTGATAATTCCAAGAGTATAAAAAACATGTTTTGAAAACATTTGGCTTGTTGTAGTTTACCTCCCACCTACAGATGTAATTTATTATATTTAAAAACCCTACATGCATAAAGTTTTATTTCTACATATCGTCACCTCATTATTTGTTTGACCCACCGACCATTTCAAAAAAATTTAGTGAGGTATGGGATATATATATATATATATATATATATATATATATATATATATATATATATATATATATATATATATATATATATATATATATATATATATATATATATATATATATATATATATATATATATATATATATATATATATATATATATTTGGAATACCCTCTTAAAGAACAGGAAACCTGTTTAGCGGAATTATTTCTGGTTTCTGAGATATTAAGAATTCATTCTGCTCGACAACAAAGTTTTAACACTTTTTTTTAAGTTTAAATAAACAAACTAAGAAACAGAAATCAAGTAAAATACTAAGTTTTATCAATATTGACTTTTTATTCTTTTCTAACAACATTTTTTATATGTTTATTTTCTATAAACGAAACTTCATCTCAAGACAAGTTACTCAATACACAGCAGTTAGTATACACATGCATCACAAAAAGCTTATTTTAAAAAATAAATTTAAAAACCTGCTCATGCAGCACAAAGCCAGACTTTTTACTTTTAGTAAAAAGATATTAACTTCTAATTCCATGAAAGTTCACAAAAATTTAAATTTTTCTTCAAAACATAAGCAGGAAGCAGTGCTGAAAATACAAAAAAATCAATAAGGTATATTTTGTGAACACTTCATGTAAATTTTCTTTGTCTTTTTTCCATTCAGACTTTTGGGCATATGCGCTAAACCAATAATGAGGTGACGATATGTAATAATAACTTTGAATCTTTCGAAAAACAACAGTGCACTTCTTTTCTTTCATTTATACACTTTGGTGTAAGTAGATGCACTTTTTCGGCAGTTGCATATGCGGCAAAACTAGGTACACTATTCTTTAAATTTGCTTAGGACAATCCAACAAAACAACAGAATCTTAAATGAGTTTTTGAGCAAATATTTAAAAACTATTGTGTAAATCAAATTTTTTATAGGAGTTAAAAGTGTTATATTCTTTGAACATACGGCAAAAAGAACACTAGAAATATTTAATAAGATTAAGGAAAACTGTTGAATTTTTTGAAGAAGAAAAATAGCGAATATTAATTACCATGAAAATTAAAAAGCTGAAAAACAACTCTAAGAGTGACTTAGCATGAAATTGATTAAAAGTGAATGAGATTCTTGAATGCTGTTAAAAATATAATTTAATTGAATAATTAAAACGAACTTTACCCGAAATATTTAAATTTCTTTGACTAAAAAACCGCATACAGTTCGACAAAAATTCATAATTATTTCTAAAAAATAAAGTAACTAATGGACTGCTATTTAAATAAAATGTATAACTATGTATTATAAAATCTATAATGGTTATTTGCGAAAATACATATAAGGCTTGGGAAAAAATTTATAATACCATTAGAAAGAGCCTGTGAAGCTTATTATGAAAATATAATAATCCAAAAATCGAAAACTTTTACATTCGTATTTCGACGCAGCCTTCTGCTTGTTTATTCCATCAAAAAAACTTCGAAAAAACGTTTCAAAGTTTGGGCTTAGATAATTTTTTCATTTAAATTAAGAGAACAATAAATGACTGATATTTAAAACGCATTAGCTAAGTGGTTAAATACTTACTTTTATAAATATAAATCAGCTTTAAAATTACCTAGCGCGATTTTCTCACTTTAGTAGTTTGCTTTTTAAACTTTTTATAATTAAACAAATTTATCTGTTTAAAACAAATGCACGCACTTTCTCTTTTGTCATACGTTCCAAAAATACAATTTTCATTTACAGACATATAATTTTAAGGGCATTTTTTGATAAACATCACCCATTTTTTTGTTCTTGCCTAAAAGGCAGACATTGACCAACTTTCTGTTTTATCGTTAAATACGTACACAATTTTATTATTTATTTTTTTTGTGTGGTTAGTAATGCGTTTATGTTATTGTATATATTTAATCTATCTCTCTTACCACCCATTAATTATTGGTTATATATGTTGTTGTAAGTGAACGAAAATATATGCCTGGTTGGATATGCATATCTATGTAATATGAATTTAAATACAGTACATGATGGACTCCAGAGAGCAATGAAAGCTTAATGTAAATTAAAACGGAGCAACAAAAAAACGGTTGTTTAAAATACCTTCATAAATTTCGCGGCTCATAATAACGAGTGGTGCGGTTGACGATTCTTAAAATACTGCATACATCTATATAATTAATAGGCAAACCGATTTCTTGTGAAGAAGTTTACAATCATATTATATAGCCGATTTTGATAAAACTTTACCATTTTGAAAATGTTTATTTACATATGACTACAATTCATATTTTGTTAAAATTGGTTCCATGTTTTTGGAGCTATAAGCACCCAGCGGGAAAACTCAGAAGACCTTCTTAATTCAGCCCTTATTAAAGGCCTGATTAGACTGTTTTTTTAATTCAATTACCTTTCTTATCTAACTGCTAAAGAATGCCTTAAAGAAGTTTTCGGCTCTTCCGTATAAAAGATAAGATACACATTTCACATTCGCTTCTATGAGAAGCGAGAAGAGAAGGAGTAGCATGTTTTTTTTTTTTGGCGCTGTCAACGTTTCAATTTCAAAAAGCACTGAAACAATTAAAATGACGAGTAGTATTTGAAAAAAAGAACTGAAAATATTTCCGACAAGATCCGGATTTTTACGCTGTCCGATTATAATGAAATTCTACAGACATATATGTATGTTCTACTCTTACATGCGCATCACATGGCGTAAGAATTAATCCTCTTACGGCTATCAAGTATAAGCGTTAGAGCGGGTCGATTTATTTTGCAAAATATCGTATAGCAGAAGCATAATCTGCGGACAATTCTAAAAAATTTTCGCGAAGGAACCATAGATCGAAAATGAATTCCTAGCTCGCGCAAATCGACATAAATGTTTTTTATGGGCTAAAACAAAGAATGACAACAAAACAGTTCTCCTTGGACTTCCGATTTTTATAAAATTTGGTACGAATAATGCCTCTGGTATTACTAGTATTACTGAAAAATTTTAGCACCATCTAATTTCTGGCTCGCAAAATATAGTGATTAGAGAATAGAAAGTTCAACAAAAATATATTAAACTGATTTTACAAAATTATGTATCTATTTAAACCTACTTACCCTAGATGTACCATTGTTGAGTCATATTAAAGGGCACAAAATGCACTTTAAAATGGCATATGCTATGATTTTATTTCTCAATCCTCAGAGGTCAAATTTTACTGTGTTTTTTTCTCAAAAATTTAACGTCTTGCCATTTCCGATTTTTATACAAGTTGGTATAAATGATGCCTCTGCTATACCTAGTATTAGTGAAATATGAAAATTGAACAAAAATGTAATAATCCAAAAACTTAGTTATTCTTACTTACGTGCCCTAGATATTCCATTGAGGGTCATATTAAAGGAAACAAAGTGGACTTTTCATATGTTATGCTATTATTTTGCAGTATTCAGACCTCAAATTATGTAAACAAAAGATCAGTAAAAATGTACCTTTGAAGATTGAAAAATGAAATCGTAACAAACAAATGTCATTTTAAAGTCCATTTTGTGCCATTTAATATAAAGCCACAGTAGAATATTTAGGATAAGTAGTAGAAATAATTTTAAAATATCGGGCTTATAGATTTTTGTTGAATTCTTAAACTTTCAAGCCGCTATATTTCGCGAAACAGAAAGTATATTTAGCCAAGATTGCGCGCTAATACTAGTCACACCAGAGGCATCATCCGTACAAAATTTTATAAAACTCAGAAGGGGAAAATAAACCGATTTGTTTGTATTTATTTGTTTTCCACTATATATAAAGCTTAATATTGATTTGCGCGGGCTAGGAACTCATTTCCGACCCATGGTTTCTTGGAAAAAATTTTTCAGAATCGTACGTAGATTGCGTTTTTGCTATACGATTTTTTCGGTTTTTCCCTCCACACAAATTGACCCTCTCTATTGGGCATCTTGGCTATTTTTGAGAAAATTTCTTCATATTTAAAATTAAAAAGCTTTAGAGCGCGTTATCTGTTAATGTTGGTGTCATTCGATAGGTTTTAGTTTCCTCTTAACAAGTATTGATTAAAAAGGGCATAGCTTCCTGCTACAAGTGCATCTGAATTGCCAATGTATTCTTTATCTTATGCATCCTGAAATATAATAATTTAGCTTTCTTTATTTTTTTAACAGAATACATTTAGCTGACAAGGGTCTATTGTGCATTGTTTTCAAGTTGTCCGGTGGACGTTATTTCCATGAACATTATTGCATGCCACCTGGAATATACACACTTATGTCGAATTTCGTTGAAATCGAAGAGGGTAAATATATACCCTTGTTTTTTTTTTTGTCAAACATTTTTTAAATTATTCTTAAGTGTCAGTCAAACGAAATACGTACAAAAGTACTATTCGATGTAGCCTTTGACGCTTTTAAAAGAAAAAAGATAAACCACGGCTTTTTTTCTCGAATGTAATTCAAATAAATTTTTCTATTTTTATTTTTCTGCAAGACTGCAAAAAAGTATATTCAGGAAATAGTTACATTAACAAAACCTTTTTCCCTTAAAAATATTTTTTTGATAAACAAATTTATTTCGGAATTTTGGGTATACCGCCACCGTAACAAAAAAGCACTAAAAATGGATTAAAAAAGCACCGAGCAGTATCTCTAAATATTTTCGCATTGAAAAGTGCGAAAAGCATCGAGTTGACAACGTTGGTTTTATTCATTAAAAATGTTTTTATAAATAACATTCTCATATTCTTTTTTCGCAAGTTTTTTGTATATAAAGCTGAAATTTACATTCAAGATACATCATATGTGCTGGTATTATGCCGTTTATAATGGAGTTCATTAACTTATACTTACACTGGCGAAGCTGTTCACGTCCAAAACCATTTTAATTAATACATTCGTATAAAGAACTACTTAAGTAGTTTAGATGAAAGGAAATAGTTCGATATAAAAAATAACAATAATCAAAATTAAAGAAGCCACTATAAAAATACAAAAATAACGAGATTAAAAAAAATTTCTTTTTAACAGACCTTCCTAGAAACCCTTCAAAATTAACTTTTTAGAAGGTCTTTTGTTAGGCCTTCTAGAACTGGAAAATGGACGACCTTCCCCGCAATGACAACGTGTGTAAAAAAGATATGAGTATGGAATGGAGCGAGCAGGCCTTGTTTATCCAAAAGAAGGAGTACAAAGGCCTTCTAGAAGGCCTTTGTACTCCTTTGTGTCCAACTGGTTTTGCAAAAAAAGCAAGAACAATAAGATATTTATTTCTATGGTTTGATGTGGGAGAATTTTAGAAATGGCATAGGAGCACAAGGGAAGATGGGTCAATAAATTTATTTAACTCATTGGAAGGTGTTTTGTTTTTATATTAGACCGCTCGTTTTAGGGCTCCGTACACCAACGATGAAAAGGCCCCCTATTGTTTGCGCTACGCTGTCCGTTTGTTTATCAGTCACGGACTTCTGTCCAAAATTACCGCTGCAACAAAAACTACTAAAAGTTCAGGAAAGTTAAAAATTAAAGGGTGTTCTGAAGCGAGCAACGAAACGTGTTAAGATCCTGATGCAATATATAGACAATTGACAATACAACAATAAGTACTGCAATTTAAACAATATCAAATTTAAAGGGTATTCTATCAAGTAATGTAATTTTGACGATATAATTTTGTCAATGAGCTGTATCTCGGAAACCGTAAAGGGCATGTTCTAGCAATTTTCACAGTTAGTGCAGCATATTAAAGGCAACAGTAGCAAATGCTAAACAACTAAAAATTTAAGGGTATTCTATTAGGTAATAACATTTTGAAATAAAGGTGCATCTAATAAACCGCAATAATTGAAACAAACAAAATTCATAATTAAAGGATATCCCTTTAAGTAATGAAACGAACAAGCCGAAAAGTAAATCGCAAAAAAAAAACGATCGCCAAAGAAAATAAACGCTAAATTAAGAAAATCGCCAAAAATTAAAAAGATGGTTAAAACAAAAAAGCACTTTGACGAAAAAAACACCAAAACTGAAAAAGTAGACAACAATAAAAATCACGCGTATGAAAAAAGCACTAAAACAAACAAAAAAGCATCAAAATGAAAAAACCGCCAAAACTAAAAAAAACAAAAATTAAAACAAATCAACAGAACGAAATAAAATAGACAAAACAAAAAAAATTTACAAAAATTAAAGCAATCGCCATATCTAAAAAGATCGCCACAACCAAAGAGCACTTAAACGAAATAAACACCAAAACTAAGAAAGTATACAACATTAAAAAATTCGCCAAAATGAAAAAAACGCTAAAACAAAAAAAAACTGAAAAAATTTGCCAAAAATTAAAAAGATCTCCAAATCAAAAAAGCACCTCAAAAAAAACCTTAACTAAAAAAGTGCACAACATTAAAAACATCGCTAAAACAAAAAAATAAACACTAAAACAAAATAACCACCATAACCAAACAACAGAAAAATTAAAAAATTTCAAAAATTAAAAATTAAAAAATTAAACGAAAAGACCACCATAAGCAAAAAATCTTCAAAATTAAAAAAAAATCAACTAACAAAAAAGTTACAAAACGGAGAATTAACCGTACAAAAAAATCGCCAAATTAAAAAAACAAAGCTAAGAAATTGGTAAAACGATAAAAGTGCTGAAACGAAAAAAGCACCCAAACGAAAACAACCGCTAAAACTAAAAAAATCACTAAATTAAAAAAAATTGCCAAAACGTAAAAAATCGCAAAAACAAAACAATCGCTTAAACTAAATAAATCGCAAAAAAAAGAAAAATCGTTACATTAAAAAAATGCCAAAACAAAAAACACTAAACGAAAGAAAGTCTTCAAAACAAACAAAAATCACCAAAACGAAAAAAATTAGTTCACTGAATTCATTTAGTTCCAGTGTATTAAGGCTATTACAAATAGTTGCATTACATATTGTGTGGCTACTTTTAAAGAAACTCTTAAGATGTTGAATAATTTTTCATAATTTTTACGGACGATTGTGTCGTCCGTTGGCCATTCTAGTTAAGCATAATTTTTAAATAAGTTACCTAGCTAAAGCTACTATTTCGGGGTCGAAGAGAGTTAGTAAGTCAGAGATGAAGGTTGCTATTGACTCCCTTGTCTTAAAAGCGCTTCGAAAAGCCTTTCGAGAAGGCATGATTTTTGTTCGCTATGTTTATGGGTAAGGCAACACTAATCGAAGGTAGTAAGTATGTTTATGGCTATGGCCACCTTTATGGCTAAGGTGTTATGGTATGGTATGTCTAATCGAAACTTAAGTTCTATGCTTTTTTAGCTTTCGAATGCAGGCGGAAACTTTATTATAAATCCATGTTTATAAGACATCGTATCTTTCTTCACAAACATCAGTAGCTTAATTGATTTCACTTTGCATTAATTATTTATTTCACTTGCGAAAAGATAATTAAGGAATTCACAATTGTGTATCTTAAAATTTGGAAGTAGCAATATCGTTACACCTTAAAGTTTCATTGTGAGCAACGATACAAAGCACAGCATATTAAAGTTATAAAAGTAACGATGAGGTTTGCCGAATATTTCTCACTATTTACATGTATAGAACACGAACTCAAACTACACAACAAACAAAACAATAACACAAGCACGATAGTGCTTGGTACCTATCAACATGCCAAAGAAACACCAATACACTTAAACCACACACAAATTCTTTATTTAAAACATTACCGCATTGAAAAAAACATGCTTGTTAGACTTTTAAACTTGTGATCTGGTAGTAAATTTCATTTGGACAGAAAACAAAAACAACAAACTTGCCAACGCATAATAAAAGACTAAAATTGAAACGTCGTTATATTAAGACACATTTTACAACGCTGTTGTGAATTCCCTAAATAAATTTTTAGCTACATGGACAATTAGTCCACGTAAAAACATTGAAACGCTAATACCCATTTTAATGTTGGATATGTATTTGTGTACTTCTTATTGTTTATTTGTAAACGTATGTATGAATGTATGTACATATTTAAAAACGGATATGTGTGAATAATGAGTACCTGTGGGAATTGCATACTATGCGTAGCCGCAAATTGTATAACATTGTCATGAATTGTATTGCTATTACCGATGCCGCTATTATGCGTTCTGTTACCAAGAATACTGCTTTCGTTTTTAGTTATATTTTCCTGCTTCGCAGATGATGTTGTTAAGTTTCAGAAATGAACATAAAAGGGATTACAATGATTATTTTTGTTTCGCGTTAAATGGTATTTAGCAAATATTTTATCAGCTTTGTTGCACAAATTACATTCATTTAAACATAAACTCTTTTTACAGATATTATTTATCTATATTTCCGTACAAATGCCCATTTGCCTGTCAGTCTATCCCGGGTTATTTATTTAACCTATACCATGTTTTATTTTGCCACGCACACGCACACACGCACATTATCTTTATTTAATGCAAACAGTGAAATACTTACTTTATGTTTATAAGCGTATTATCAGACTAATGTCACTGGTTTTCTATTTTGGCTATATTCGAGAAATTTGTTATCCTGTTGTGTCAAGCCCCAAACATACATGAATTTTATTATGCATGGCTATTTATGTGTAAAGGTACAAGTAAATATAACTAGTAAATTATTATTGATGTCATTATGATTATTGTTTTAACTCTAAAAGAGATGTTCAATAACAACTGTTCGCATTGGCTATTTGACATAAATAATTTGCGTGTCATTATTATTGTAAATATGCGTAAGTAAATCTGAAAACTATTATATAAATATAGTTTCAACTAAATCATGAATATAAAACTAAAATTTGCACTTACTTATGCTGACTTTAGACGACATATATTTTACATCTGACTTATCAAATTTTCCACTGCAAAAGTTATACATATTGTGTGAAACATTGTCAGATGACATTTACGGAAGCAAAGTCATATGAAAAATTTTCAATTAGAACGTGTTCTATTTTCATCTAACAAGGCAGATGACATAAACTGTATTGAATTACCAAAAAAGTGTGGTTCAAAGCAAAAAACAAAAAGTTCTTGATGTATGAAACATCACCATTAATGTAATTTATTGTAATTATAATATCCTGGAATGCTAAAATATTAATTGTTTAAGATGTCGTTATGTTAGATTAGATATGGTGGGCTCCATCCTTGAGACAGTCCTGGTCCAACAGGAAACCATTGACTTGGTATGTAAGCCTCCGTTCCTTCCAAGACGTGAAGTCACATAGAAAATATTGAACTGACTCTTCTTCTTTGTCAACACATATCCTTCAGTGACCACCATGGGCAAAGCCCTGATGTTCAGTGAGCCGTAATAACTTCAAACAGGAGTGCAAGCGAACTTTTTCCAGGAGGTGCTTGGTCTTAACTCTTCTAAGAAATTCGCAAAGAGTCTCAAATATTCTACAAGTGGTGGTTGCGGACCACATGAGTGTGATCTTTCTTAACGCACTCTCCTTAATTTCATTTCACAGATCAACTAAGTGAATATTAATATGACTATGTGGGTTTGATCTGTCCAAGGCAGAGCTTGAATGCTAGTACACACTACAAGCTCACCACCTTCAAATTAAGACCCCAAATTACGGCCAGACTATCTATGAAAATTCCTACAGAGATGGTCCCTGAGCCGACAATTCTTTTTGCAGGTTCGGTTATAGCATAATTATCCGCCTGGAGCATGATGGAGGTGTCGAAAAAATAAGAGCGAGACTGAAAGGTCAAGATCTTGATAGCATACACGCGATCCAGTACCGTGTCCTTTTTGTAGGCATCCATAAGTACCGATACTACATTGCTTCGAGTTTTGGAATTTCCCTTCCATTCGTTCCTATTCGGGATATTGACCACGAAGATTTCGTCAAAGGTCATGAGAGGAATCTTTTAGTCCATTTTTCTCTCAATGACTTTCCCTCCTACATATAGTAGCATGGTGTCATGTCCAATAAGGTCATCCCGTAAATCCCTGCCTATATGAATCTAAGGGCAGACCAGGCAAGAAACTAATTGACATAAATATCAACACGATCTAAGTGAAGCATTGTCTCTCGACTGGCCGGAAGACTTGACCTAATTGCTCCAATAAGAGAAAGCCAATATATGCTTTGCATCTTGCGAAGCGTAGAAATATATGTGTTCTTGTCCACTGCCGTCCAACTGACAAGCGACCTGTTTGTACGAAAAGTTGTATGTAATAATAAAGATATGTAAAAATAAATTCCGTTTACATCCTTCGGACTTTTACATGCATAGAGCTTTTTTTATAAATTCCTCCAAGTAACGTTTTCAAGAGATCGGCACCTAAACATGTTGGTCTGCCTTCCGAAATTTGCAGTCGTATACCGAATTCTTTTGCAAGGGTAACAAAATTGTATTGTTTTAGTTTGTTATTTTAAGTTGCTGCTGAACAAATTAAAATATTTTTCTTTTAATGCGACTATATCGAAATTAATTGCTTCTGAATCCAAATGATTATTAGGCTACACCTTATTTTCAATATTAAATTGATATTGATATTCCCCTTGTTCCTTGGAATATTAATCATGGCTGCCTAATAATCAATTTAGGTTAAAAAACTTTTTCATAATGTTCTATGAAAATATGATACTACAGTCCAATTTTTGGGCAGAAATTGGGATTTGGTTGAAAATTTTGTGAAATTTTTCGATAAATCGCAGTGATATAATATTTTCCACGTATTAAGGTTAACTTTTTTCAAAGTACAAACAAAATATTTGTTGCCGCTGAAAAATTAAACCTGCTGGCTTGAAATAAAAGCTTCGTTCATCATATTTTTAAAACTGTTTTTATCTTTTTTTTGCAATAGCTGTTTGATGGTATTTTTTTTTCTATGCAAGCAGTGTGGCCATTTTAGCAATTTTGCAGCATTTTTTTATTTTAATTTAACTGCAAATTTTCCATTTTGCAGTTAGCATTATTTTTAGCATTTTTAAATGTTTATTTGGCATATTCTAGCATTTTTTCACAATAAATATCAAATTATATGAAATTCTCATAGAAAAAATAAACAATTTAAATGTCATAAACAAAGTTTATATGATTGTATAAGCCAGGGCCTTGTGAATAATTGTGTCTCATAAAAATACAATTACATTGTAGAATTGTAGTTTAGTGAAACAGGCCCCAGAACTCAACTATTGTGTCCTGTGGCCCATTTCTCAAAACTACAAGTTACAAATCTACAAGTAAAATACACACAGAAGAACAATACTTTTACAAATTTTATTGTTGTTTTGTGTGTATTTTACATGTAGATTTGTAACTTATACTTTTTGAGAAACGTGGCCCAGGGTCCATTTCTCAAAACTACAAGTTACAAATCTACAAGTAAAATATCCATAAAACAACAATAAACTTTGTATAACTGTTGATGTCTTATAAATATTTTACTTGTAGATTTGTAACTTGTAGCTTTGAGAAATGAGTCCGTGGTACCTAATTCTCGAAAATACAAGTAACAAACCTGCAAGTAAAATACCAACGAAACAAAAACACGTTTACACAATTTATTGTTGTTTTTTGCGTGTATTTTACTTAAAAAACGGAGGAGGTTATTTTTATACTTACACAAAAAAAAATTTTATTTTCTGTAAAGGAATTCAATGAAATAGTAAATACTTTGTCTATGAACAGACCTACAAACTAATTCGTAAATATAGACAAAAATACCTCAACAATTTTATTGAAAAAAAACGCGTTTTTTTCAGTGAACAAATTGTTTAAATCTATAAAACAATTTGTCTGAAAATATTTACAAATTGTAGACAAAACAATTTACTAAATCAAACAAAAATATTTACTGGATTTTCGGAAAAATATCAAACAATATTTCTGTCTGCATTTAATAAACAATTAGCCTAAAAATGCTAGCAATTATTAAGCAAAATAATTTACTTAACCAAACAAAAATACAAAAAATAATTATGTGTGTGTCATCATCATCATACATTAAGCATTTATGAGATTTCACTTTGTTAAATGTGTTAAAGTCTGAATGTTTATCTAAATACTCTAAAAAAATTTATGAGAATTAACGCAACGACATTAACTAATCGATTCACTCAAAAATCTTTTGTAAACAAACTTGGTACAATTGCATTCCTCTTGCTATGATTGTTGTTGTTGTTATTTGTGTGTATATTGTCATCGGGGTGGTTTTTTGCGTTCTAAATAAAAGTCAAACAAACAATTCATAGATTATGGACAGAAAATTTACTGAAAATTAAATTTATTTTTAGACAAACTTTTGTTTGAAAATTTTTTTGTGAAAATTTTTTCTGTGTATAAATGCTCCATCTATAAATCGATGTGGAAAAATTTTATTTCATATGAACAGGTACACTTGCAGATTATGTAGTGGGCCAAACGTGGTAGGAAAATAACATACTTCAATTTCATCTAATTTTTGTGCATTGTCATTTACAACTTTGAAAGAGAATTGAAAAAAACCATTGAAAATTTCAATGTATAAATTTTGTTAGTATTTGTTGTTTAAAGATTGAAAATTGGTATTTTAAAAGGCTCTATAGTTATGGCTGTTTTGTTGTGGTTTATAAGTTTTTCATATCAAATAATTCGTTAGTTATCAATTCAAAACGTCTATAACTTTTACATATATTCAAATATCATTTTGAACTCTTTGCTGTGTAAAAATAAGAAAAACTAAAATAACGTTTTTAGGACACTTAAGAATAAGAGATATTTTTTATTCATTGCAACAGAAAAATACATTTTTTATTAGATATATATTTGCGAAGAGGAAACATAATCTCTGCAAATGAGGATGATGAATTTTACAAAAATAGTCGAGAAATTCAGAAATGTAGACGGTTACAAATTAAAAATATTCGTGCTCTTAAGAATAGATTATATACTCCGAATTTCGCTAAAGCCAAATATGCAACAAATTTCAACTTGAATTTTTATGTTGAAAATTAACCAATAGCATTCTATTATATGCAGGCCTGTTCTGTATTGCACGCGTAATGAAAATGTTCGGAATCGTCATACCATCGTTGTTGTAAATATAAAATAACAACAATGCTTTGATAACTCCGAACATTTTTCTTTTTATTGATTTTGAATTATTCTTGTATTACTCGAATAAAATCAAATATTTGCCAGAAAATATGGGCGAATTATGAAAAATAAACAAGCTATGAAGAAATCCTAGTTAAAAAAGAACTTTTTAAAATTTTAGAACTATTTTTTAGCATTTTAAATTTTTTTAGAATTAATTTTGACCTGATATAACTGCAAAATATTTTTAGATATGGCCACACTGTATGCAAGTTTAGAGATAACTGCAAAATATTTTTAGATATGGCCACACTGTATGCAAGTTTAGAGAAATAGCAATGAAAAACTAGCATGTATTGCATACTTTTTTGGATATTCTATGAGAGTTTCATATTCTTGGCGTATGAGCTATGTGTATGGTTAATAACACATAATTCTGGAGTTGTAAGCCATAGCATACTTATTCGGTTTTTCTCTATGAAGAAAACAGAAGCGCTTATGAGTGTTAAAAATGCTTATGTTGCGATACCATAATTTATTTTAATATCGTAGGAAAATTTTTATATATGTACACAAATTGCTTTCATATTGAACTATTATACTTCATAACCAGGGCTAGGAAATGCATCTAAAAATGAAAAATATGCGCAAAAGTATGTATTTACCTACGAACAAAGTACCAAAACTAATATTCTCTGAAAATATTTGTTTTAATTTTTTATTATTATTAAAAAAATATATATCAAACAAACGTAATTGTGTATATTATTTAATACAACCAAACGTTAGCTGCTTTGCCAGTCGGCAACTGAAAACTAATGGTTGCCAGAAAGGCACTAAATATCTACTGAAATTGAGATCTATCAGTTGCTAGTTGCCATCAGTGGTATCATTTTCAGCAACTGGCAACCCAACTGAAGCTCGGTTACGATCCGTAATCGGTCTATTGACATTTTTTTTTTAAATTGAGAAATATGCATTAACAAATTTTTTATAACTCAAAAAATATGCATTTATTGCCAAAATATGCAAAAATATGTACTTACCACCAAAATATGCAAGAATATGAAACTACAAATTGATGCTAAGCTACTTAAAATTTAATGATTCGAATAGATAACTAGCCAATACCTATTTATCTATCACCACAAAAAACATGCATTTCCATGAAAGTCCGAGCCCTGTTCATAACTATGACATGGTGAAATTGTATAACAAGAACTCTAATGTTGAGATCGTGATTAAACTCGGTAACATCCTAGTATTAAGTTCGGCTATTATTAAGTCGAGTTTGACTTTTGAATTATTACATACATTCTTTAAAAAAATCTATTCTCAATAAAAAAATATATAATTTAATTTAATAAAAAAAATTTAATTCAGCGAATTTAAGCCTCATTAGTTACAATACTCAGAGGATGTTATTATTTGTCCTAGATGTACAAACTAGGGATGTAACGATACGCCGTTTTGCCGATCCGATACCGATACCGATACATATTTAAAAATAAATATCGCCGATACCGATTCCGATACCGATACGAATATTGAAATTGAGTTCAAGTTTAGATCAACAAAACTCAAGTGCAATTTTTTACTATACAAAATTACATTGTAAGAGAGAATATTTAAAATTACTTTTAACCCAGTATAAAAAAATTGGAAGTAATTTTTAAGCAGCTACATTTTCTTTGCTTCCAAAAAATCTATATTAAAAATATGCAGATAATTAGTAGAAAAGCAAGAAAAAATTTTTAATTCCTTTATAATTTTAAAAAATACTCGCCATGCTTTTTAAAAAATCGATTTTTTAAAGAACATTTATCAACTAATATTCTTCTAAATAACTTAATAGCTTAATTATTAAAAGTCTTCTAAGTTAATATTTATTCAATTAAATTTACATGAAAATAGAGTTTTGAGTTATAATTCGGATAAAAAAAAATTGTGCAAATGGGTAATTTTTTATCCTTTTTCCTTGAAAAATCATTATAGAACACCGGAAAAGAAATTTGTCCTAGCATCGCTTCCAATTCGGTGATTGGTAATCGAAAAAAGAACTTCTTGCAGTGGCAAGGATATTTAAAACTAATTAAAAGTTATCCAAATTTACAATACTTCCAGATCGCGAATTCTACATTTTCATGACTTCTTTGGAGTGTATTTTTTTCCTGGAATAAGATTTAGAAAACAACGAATTGAATTTGAATTCATGGTAAAATTAACAAAAATAAATAATTTTTTACAAAATAACAGCATAAAATATTATTAATTTTTAAAATTGATATTAATAAGATTTAATAAATAACGAAGTGAATTTAATTCATGGTAAAATTGAACAAAAATAAATTATTTGTTAAAAAAAACTCTGAAAAAAATTTTAAAAGTATCGTCGTATCGACAGTAAAATATCGCCGATACCGATGTATCGGAAAATCTGAAGTATCGCCGATATATCGGTATCGGTATCGGTATTCGTTACATCCCTAGTACAAACTAAAATAGAAAATTGTTGAAAATAAAATTGTATATTATATATTTTAAATAACCTTAAGGGCCAGCCCACACGGGCGTTTTTAAAACGCGCGTTTCTGTTTTTTTATATTAAATTTGAAAGTTTTCAATATTTAAACTTTTAAATTTAAAACACCCGCGTGGCTTAGCCCTAAAAGTCATAAAATATTGCAATATAGTGAGTCCATGTGAAATCGAAAGCAAATCGGATCGATCCTCTCCGATTTCAACGAAATTCACCACAAATAGTGTATGTCGAAAGAGATTTGATGTAAAAAAATTTTAGACACTAAAATCATTTGGTTTCAGAAAATAACGTCATGAAAATGGAACAAATCGTCAAAATATGAGAAAATATGGGAAAGTAACTTAGCGAAGTCAACTATAACTTCTAAACTACAAAAGTGAAAAAGTTTTACATAATGTTATTTTGCAGGTACAAATAAGGATTTTGATATGGTGGAAATTTTAATTTTTTTGCGCAAGAAGTTCAAAGGTCATATGTGGAGGTCCTGAGCTCAAAGGGCTATAACTCAAAAAACTGTTTTTTTAATCTGATAAAAATTTATATTACTTATATAACTCTTTCGTATATATTTAGAAAGTTTCAGGGTGGTGCAGCCTCTTGTTTCGGGGTTATGGAGCAAAAGATGGACCAAAGTTTGATTTAAGTTTATTAAATACATTTGAGAGGCTTACTGCAATAACTCGATAAGTCACAAAAACAATATGGAATAAATCGACTTTTAAGTTTAACAAATATTTAAAATTGTATGGTTTTTGGAATTTTCTACTTTTAATACGCAGCATAATTAGTTGCAAAATGCTAGAATTTATCCAAAAATTACGCCAGGTTGCAAAGCTATCGTACCTAGCAAGCAAATGAGCACATAAAACCAATTTTTGATTTCATGTGGCTTACTGAGTTATTGCACTACGCCATTCAATTATACTGCTTTCCAATTTTTTATTTTTGAAATGTTAAAATTTTTAATATATTTTTTACAGCAATTAGAATTGGTGTGCTAAGCACAGTAGAAATATTTTCGTTTTCATTTGGGCCATTGTCCAGATAATGGTAAATTCGTAATTTTCTATGTAAATATGTGTTTAAAGTGCCATCTGGAGTCAAATGGTACATCTTGTTTGAAAAACTGATGAATTTCGCTTCGAATAGTGAAGCATTTGCGTTGATCGGATCTAAATGGCAGGGCTGTAGAGAATCAAATTTAATATAAATTTTAATGATTTAATGGAAGTTTTAATGATTTTCTCTAGTTATTGCCATTTCTTTCGTATAAAAAAAATAATTTTAAAATCGCTTCACAAACGACATAACAAAATATAACTAAATGACGGAAATATAGTCTTCTCCTTTTTAAAATTTTTTAACTTTGTTCGTCGATTCGGCAGTTAAATTTATATTAACGATAACCCCTTCGTAATAGTGAAGAATTCTTAATTTGAAAGCATTCAAAATACATATTTGCATTTTCTATGAAGTTATGAAAGCCCTTTGAAGAATTTAGATCAGCATAAAATACATTTATGTTTATAAATATATAACATATTATGCTTTCAGCTTTGTCCCTTCGAAGTTTCTTAATACGTGTCCAAAGATTTGATCATTTCTATTTTAAGAAACTTATATGATATATATTATCTTATATTTAATAATGTAAAATAAGATTATATGATGTGAAATTGGATCAATTAAAATGTGGAATTTCATTGCATCTTCAGTAGTTAATCTCAATTTTTCTCCAAAGTTTGATTATTTTTAAATGTCATTTACAAATTAAACTACGAAATCGAAAAATAAAAAATTACAAACTACCAGCACACATTGTATTTACATCTTTCTATTCAAAAAACCTATTTTAGTTTTCAAAATTAGATAAAACTAAATTTATTTAACGGATTTTGGGCAATTTAACCAATTTTCTAGAAATAAGCTATTAAAAACAAAAGGCCTTAGAGCATTTAGTTTGTATCCAGCTATAAACACCTTAAGCTCTCAGCTTAGATACAAGTAGATTAATCATTTGCACAATAAAAAAATTAAAACTTTTTCAATAATACATTTTGTATGGATAAAGCCAAAGACCACATCGTAAACACAGTAATGAAAGGAACATTGCACCACATGCGAAAATAAACAAAAATCAATGCTTATCATTGGTATAATGCTTGCACTTTTTCAGCCATTTATATGTATGTACATTAGGGTGTGACAAAATTTGTATACCAAATTTACCAATACCAAATTAGTAATAAGCAACGTAATTGCCAGTCAATTTGGCAGAAAACCCTTCCGCACCAAATGAAATTTCTAAAGACTCATAGACAATTTTTTTTATTAATTAATATATTTATACATTGCGTATCAATTTTGGTAAAGTTTAGTACGAATGATGCCTCTGCAAAGCTACTATTAGTGCAAAATCTTAGCTCACTACTTTGCCTAGTTCGCGAAATATCGCAACTTTAGAAAATACATCAAAAATTTACTAAACTGATTTCACAAAAATATGTATGTTTTTAAAGCTACTTATCCTATATATTCCATTAAGGTCCCTAGAGGGAGAAGAAAGAGTCACAAGACAGGTCACGTGACTGGTCCCCAAGGACTTGCAACCGGTTCGAGTTCCTGAACTTTATATGAAAGGGACCGGTAACATTTACATGGCGTTATCATTGGAGGGGGTCAATTTACATAATTAAGATACTCAGTGATAGGCTCTAGACCCAAACTTAGGCTAATTGTCCTGGGATGGCTTCTTTAATACTTGCTGAATTACTGTACCTTAAGCAAATATTCTTAATTTTAAAAAATCTGCTTGTGCAATGAGTTTTTTCCAAGCATTTTTGTTTTAGTTTTGTTGTGACACATCAGGGACATTTCGTGCCATTCCCATTTTCACCAGTCGTAGGACAAGTACGTTCGAGACAATTGGTACAACATTTCCCGCAGGGGTGTCATGACATGCCATATTAAAGGGCACAAAATGGCCCTTAAAATGTTATATGCTATGACTTTATTTTACATTATTCAGAAGTCAAATTTTACGGACTTTTTGTTCGCGGGCGATTTTTTCGAAGAATGGTATTTTTACAATTCTTAAAAAAATACATATTAATAGCAATTTTGTTCCCTTGAAGATGACACCTTAATGGAATATCTAGGATAAGTAGTTTTAAATACATAAATATTTTTGTGAAGTAAGCTTAGCCAGAAACTTCATTCTTACTAAATTTTATCAAAATGTAAAGGTTTAAGGAAAATTGGTTGGTTGGTTTTATATGTTGTAACACATAGACTAAATTTAAACTTTTTTGGTGCGGGAACTTTTTTTGACAACAGCATTGAAATAAGATGACGTTTCTTTATATTTTTCTTTGGCCATTTTGGCTAGAGCATGTAAAATTTTATATTTGCAAAAATAGCAAAAAAGTTATTACCCTAATGTACATATGTATGTATATTTGTGCAAGAAATATGTATGTTAGTACGTATATGTATGTGTATTGGTTAGACAACCCAAATGGGCACTAACACCAATGTTTACATTCCTCTGCACCTACAACTATACCCAGTGATAAAAGTCAAGAGGCTTATAAATTTCAGGCCTTCTTAGAGGTCTGCAAGACCTTCTTTTTTTATTACAACTAAAAATTGTTTCCTTCTCTTACATTTTTCGTCTGATACACATGCAAAATTTCCTTCTTCTAGAAGGGAAGTTATTTAATTATTTTTTTTGTTCGATACACATTCCATATTCGTTAAGTACGGAAGATAGAAGGAGTATTGTATTTTTGTATTAAAAAATAAAAAGAATTTCTTTGAAATTAGCAAACATTCTCGTATTATTTGTTCGTAAGTAATATGTATTTAAGAGTGAAATTTACATACAATATTCCACTACATCATGTCCCATTCAATGTATGGAAAATTACTTTGGATGAAAATAGATCGAAATAAAAAATCACATTAATCAAATATAAAGAAGGCGCTATAAAAGTACTGTACAAATGAATTTAACAGGTCTGCCTCAGGTAGCCTTCAAAATAACATGCCAGAAGAAGCCTTTACTCTTACAAGCCTACATTGCAAAGCGACTGTATAACCCCTACGCCGCAATGACAGCATGGTTAAAAATTAAATGAGTATGGAATACAGATTGGAAAGTCTTATATATGCCAAGCAGGCCTTCTAACAGGCCTCTTTACTCCTGCATTTTGCCGCTGGGTAGAGATACATTCTGTGGATACAGTATATATTGTATAAAAATTTAAATAAAATGAGATAAGGATATAAAGTGAATGGTGTTACTGTGTTAAACTAGTTTTTTTTTGCTCAATGTTAAAGAAAAAATTGCTATATTTAATTAGGTGCATTGGTCATTTCATAAAATAAAATGTATTTAGCATACGTGTTCTTCCATACAGATTTCCATTTCTATGTATGTACATATATGTGGTCACAAGCCTAAGCGCCTGACGCCGTTTGCAAAAACTTTCGGGAGAGCAATTTAAACACTAAAGGACTCGCTTCCACTAAGACGTTGGTTTATGTTTTCTTTGAAACATTAAATGACAAATAATTTTTTTTTGTAAATTTAATATGATTTCCAAACAAAATTGCGTCATGCTCATTTTACATTCCTTTTTTTCTGTGTGTATTGAATGCAACATGAGCCTAACATAGCAAGCATATTTTCTATTGTCAATAAATGTGGATATACGTGCAGATTTTGTGAAAAAAGTTAAAATTTAGGGAAAATAAAGTACTTTACCCTAAAAATTTTATTTTTATTTTTAACTTCTATATGATTCTATTTACTACAACTGTTGTGATTTCTAATATTCTACAAAAATATAAAACGTTTGTGTATTGCATTCACAATAACAAAAAAACTCATCGCAATTATACAATCTGTTTTTCACGTAAAAGTAGTTAGTACTAAGATAATAAATGTGAAGAAATAAACTCCCAGAATATGCTGAATAAAATTGTTCTTAAGTCATTAAAACGTAAGTTTTTTATATATCCAACTGTTTCGGAACTATACATAAATTAGAGGCAAAACAACTTTTTTTCAAGCAATTTTAAACCATTTTTCGTTTTCAAAAGTTCATAATAAATGAAGAGCGCAAAAATTTTTCTTTTTATCATATAATAGAAAGCCAAAGGATAGAATAAGCCGAAAATCATTAAAATCAATTAGCAAATATAGATTTTATGCGGCTATTGCTGAATGTACAAAGTACAAAATTATTAGATCTTAACACAATGTTAATGGTTTGTTTTTTGCGATTTGTGAAAAGAGTGTAAAGCGTTAGTGTGATATACAATTTTTTTTTACAAAATTGAAAATAATGAAGACAATTAAAAATAACGTTTTTTTTCAGATAAATTTTAAAATTTTTAATTATCAGCCTTTTTCCTACTTCAAGATTGCAGATAATAAAACTTTTTTTCTTCAGTTTTACTTAGAATTTTGTGAAAAACCGAATACTGATTACTAGTTTAAAATCTAACTGTAACTTAAAAAGTTATAGACGAAATAATTTTTATTTTTTTTCGGTTATATGTATTTATTTATTGTATCTTCAATAAAATTGAACTAACAACAAGTAATAAAATCTTAATTCTAAAATTTTAATTTTTAAGTCCAGCCAATGCCAGACAAAAATATTTGTTTCAGCGGGTGGTTGTTTGGTTATTTACGTCTCTCGTGTTCGGCTAAGAGCAAGAGTGTCCCTCCTTCTCAGCCGAGTGTGGCCTCTAAAGTTAATGATGTTTCGGGCTAGGGGATTTGGGTGAAACTCAAGTCTTTTTATGTAGCTTGTCACGTGTTTAGAAAACACTGTCTTAACCGGCGGCACATCTAGGTCTTTATGAATTCGCTTGTTTCTGACATACCATGGGGCTGCTGTAATCGTACGGAGTATTTTATTTTGTTGCCTTTGAATTTTTTCTACATTTGATGCCGAGGCAGTGCCCCATAACTGGATTCCGTAGGACCATATTGGTTTTAGAATGGAGTTGTATAGAAGAAGTTTACAATCTAGGCTTAGAGTAGAGTTCCTTCCAATGAGCCAATTCATTTGAGCTGCTTTTAGTTTCATTTGGGTCACCTTTGCATTTATGTGTGACTTCCATGTTAGACGACGATCAAGATGAACACCGAGATATTTTACTTCAGTGTGTTGAGGTATAGTTTGGTTATTTATTTGTATAGGTGGACAGGTTTCTTTGCACAATGTAAAAGTAATGTGTAGACATTTTTGTTCGTTAATTTTTATCCGCCATTGATTTAGCCATTGTTTCAACTGGGGTATATAATCTAGCAAATTGCAGGTGGCTTCTTGATGGCTTTTGTGAACACTTAGAAAAGCTGTATCATCAGCGAATGTTGATATGTGTAGGTTACTGCTTACCGGCAAGTCAGAGGCATATATCAGATATAATACAGGACCGAGGATGCTGCCTTGAGGAACTCCGGCTTCAATGGGTTGCCGAGGGCTTTGAAAATTACATTATTTAACAACAAATTTTCGCTCAGTTAAGTAGCTTTCTAAAAGTTTAAGGATGTTTTCGGGTAGGTTTTGCTTTAGTTTCTGTATTAAACCTGCGTGCCATACTTTATCAAATGCCTGAGAAACATCGATGAAGAGCGCAGAACAATATTTCTTTTCTTCAAAGGTTTTTCTAACCACGTTCACGAGTCTATGTGTTTGTTCAATCGTACTATGTTGTCTCCTAAGACCGAATTGGTGGTCTGGAATGCATCCAGTACGATTCAGTATGGGTGTTAGCTTACTCATAAGTAGCTTTTCAAATAGTTTTGACATATTAGACAACAGGCTTATAGGCCTATAGGACTCCACCTTCGTGTGATCTTTGCCTGGTTTAGGTATCATGGTAATCAGTGAAACCTTCCATTCTGCGGGATAGCATTTGAGGCGCAAAATACTGTTAAAAATAAATAGAATTATCCGTTTTGCAGTATAGGGTAGCTCTAAGAGCATTTTATTGCTTATTTTATCAGCGCCTGGGGCTTTTTTCGAGTTTAAGCCGGCAATATAGTGTTCAATCTCACGAATGTTGAATCTCAAAGTAACATCTGGTATAGCGAGGACTGGTGGCAGCTCAACTATAGTATCAGACGTATTTGGAGTAAATACTTTCTGCAAGTGGTTTACAAACAGAGTACCTTTTTCAGCGTCAGTTCTTGCCCAGTCTCCATTCGAAGCTCGCAATGGAGGCTTATATATCACTGGTGTTTTGAGGCCTCGGGCTGCTCTCCATAGCGAATAGTCTGTTTGAGGTGTTGCGTCGAGCCCATTTAGAAAGTTTTGAAGAGAAGCGGTTTTTTGATATTCTAGTAGAGTTTTCAGCTGTTTAGTACATTCCTTCAGCCTAGATTTTAGCTGAGGGCATCTGTAGCGTTGCCATTCTCTACGAACTCTTCTTTTTTCGGATAAAAGCCGTTCTACATCTGCT
The DNA here is from genome assembly GCA_956483635.1 of Panzeria rudis. Lineage (NCBI taxonomy): Eukaryota > Metazoa > Arthropoda > Insecta > Diptera > Tachinidae > Panzeria > Panzeria rudis. Next base: position 121,147,726 of record OY101447.1, read on the forward strand.
GAAAAAATTTTATTATATATATAAAAAAAAGTCTATCCTTAAAGTCCAATAATTTCTGAACTGTAAGAGATACGGAAGCACTTGTTTATTAATTTTTAGAATCGGATATTATTTAAAAAAAGTTACAAGCCTCAGAGTTTTTTTGAGTCCTAGGTAGCTAATATTTGCCCACTGTAACTCCTCTCATGCTGAAGCAAAAAGGCCACCAAGATAAGCTTAGCAAAGGCTGGCTCCTCCTCAAATGATATTAGAAGCTTCAGATAAATCCTAGAAACAGTTTAGAAATTCCAGATTTATTACCATTTAGTTTGCGAAAGTCCCCACTGTGTGATAAAGTTATTGAAAGTATTGGACGCTATGAATGGATGATACAAAGGAAAACTAGCTTGAGGGGTCTTTCCCAGCGGGAAATGTTGTACCGATTGTCTTGAACGTACTTGTCCTATGGCTGGTGAAAATGGGAATGGTACGAAATGTTCCTGAGTGGTAACCGGTGAAAAGAACCATATCACAACATATCACAAATCTAGAACAAAAATGTTAGGAAAAAACCTCCATTGCACAAGCAGATTTTTTTCCAAATTAAAAATATTTGTTTAAATTACAGTAATTCAGCTAGCATTAAAGAACCCATCACAGGACAAGTAGCCTTAGTTTGGGTCTAGGACCTATCACTGAGTATCCTAATTATGTCAATGGACCCCTCCAATAAGAATGCCATGTAAAAGTTGCCGTTCTCGTTCATATAAAGTTCTGGAACTCGAACCGGTTGCTACTTCTTGGGAGCCAGTCACGTAATCTGTCTTGTGACTGGTTCTTTTCCCTCTAGGGGATACCTCATTTCGTTGCCCTGTTTTATTTAGTTAAGTTCGTTGTGAGATCTGGTGTAGCTAAATATAACAACCTTACTTGTTATTAATTATTACTTACTTGTTATTAACGATTATTTTAACTCAGTTTTAACAATATCTTTCATTTAGAATTCGTACATGCTTAATTAAGCTTTTTATTGATTTTAAAACTTAAATCAATTTGCACTAGAAAAGTAATAATTTTTTACAACAGTTCGTAATTTTAAAATGTATAGAAACATATTATTGTTGGAACAATTTTTTTTCAAAATTATATTAAATTATACAATGGTTCAATAAACGACGAAAAAAATTTCTAAATATTACTTTTTCTATTTGTAAATTTGGCTTAAAATGTTAAATCAAATTTCATTTTATGTTATAAATACATAAGATGTACAAATATAAACATTGGCGTAGAAAGGACATTCAGAGCGTAATGACCTCTACTCCCTTAAAATGGATAATATTGCATTGTCGTATTTTACTTCATATAATTTGAATATAAAAATCGGCTCTTAAGCCAAAACAAATATTTCTAGATTCACTAATGCATTTACATACATACTTACTACACGAAGTAAGAGGGATTTATGAAGATCTTTTGTTCCGATTTTGATTATTTTACGAAAAAAAAACATTTAATATTTTTAATTCAAAATAATTTTTTAATATATTTTAGTGAACCCCTTTCATTGAGTTGTTAAATTCAAATATATATTGTAATTTTAATTAAAAATATTTCATAATTATATGTGATGAACCTGATAAAAAGGGACCTTATATTCCCCACAACAAATTTTTGCAGATTATTTCTGGTTTCACTGTTCAGACATGTTCCCCCATTTTATAGATGAAATTATTCCTACATCCCCCTCCGAAGTGAATTCAAAAAAAAATTTCCCCAAACTCTTACGGGAAATCTATCACAATATTGCCAAACTTTAAAGCTTATTTACTCAAAACTATATCTTTACATTTATACTATTACAAATTTCTGTCTCGTTAAATTTTTATAATTTAGACGTTAAAAAAAATAATTTTTTCAGTATTTTATCTAGCTTTAGGAAATAAATGTAGCTATCCAAATGTCGGCCTCCGGAAGATAAGGTCCCTTTTCGTCAGAATTATCACACATAAGAACAATCCATATTCACATTAACCCTCCTCTTAAGTTTCAATAAACTACCAAAGCATTATTTTGTGCAATAAAAATAAATTTAAATTTAGTACAATTTGTTACAAAAATGGTTTAAATAATCGAAAAAATAACCATGAAATATAAAACACACAGATTATGTGCTATTCCAAATGTTTTGCTCAATTTTATAAAATGAACATGTAAGCTTTTTTTAAAATTACTGAAAAGCTTATATATCATTACAACTTCATAGCAGTATAGCTGTTTAAATTTAAGATAATTGACGAGAATAATGAAGAGAGCAACCATCACTGTAGTTCAAACTAGCGTCACAAATATATATGGTCACTGCTTTAGTGAACTATAAAATATGAAAATTTTTTTATAAATTGCAATAAAAATTTGTTATCAGAAATATCATTATTCCCGCATTATTTAGGAAAAAATGAAAGTGAGAAATATGAAAAAAATATTAAACAAATGTTTAAAAAGTTTATTACTAGCATTGATAGCTTTGCGCTTTTAAGTACAACTGTAAGTTTTATATGTAATATTAAATATCATATATATTTAAAAATATGGAAACATTAAAATATATAAAATAAATCTTCGTAAAATTTTGGTTCAATTATTTATGATAAGAAAACCAAAATATTCTTATAAAATGTAAGATGGAGTGCTAAGAATTTTTAATAAGTTAAGACTATCAAAAAGGTAAAATCGTAAAGTATTATTAGAAAACTACACTATTCAGTTTTTTGAAAAGCAATTTTCTGCGACTGTTATTCTGTGTTTGAAAGCTGATGGAATATTTTTACTTGAAGCGCAAAATGATTTGGAGAATGTTGATCGCACATCTCCAACAGCGTTTAAGACTACCCTCTGGAAAATAATGAACCAATTCATGACACACTAATTGCATTTTAGGCTTCTTTACGTAAGTTCAAACGCCGTAAGGGACAAAAGCATATTCAACTTCGATACTCTTTCCGATTCAATTTTGAAGATCCTTGAGAGTTGTGCGAACAGTGAAATTGTTGTTGCTGGTGATTTCGATGTTCACAACCTATCGTGGCTTCGTTATTCGAGCAATACAACTCTAGAAATCCAATATGTTGAGCTATTAGCCGCGCACAACCACCTAGCGTAATTAGTGAATGAGCCAACGCATATTTCGTGTGTTGAAGAGCACCAAAACAATACTCTCGACCATTTTCTCATTTCACGCACCGATAAATATGAAGTGAGCCTTAATGCAACTCTCCGTAACTCGGATCATTGCACCATTTCCGCCTCCCGTTCGTTCTCAAAACTTGGCAGCGCCTCACGAACAGCTAGGAGACGTTCAAAATATATATACGAAAAGGTTCCTTGGGCTGAGCTCAACTATTTTTTCCGCAGTTCAACTGGAAACTATGTTTCCTAGACAATAATATCAATGCCATGACGGAAGTGTTTGAAAATACCATTTTGCTGGGAATGAAAGCTTTCATTCTATCAAAGCAAATCCTGGTAAAACCCAAAGCGAAATCTTGGTTCAATCAGACGTGAAGAAGTGCAGTCGGATTCAGAGGGAAGGCATTTAGTATCTGGCGTAGTAACAAAAACGCATATACTGATTCGCTACCCAAAAGGAAGAGATCTTCGTGTGCCAGAGTAGTTAGGCGTGAAAAAGCTTTGTACTAGCAGCATCTTTGTGCTAAATTTCTTGCTGCCCCTTGGTATAGCAAGAGCTTCTGGTCTTCGGTAAAAGGGTAAAGGATAATGTTACTTGCCTAATTCCGACTCTTTTAAATTCACTGACCCGGTTGACAAAGCTAGCCTTCTGGCTAAATTACTTGCAAATAATTCAGCCACTTGCAAATAATTCTCACTTACCAGAAAGCCATCAACAACTGCCCGTGCTCGAGAGAATATCTGTAACTATGCCAAAAATATTTTTTTGGCCACGTGCAGTTGAAAAGGTTTTAGCAGAGCTCAACACTAATAAGTCTCCTAGGCTGAATCCAGCACTGGTCTTGAAGCAGTGCTCTTCAACGCTAGCTTATCCATTGGCAACCCTCTTCAGCACTTTGTACCATGCTGGTGAATATCCAAGGTGTTGGAACGTTTCTAACGTAACGCAAATCCTCAAAAAGGGAGAGGCTAGTAACCCTGAAAATTACCGCCCAATCGCAATTTGTTCTGCGCTTTCCAAAATGATGGAAAGTATGGTTAATTTCCATCCTGTGATATATATGGAGTCCAAAAGCTTACTCAGCGACAAGCAGTATGGTTTACGCAGGGGACGTTCCACGGGTAACCTATTGGCCTTCCTTTTGGAAAAGTGGTGCCACGCAATACACCATTTTGGCGAAAATAGTGTGGTGGCTCTAGATATTTCCAAGGCATTTGATAAAGTATGCCTTGAAGAAATTTTGTCAAAACTTGTTGCTTTTCGTGTCGGTGATGACTTCTCTCGATTTATATCGAGCTTTCTCAGGGATCGTACTACAAGAGTTGTTATAGATGGGATCCCATTAAACGAGTTCGAGATTAATTAAGAAGTACCGTTCTTTCTCGTACACTATTTCTTCTATTTCTGAATTACCTTCTCTGTCAAGTTTTCAATCCTATATAGTCATTTGCCACTCATACTCATTCACCGATAGGCCAAGCCTGTCGGAAATAGGGCCATGAGGAAAATAATGAATGATACACTTAACTGCGTCCCTATAAAATCGCGATCTTAATGCTCGATCTTAATGCTCGCAAGACCCAATGTTATATGGTTACGCTCAGGCGAATGATCGAACATGCTGCTTCATCTGTAATTATGGATGGTATAGATGTTGAGGAATCCAAAGGCCTTGATGGTCTTGGCATGAAAATCTAATGTGATGTTCGATGGACCGATCACATTTTTCAAGTCTCGGAAAAAGCATCGACGCAATGTGGGGTGTGTTGCACTGATCTATCACTAATGCAACGGAATGTATTCTAATGAAATCAGTTAAATTGTTCCAAACCCCGATCTTTTTGCGTACAACACGTTCTTTAGTTAGAGCACACCCTTCTGTGGTCGGTCTACCAGTGCACCGTACTACGCATTACAGGGAAAATTCGTACTTTGGCCGAACGACTTGTATGTAGAATAAACTGCACACAAAGGTCTTTCCGGTCATTTCCAGTGTGGGAACGTTCAAGTCGAATGTCCATAAACACTACTCCCTCTCTCCCCCTTCCCTTAACCAATTTTCCTAGTTCCGATACAATCCATTGCATGAGTAGGTGTCATCCTCAAAGTGCTGGTCCTAACAATAAGACTTATCAAAGATTTATGGGAGGGTTGTGATAAAAATTTTGTATAGCAATCTGCTTCATAAATCATTTATAACATTTGATAATTTCCAAATGCACTTTTTTTTATTGAATCTGAGTTCAGTATTTTCATTCACATGCTATTTCGTTGTACAAAAATGAAAAGGAATAAATGGGCGGCAAGTTAATTTGATTGTAGAAAAATTTGTGTGTCTGCTTTTTAAACAAACATTGCACAGTGGTTCCGACTGAGAATTAAATCTGTATCTTTGAAATTTACGACCCGATTACAAAACGATGTATGTAAAAATCATGAAGAGAATGTATTCTTAAAGAACACTTAACCTTTGACTACCCTGTCGAAAGTCACGTTGAGCTACAGGGAGTCTATGTTAACTATTTTGTTCATTAAAAACCTTGTCAGCATCATAACTTTTACAAATATTATCCGAGTTTTACAATTTTAAATTTGTTGTAAAGTTTATAATTAGATAAGGAAAATACAGTTTGTTTCATTAAGATGTCTTTAATATTTTCAAAAGTTATTTGCCTTTGAATTTTTCAATTTCGGTTTTTGGCATTGTTTTTATTATAATCCATGATTATATGCATAATGCGTATACGTACCGTGTGCTTTTCTATTAAATTCACTTGAAAATAATACATGTTGCCCAATTTCACGCGAGATATATATTTTGCTGGCACTTGATTTAATACTATAAATCAACTATATATGCATTATATATCAATGGATATTTTATCAAAATCTCACCTTCTGATTCTTTATTCCAATTTTTCCAACTCTTATTTTTATTTACGATAAATCAAGCTATTGTTGTTATACATGTTTAAACAGGTTATCTTGATAATTTTCATTCTGGTTTTCAGTTTTAAATTAGATCACAGAAACCACACATGTATGCAACTTTTTTTGCGCGTGCCGTCGCATATTTTAATATTTGTACGTAAAACCAAAAATAAAAACAAGAGTTGGAAAAATTGGAATAAGGAATCAGAAGGTGAGATTTCAGCTCACCATATTGATAAAACGAATAAGATAACTCAAAATCTATTTCCTCATAAAATTGAGTTAAATAGCTGATGCTTCATTAATACTAGTATCCACGATCAAACGTGGTGAAAGCGAACAAAGGACGCTGATAATGACAGCGTAGCGGCTGTCGAAATTAGTAGTACTAACACGTTCTGCTAGTCTGATTAGATATTCTAATATTCCACTCTTAAAAATAATTTGAATTTACATTAATTCAATTATCTAACTTAAGCCGAATAATAATAACTTCCGACTTATTTACTATTTTTAGAAAATCTGCTCCCTTGGCCACGTTTTTGTGCAGGCGGCCCACACAGAAAAATGTCCATGTAAAATCGTCGAAAACCAGGTTAATTTAACATTTTTCGGTAGTGATTTTGCTTCATAGGCGTTTCATTCTAATTCAACATGATTTACAATTATTTTGAAGGAAAATTTATCATTTTGAATTAACTGTATTCATGTTGATTTAATATTGCAGTACAGTTAAATCAAAATGAAATTAAAGCTGAAATAATACGAAAAATCATGTTGAATCAAGGTTATTTCGAGTTGAAACAACAAGAATTTGATATTAGAACAACACGACGAATCATGTTGTATCAAGTTTAAGCAACGTGAATTTAATATTGAAACAACACTAAGAATCATGTTGAATTATAGTTATATCAAGCTGAAACAACACGACTTTCACGTAGCTACTCTATTAATTATTTTACTTACGTGATAGGCATCAGTAAACTTTGTGTTGTAGCTGCCTGCCCCAGCCAAGATTTGAACTCGTACCACCTGCATGATAGTCCACGCGCTAACCACTGCAGCCACAACAGCTTCAAACTTTACTTTACCTATACATTAAATAAATACCAACGCACGTAAAATGAATTTCATTTTATTTCAACATGATTTAAATGATTATTTAACATAAAAATTATTTTATTAAAACTTATTTTATTAAAGTCATAGTCATGTTGTTTTAAAATTAAATGTAACGTTTATAAGAAAGTTGTTTCCACAGTGAAACATTTTAAGTCAAAGAGATTAAAGGTTAGATTAATAATTTTTCATTTAAAACTAATATTAAACAATAGTAACTTTAAACCAGCAGCAGTAAATTTTCGCTCGCAATTCGTTTTTTGTCGTCTATATAGCCGACACATGTAAGAATAAACAACAACAACTCACACAACTAAACACTGCAGTGAACTGTAGCAATCAACAAAGCAAATAAACACTAACACACTTAAACGACATATTATTTCATTTAATATGATTTCAAATCAAAATTGCGTCATGTTGATTTTACATTCCATTTTTTTCTGTATGTGGAACAATTAAGCTCTATTATTATAAAAATTAATCCATTTTTAACTCTAATATCCAAGACTTGGGTTTGATCTTTTTACCACGACTCCACGAATTGACATATCATCAGGGATTGTATTAAAACCTGTAAAACATTTTTTTAATTTTTACTATGCTATTACCGGCGATATTTATGAAATAGAGAATAAAGTCACAGCCAAAAACCGGAATTTCAAAATTTAAAACCCAATAACTTTGAAAATATTAAAGATCTCTCAATACTACAAAAGCTTACATTTGCTAAAGTCAGATAATATTTGTAAAAGTGAAAACTTTTATGTTCCTGAGGATGAGTCCTTCGCCACGATTTTTGCACATACCGTTTTGTAATGGGATCGAAAGTTTTAAAGATACAAATTTATTACCAATTTTTTTCAATTGGATCCACTGTGCGCTGTATATTTTTCTTAATAGTCCAACTTTTTACAGGAGTTTATTTCTCGGCGAGCTACATAAACTTAATTGAAATTGAACATATACGTTGGAACTATATGCATATTGAAATCAATAGAAAAAAAATTAATTTTTGCAAACTATATTCGTAAGCCAATTAAAAATAAAACGTTTGTTAAGATACTTATAATACTGACGGCTTCCTGTGACGTCGAATCTAAACGAGACTATGTAAATAATGTTTTATCTATCAAAAACATTAAACTATGGATAAGTTGTTTTTGGGCTTTTAAATTTATGTATTGAATCTTCAATTGTAAATTTAATAATAAGTATTCAAATCTTAAAAATAAAATTGTTAGTAATTAGTACAGTCACTGCTAGACAAAATATTAGGTTTAACGGTTGCTTTTTTAGATATATTACGTCTCTCATGTTCGGCTGAGAACAAGAGTGTCTCTCCTTCTCAACCGAGTGTGCCCTCTAAAATTAATGATGTTGCGAGCTAGGTGATTTGGATGCGATTCGAGCTTTTTTTATATATGTTGTCACATGTTTTCGAAAACACTGTCTTTACTAATGAAACATCTACATCTTTATGAATGGCGTGGTTTCTGACATACCAAAGTGCTGCTGTAATCAAACTAAGTATTTTATTTTGTCGCCTTTGAATTTTCTCTATATTTGATGCAGAGGTAGTGCCCCATAACTGAATACCATAGCATTAAATTGGAAGATGTCTATAATCTAGGCTAACGCATGGTACTGTGTCCATCATTTCGTGCGAACTGCTGTCAAAAGTTCATATAAAAAAAATTGTCACGAATTTCTCATGAAAAATTGTTGCAGAAGTAGTACTCTATTTAGTGAAAAAAATATGAAATGTATCTACAACATTTTGAGTCTTCATACGAAATAATATAAGCACCACATTTTTCGTGTGGAATTTACAACAAACACATTGGGTTTTTTTAAAGCGTACACAATTGCAGCATACTTTCAAGGGCTATTATAATTGGTTCCTTGTCATATTTTTCGTATGAAAAAACTAATTTTGATCAAAATTTTTTTGCAAATTTGAACAGAGTATTTAGCTTGAGTGTAGAATTTCTATGAGCCAATTATGCTGAACTGATTTCAATTTCATGTTGGTCAGCTTTAAATCTATGTGTCTTACATGCTACACTAGGGCGTTTAGATTTTTTAAAATTTCTTTTTTTTCAGAATGATAGGTCTCAAGAAGTTGTGTTTTGGTTAGAAATTCACAATTATATTTACAAAAACTAGCAATTAAGTACTTCAAAGTCGAGAAATTTTATGTATGGGAACCGCCTTAAGGAATAGAGATGGGCGATAAGTACCCTGCAAGAAACTTCTGTCAATTGTTCCAAATGTACCTGTCCCATGACATGCGAATATAATACCAGTGAAGATAGGAAGGTACTGTGACCAGTTAAAACAGAAACTATTACTTAACCGGTATAAATGTTTCAAAAATGTGAAAAAATTTATAAAATTATCTTGTTTTTATTTACAAAAAGTTTTTATTGGATCCTACGACCAGTCAGTTCCACAAATTCCATAGGGGCTAGGATCGAGACCACTATTGTAGAAACTGTAACCGGCAGTATTCTTTCAATCAGCTTAGTGACCCATCACAAAGTGTCGAAAAGGTATAAATTGCTCCCTCCTATGACAAAGCCATGTTAAAGTGATAGGTCCCCTTCATGCAAAGTGTTACAACTCGAACCGGTCCCTATCCCCAAAGGACTAGCTACGTGACATATTCTGTGTCAGCTCCTTTCCCCCTAAGATAGTAACGCACAAAAATGGAAGAAAAATATTATCTGTCAATTTTCAAGTTAATTTTGCACACCTTAGAAAATAATTTGTTTTAATATTTATGTTTTTATTATTTTGCTACTTATGTATTGAGCAATCTGATGCACCTGATTCGATGAATTGATGTCTGTCAGTTAATCGCTTAAGAAAAAAAACATCCATCCAGAGAGTTTTTCAAATCTCTAGACAAATTATCTTAGATACATATATTTAATAAAAATTAAATTAAATTAAATTAAATTAAAAATGTGACCAAGCCCCTTATTCTTTAACTCGCTAAAGCTTATTCTCTACCGCTAAAAAATTTATAAAGTCGTTTTATCAATTTTTGGATACGAATACAATTTTGCAAAGTCTATTGCTAAATTAGGCAATGTCTTAAAAATTTAATCCGCCGAAGTTTTTGGTGTTTAATGTTTAATTTTGTGTTTAATTTTTTGTTTGTTCAGCATTTTAGCGATCGAGATTTAGCTTTAGCGAATTACGAACTAAGGGGGCAGGAGAGAGGATTTTCTAAAAATAGTTTTTGGCTATATTATTACGGGAGATATTTACAAAATAGAGAACAAGATCGAAGCCAAAAAATAATATTTTAAAATCCAAAGCGAAATATTTTCGAAAATATTAAAAATGTCTTAAAGAAAAGAATTTTTTTTTATCTATTAACAAACTTTAGATAATATTTGTGAAATTTACGAGGCCAACAAGGCTTTCCATTCCCGGTGTAGTCAACTTTGACACCCTGTAGCTCACAGTGTGTTTTAACAGAGTGGTCCATATTTCAATCTTCTTAAAGCTTCGGTTCTCTTAAATTATTTTCCCACATATTGTTTCGCTTTCGGATTGAAAGTTTCAAAAATACTAATTTATTACCCTTTTTTCCAATTTTATAAAAATTAGCTTTAGAAGCATTTTGGTGTTTTTTAATAATTAGAAAATGCAGATGGCTGATTCTCATTTTAAATGCATTTTACGTGTCCGTTGAAAGTATAGTAAAATATTTTATGGCATAAACGCATAAATTTTAAAATGAAAACTGCTTTAGAGTAGAAATACAACCTCACGGTTGCGGCTGCGTTTCTTTTTTTTATATAAATAGTTTACAATTTAAAACTTCCAAAGAAACCGCATGAAAATAGAATCTATTTCAATTTCATTGCGTTTTCTCATTTTTTTAATAACTCTCTTCCAATTGTTGCCCATAGTCAGCAAAAATTTTCATATTTTTTGTGAACAAAAAATAAAAATGTTAATAATTTGTTGTGAATGACAACGAAAGATAGAAAATAAAATATGATAAAAATAAATAGAAAATTATATTAGAAAAAAAACCAAAAACTTACAATATTTATTGAAATTATACAGTTTTAAATTATATTACTATAAATTCTAAAAAAAATATGGGAAAATAAGTGCAAATTGTGTAGAAAATTTCAAAAATTGGCAAGAAAAGCCGCATGTTATTTCATTGAGAAACTGAAACCGGGCCCTCAGCCGTAATGTTGTATTTCTACCCTTAGTATGGTTTAATATATTATAAATATATGTACATAATTTCTTCCTTTTTGTGTAAGACTGTCCATTATGTGTTGAAAGCGAAAAACAAAAATATTGTTTTTGCTCTCTTCATACAAAATGGCGTGCTGTTGGGTTTCCACATTAAGAAGCTATACATTTTTCCACAAACGGATTAAATTTATAACGGTTTTAGAATATTTCCATTTGCTTCTCTCATGTCACATATCAAATATTTGAAAAATATTGGAAATTATATGTTTTTATTTTAATTGCCGTCGGGTTTTTGAGAGTTGCGCTTTTTTAGTACGCTTCATCGCTCAGTTTAATTATAGAAATTGCATAAGCAACGTACACTAAAGCAACAGCGTAAATTTGTAGTTCTAAATATATGAAAGTATTGTGAACTTTGTTAAATTATATTAATTTGCAAAATGTGTTGTTAATTAATTTTGCTTTGAAAAAAAAATTGTATTGATTGTTATCCATATTTTTTTAATTTGATGAAAAATTTTTTCTGAACTCTTTTAAATTTAATATATACACTAAAGAATATTGTATTCGTATAAAAATGTATTGAGCGTTAGGTAAAAAGTTTCATAATTTTTTTTTGTTTTTAGAGAGTAGATTTATAGGGTTTTTAGCCCAATACTAATTTTTTTGTACTGTACTTTTTTCGTGAAATCATTACTAGAACAACCGCGAAAGCAAATGTAAAGATCATTACACAAAAATGTAAGAATATGTTAAAATATAATTTTATTTCAGAATCCATTGAATGAGAAGAAAACAATAATATAAATCTTACCTCCGCATATTTATTTATTACTTGAATTGGTAGACAAAACAAAAGACAAAAGAACACACAAAATGTACGTTTAGAATGAGAATCAGCCAGAAATAATAATATTCATATAGCGATCTTTAACCGGAAGAAAATTGTAATGCAGATATATAAAATTTTACAGAAATTTTATATTCAAATATTGCGAATAACCTTAAATAAACGACTTCTGTCATTAATAAAAAAAATTAAATTCAAACAGAGAACCTAATAACTTTTTAAGCAGTATATATTTCTATATAATATTCTTGTTTATTTCTCTACAGTAAAATAGTGAGAAACTCAGTGTTTTTTTTTAACCAAATAAAGTGAATATTATATTAAGCCAATAAAAACTATAAATTGTTTGCCGACATGGTAAAAAAACCCGTAACCAAAAAGCAGCATTTTGCAACAAACAAAAAATCCACTTGAACTTTACAACCATCAATATATACATAACACATACTTACACAAGAACGTTAACTGACTTTTTTGTTAACTGATTTTTTGTTTTTTTGTTTTTCATACAAAACTCATTTAGAGCATAAAAAAGCGCTGAATATTCTATTTTCAGTATCTCACAGGGTTACCAATGATTTGTAAATAAACAAAACGTTTAGAATTTTAATGTTCAGATTTAGCAACAAAAAAATTCCTATCAAAAATATTCAGCTATTTCGGCTTAACTCCTTTGATTTTAAATATTTTAACAAGCAGAAAAAAAGCTATGCTTAAACATATATCTTGCTTAAGAGAAAATGAATTTTTTCATTGAAGGCGTAATTTATTTCATATTTTTAAAGCATGATCCATCATAAGCTTACGAAAGATTTCTACGTTCATAATTTATTAGTCAAATACGTCGATAATAATTAACACAAATTTTTTTCGCTGAAAATTATAAGTTTTTTTTAATGCAAGAGTTTTAAGTATATTGGCCTGAGTCATTGCGTATAATATGTTTTAGTCCATTTGCATATTTGAAAGTGCCCTTATGGAAAGACCAAAATTTAGTTCTTTTGTGACTACTTTAAAGATTCACATCTTTGTTTTAACGCTTATCGTAATTAACTTAATTTATATTATGAGTTTTTTTTCATATTCATATATAATTTGATGTTGTTTTGTGGCAACCTTATTTCTTACCAACCATCATCCATTGCCTTTCCTCATATTCGAAGCAAATTGAAAGGTTTGAAAAAGTGAAAATTCAATTTAAATTGTTGCTAAACAAAACCGCAAAAATCGAGTCAAAGTGTATGTGAAGAAAAAAAACTCTCTATTAAATGGTATTTGAATCGAATGTAAAATATCAGGTTTTCCCCATCCACAAAAAGGAAATAAAAGGTGAAATCACATGCATATACGCACATAGGCACGTAAACAAAATCTAATATATGTAAACCCAGATAGAACGCAATCAAAAATTTACAATGCTAAAAATTTTTTGGTTGTTTTTTACAAGTTACAAAAAAAAATCGAATAAAAAGCCGGGTAAAAAGCAATGAAACACTTAAGAAAAAATACTCAAAGAAAAAAGGCAGCAATTCCGAAAATTGATAATAAAGAAAACAACGAAGGATGAAAAATAAAGCAGACATTTTAAAAATTCTAATACACTTAAAGTTAGATCACGTTAAGTGAAGTTTTTTCCTCTTAAAATACAGATTTTTTTTTACAATTTGCTCACATCTATATATTAATGTGTATCTTGTGTAGAAGTTAGTTTAAGTGTAGGATTGCTTACATAAGATATATTGTTTAGCGTTTTCTTTTCTTAAATTTTGCTATTATTTTACCCTACATATGAGCACATAATAGGTGTTTTGTTTGTGATAGGGCTCATAATACCCTAAGCTTTTAAAACATTTAGGTGTTACTAAGCGGTTTCACTTGTATTTGTAATAAAAAGTTTTTTCTTCATAAATTGTTTAACATAACACACATAAAAAATCTCGAGTTGCACACAAATCCCCTAGCCCGAAACATCATTAAATTTAGAGGCCACACTTTGCTGAGAAGGAGGGACACTCTTACTCTCAGCCGAACGCGAGAGACGTAGACAACTAAAGAACCAACCGCTGAAACAAATATTTTTGCCTGGCATTGGCTGGACTTAAAAATTAAAAATTAAAGATTTTTAGAGTTAAGATTTGAATACTTATTGTTAGTTCAGTTTTATTGAAGATACAATAAATAAATATAAACCGTTAAAAATATAACAAATTGTTTAAACAAAATATATATAAAATTTAAATAGCAATTATAAAACGCCTTGCTACTGTATCATTTCTCATGTAATATCAGTAACACTGCACAATAAAATCAACATTTTTTTTCAAGTTTTAACAACTGATCCGGTAGAGGGGAACAAAATAAATACATACGTGTATCGGCGTTTTGAAAGTTTATGCCCGGGATCTATTTTAGGAAGAGTTAGAGCTTCCCTTCTTTTCACATTATTACAGCGTATCGGCATAGGAAATCTTTTTAAAAGACGTTAATCCTGTAACTCTTTGCTGTGTGGGTATTTTTACCCTATCTTAAAAATGCAACAACTCCCCTTTCGGCGGCGATTTATCTCGCTGTAATAATAAATACGGGCAAACGGGAGGGAAATGCAATTATTGTCTTTGTTTGGCGGTACCAAAGCAGAGTTTGTGGACTATAGGTCTGTACCAACAGAATGGAACACGTATTTTCTGTGCCTCAACGCACTTCGTCAGCATTTAAGTATCTTGAGCTTCGATGAAACCTAAACATGCCGGCCGCCTTGCACTGGTGCAATTTGTAAAAGTTCAATTTGCAGGAAAAGACATTTTGGGCGACTGAGACAACCTAGCGCCGTTCATGCTGCGATTTTTGTTGTTGTGGTAGCAGCATTGTGTATGCTGGCAACCACCTCCTCTGCTTACAGCGTCAGTAACGACTGTAACCAGAGTCCGGTTCGAAGGACCATAAACATTTTGCAAACGTGAAATGCAATTCTTGTCTCTGTTTGGCGGTACCAAAGCATAGTTTGTGGACTATAGGGGTACACCAGCAGAATGAAATACGTATTTTCTGTGGCACAACGCACTTTGTCCGTATTCATGTGTCTTAGGTTTCGTTGAAACCTTAACAATTATATCTGGGTAATTCCTCGTAAGACGCCCCTATGCACAGAGGGAAAAACAGCCAATCTAGCGGCGAAAAAATAAAACAAAAAATTTTCGAATTAGAAAAAAATTTAAATGCAGTTTCAAAGTGGAAAAATCGGTTTATTTAGAAATCAAATTTATTTATCACTATGTTACCTGGTTCGAAAAATATGGCCTTTTGAACATTGAGAAAAATTAGGCTAAAATTCTTTATTGAGTTTTATATCAAATTTGTTGGCGTATTGAATCGCTAATGATGGACGTTTTCGGACAAAGTTATTTTTTTGTTATATCAGCTATTTTAAGCTATTTTACTTTATATATTCGCTATTTCAGTTAAAGTTTACAAGCGTAAAGGCAAAAAAAAATTTTTTTCAAAATCTTTGTAGAGACACAAAAAAGTATACATTAAAAATTTAGTAGAATCTTGATGTAGATATTATAGTGTAATATTTTTCCAAAAATTAGCTGCAAAGACTTGCGTATGCGGCTTTTACATCAGGTTTTCTAGCTATACACCTTTTTCATATATTCCTACTTGTTTGTACTTCCATATGATTTAGTTGTAATTCGCTTCCGAAACCACTTGCTATTAAATTAAAATACCAATGAGGTGCCGTTTTCAATTTTAAGACTAATTTTTAATGCATTTTGAAATTTGAATGCACTTTGAATTTTATTTTTAAAGCATTTTGTGTTTTTAAAATTGGTCGTATAATGCAACATATAGCGCCCACTGTGTTAAAAATAGCAAGCTTATTTACATACCTTATAGCCTAAAGCCTTTCCAGGCATACGTTTTTTGTGTATTAGTTTCGAAGAGATAAGCTTTCCGACGATTAAAGCATTTTCTCGGTAAAATTGGTCTTATATGAGAAAATGTGGCGTCCACAGTGTCATAAATAGCTGTCTAATTTTTACAGAATTTATTGCCTACTACATCCTTGACTACAACCTTTACAAACAGTCGTTCTCGTAATGTGTTGATATTTTGTTGGCTTGAAGATAGCCACAAATCATTGTTGTGCTCTTGTTGTTGTTTATTTTCATCGCTAGGATATAGCCGACAAGTAGCTGATAAACGTCGTATTACATGCACATTCAAGCCCGCTGTATACTTGAGTCAATCTTACTTGTTTTAATTTAATATTTATGTTTGTTTATTCCTAGTATTGAACTTAGCTCATCATGTTTATAAACCAACGCTTTAGACCACTCAGCTAACTCAGTATAGAAAGAACGACAGCTAAAATCCAGTAAAAACCAGCAGCATATAATACGACTTTTGTAGGCTATAGTCGGCATTAAACGAACAAACAGAATAGCCAACAACAAGACAACAACATAAGCACAACATGTGACTGAAGCTATCAACAATCAAACATATAACAACTCACTATGACTGTGTAAAAAGTTTATACTAATAGCATTACATAAAATAAGAATTTTTGTACACAATTTAAGAATACTCAAAGTAAGTAGAAAATACTTCAATTTAGTATGGCGTTTTTCTTTCTGTGTACATACATATATGTATATACAGAAAAGTGATGTGCTCTCTGCATTTAATACATGTGTCTGGTTACAAAATCGGTTTTGGTACAATTAAGCCAAAAAAGTATAACTTTAGACAACAATTTGCTAAATTTGCTAAATTTTAAAAACTCTATTGTCATCCCTAATGTACATACGTTAGAAAAGCCATCTCAAAAGTTCTATTACTAATATAAGAATGTTGTGGCTGATGGTTCCCAATTCTAGCCATTAGTCATGTGGTCGGAGATTCGATTCCACCCAAAGACACAGGGTATTTCCGAAAGCTTTACAGGTTATGTTTATTATCAAAAAAAGAAAGATGTAATATTTATCGTGTCTTACCACTTTTTTTAATATTACACAAAAATTTGGAACAAAGTACTGTTCAACATATGGCTCCAAAAAAATTTATATATATATATATATATATTTTTTGTCTTTACAAAGCGACTTCAAATGGTGAATATATCCGATTACTAAATATAAATAAAAAAAAATCTGTTACGTGTTGTCAACCTATGACTATCGATATGTTATTTATTAGTTTCGTAGATGAAGGGTATTATATAATTCTATTCAACTTAAACGTGTTTCTCCTAATTCTATATATTCTTTGTTACTGTATGCATTTGTGGCTATTTGAGATTCTTTTACAATTTTAAAATTGCCCGTTCATGGTAATGAAATTACAATTTTTATGGTTTTTTTCTATGAAAAATAAATGAAGCCTAAAAATATTCTACTACAATATTAGCTGGTCAATTTAAGTTTGCTATTTTCCTTTTTATTTCGCAAACATATAAAATATTTTAAAAGTTGTATCCATAAAATAGCATAAAGAGTAGAACAAAATATTTTAATCAATAGAACATTAATTATTCTATACTGAAAAGCTAAAATGCAAATTATTTTTACATATCGAGAGCCTATTTTCAATAAATGCCAACTTAAAAAAGCTAACATATCAGGAGAGCGAAAAAACTAGTTATTTCGCTTATTATTGTCAAAATAAACAATGAACCTTCCATAAGATGGTTTAAATATCCTTACTAATTTATACCTATGAAAAATTTCATATTTTGCACTTGCTTGTATATTTTTTCAGAGCTATCATATTGTGTCCAAATTATTGTTCTATTATTTGAAAAAATAAAACATTGCAAACGGTTATTTTCTGTGATCAAAAGTTTGCTTATAGTTATTGCATAATGCTGGGTTTTGCGGTTCAACTTGGAACTTTTGAGAAAAGTTAGTAACATTCCTTATGGAAAAATGTATCTTATTTTAAAACCTGTTGTCCAATCTGTTCAAATCGTATTTTAAATGAAAGACTACATCGGTTATTTTAAGAAAGTGACTTAAAGTATAATGTTTCCATTTAAAAATAGGCGCTCCATACATAAATAATTGCATAAAAATCCATTTTTTTCGATATTAACTTCTGACTAGGTAAGAAACCACTGATTTATGAAGTTTGATTTTGCATAAGCTAATAAGGCCTAACGTAATTTATGTTAATAAAAATGCATAGTTTTTATTACATATTTTCGCAACGTTTCGTGAATTTTTTGTTCACTTTCTTAAGGGATTCGTCTATTTTATTAAAAAGAAAAATTATTTCAACACCGTTAATTTAGTGATAATTAACAAAATTTATAAAAAATTAACTTACATTGTAAGTAATTACTACGTTTTCTGTGAAAAAATATACATAAAATTATTTTAAAATTACTTTAAAAAAAATTTTTTTTTAAACACACAAAACTATAAAACTAGTATCACTGGTTGTATTTTAATTTTATGTTATTGCCACTCTATAATTCGCGCTCAAGCTGTCAGTGTCCTTCTTTATATTCATTGTTTTATTTATTTTTTGTTGTATCCTTAAACTTTCTGTTGTGTATCTCTTTCTTACATTATTCACTTTATCTAATATTTTTATGTTGTCAAAATCGGGCTTATGGTTAGTTTTTACTATGTGTTGTGACAGCACGGTACTTTCCTTATTTCTATTAATGTCAGCTTTGTGTTCGTTTACTCTTATCTCTAAATTTCTCTTTGTTGTGCCAATATAAACTAGATCGCAGCTTTTGCTTTCATTACCTTTGCATGGTATTTCGTAAACAACGTTGTTTTGCTGTAATTTGGGTATCGGTGTTTTTTTTTTTGTAAATATTGTACTTAGTGTTTGTTGGATTTGTAAGCAAAGCTAACGTTATTTTTATTTATTGCAGTTTTTATGTTTTTATTGTCTGTAAGGCCAGGAACAAATTTTACACTGTAAAAACATTTATCTTCTCTGTCAGTTGGTTATTTTTTTTTTTGATGATTTGGAATTACTCCGTGCCCCCTTGCTATACAAAGGATGGGAGGTTTACTTGGCTGAACCTTAGTTTATACCGCCATCAACAATTTCTAAAAGGAGTCTCTTCCAAGATAATTCCAAGCGACGTATACCGTCGCACACGAAGCCGGAACTCCCAAAATCCACTTCTTGCTGCTTCGCAATTGAGTTTTTGTTTGGTTCTCCAACCAATTATCAGTATATATTTATTTTTGTTTAAAAGTGAGGTTTTGTTTGGTTCTCCAACCTAATATTAATATTTTTTTTATAATAGTTCTTTTGCATGTGGTTAATGGAAAGCAACGGGATACTGCACGGTTTACCGTTAACCGACGCCAACCACCAATCACATGCGGTGTGAGACGCAAAACTTTCGAAGGCCAATAAACGACAGTGGCCTGGTTGCATTTACGATGTAATTGCCAACGACGCGTGATGTTGACTCGTCCAGAGCTGTTTTACGAATCTGGTTATTTTTTGACGATTTATATTGTATGATGAGGGATTTTATTAGTGATACAGGAAAACTGTTATTAGTTAATATTCTTGTTATTTTTTGTATATTTTGTGTATGAAATTGATCGTCACTTATCTCTAAAACCCGGCCAAAAAATACTACCAAAACCACTGATTTATTTTACCCAACTATATTATTATAGTTTGAAGTTAATTTTATCATGCATCTGCTGCTCTTTTGTTGGTCACAGTTAGCCATACTGTTCTCGAGTTAGGGTAAAATATACTAGTGTAGCCAGTGGAAATATTAGATATGCCTATAAAAAATCTGTAAGTAATAGGGAAAAATTTAAAGACACAGTAGGTCTATTTTTTTCAAAACGAAATTTCACTGTAAGTCTGTGTTATAAAGGTTCAAAAATACACCTGCATTTATGTCTTTTACTCGCATGTTTATACACTAAGGTTCAAATTCACAGTATTTAGTTAACTAATGATGGTGGCTTAAACAATGATATTTATATGAAAAGATATGGACAGTTAAGCTGCTTAAGGCGTATATAAATAAGTTTTCGAACAGCGTATTAAACTTTGTTATGCAGTTCTCTTTTTTGATGCCTTTTCACTGAATCCAAACTCATATTCATGCTGCTAAGAAAATTGGATTTTCATTATGTTCTCTTCAATAAGTGCTAAGGAACTAAACTTTCTTTACTTCTATAGAGTTCCAAATCCAATGTGGTTTTTGAAAGTGACCTTAGTGCTGTTATAGGTTTGCTAGCATTACTTGCAATTATAAATTAAGTAGAGAAAAATTTTTCAGATGCATTTATAAAATAACATATCGTCTTATAAAATGCAAAATAAATAAAATTTCTAAACACATTTCAGGAGAGATAAGAACCTTAATAAAAACCAAACTATTGCAACTATAAAAACGTTTGTTTCTGAGTTTTTTTTTTTTTTTGAGCTGAAATACAATTTTTATAATCACAATAGTTTTATTTTTATTAAGTTTTTCGTCTCTACTGAAAAGCTTTTGAAAGTGTAGATAGCCTCTTTTGCATTTTATATGACGATAAAAAATTTATTCGATTTGTTTAAAAAAATTCTTTGAAATTGTACACTTGAAGTTTGCTCCCATAGAAAATTAAGTCTAAATCGGACGGACAAAGTAGTCAGATGAAATATAGATTATCTCATAGCTCAGCTATTTATGGGCCGATTTTGAAAATGTTTTATTTGAAAAAGCATGAAAGATTTGATACTATGAAACATTTCCGATTGGCTCTTTGTATAGAAGTCGGTTTCTTTTGCCACAATTACATATTTGCTAGTTAACTTCTAAATACAATCTAAATACACCCTCCTGAAAGAGGACAGTTCAAAAGATTGCATTTGTGGCCTTTAAAATTTTTTGTATGTAAGTGTGTTAGTTTTTATTAAGTTCTCTCCATCTCCTGTAAAATAATAAAAATTCACGATACGCACTTTTTATATTACGCCATTGATACATACATACATATCGATGGTCATATGTTGACAACACGTAACTGATTTTCACAACTTTTCAGTTGAAGTTATTACTTTATAAATAGGCTGAAAGCACTACTAGTAATAAAAAAAGTAACTGCAAGCTATTTAATATATACTCTCCACAAATTTCCATTTTTCTTATTTTGAGGATAGGAATGTTTCTAAGCGATTTATGTGAAGTTTTATGCATTTTGTGAAAAAATACTAAAAAATCAGTAATGTCCCAACAAAAACTATTGCTTGCTGGAAGCATTTTTATAAGGGAGATTACAAAACGGAATCAATTGCAATTGCGCTTTTATAATGCATGATTTTTGTTCGCGATGAACCGCTTAGAAGCAATAGTTTCTGTATCCACAAATTGCTTATATTAGTACTGAAAATCATGAAAATTGTCAGCACTAAAACTGAAAATATAGGGAAAAAATGGTTCGATATAGATTGATGAGGATGATAGATTGATGGGCTCACAAATGGGCTAACGTCATGTTAAATGAAGGCTTAATATTTCTTATCTGTAATTATTAACTTTGTATTTATACTGACTGTTTGTTATTTTAACTTCACCGAGTATCGAACTAAACACCTTCTGATTTGAAATCCAACGCACTCAACCAAAGACACTGTTGCAAACCGGCAGCACGACGTTAACATAAGCTTACTCCTATAAATACATTATTTTAAAATTATTTACTTTATGTTATTTTTAAAATGTACTGTTCGCGTATACTCTATGTGGGTGTAGTGTTCTTGCATAGCATCGTAAAGCATATTTTAAGGTTCTCGCTTACGTTAGTGCTTCCAAGAAGCAGTATCGTCACTGACAAAAGTCAAATCTTGTACACATATGTTGCTTTGCCTATATTTTTTGGATTTTAAAATTATCGTCAAAGCTAAGAAGTGTTCGTGCCTGTTCGCTCGTGGTCTTTTGCAAACTTTAATGCATTTGTTGTAGCATTTTTTGAAGCATTTGGTCTTAAATATGCAATGCATTGCTTCTAATAGCGTTTAGTGCTTCTATATGTCGAATATTTTTGCTGGGCTGTTGTCAACGTATGACCGACCATCAATATTTATTTCTAATTTTTAATTATTTAATATAATTTTTTAAGTAAGTTTAGTTTACAAAACTATGTCTTTTGGTAACATTTATAAAATTTTTAAATAGTTTTTTTTCAATTTATTGTACAATGTAATGCTTATCTCTGAGACGCACTTGACTGCTAGAAGTTTTTTTAAAATCAACGGATATACTCTCTACGACACAAACGACCCCCAAGGTAGAGCTTGTGGTGGCTCGGGTGTACTAATAAAATCGCGATTAAAACACTACTTAACGAGTGATCATTGTGAATACTATCTTCAAGCAACTAACATCTGCATTGAAGCTTTTCATCAAAACCTGGTGATTTCATCAATTTACTCTCCTCCCAGGTACTCTATTACAGAAAATCAGTATAGTAGATTTTTTAATTCACTAGGCCCACGCTTTTTGGCCGCCGGTGATTACAACGCTGAGCACATGTTCTGGGGATCTCGCCTCATCACGCCAAAGGGTCGCGTTTTGTTTGACACAATTTCAAAAATGCGGTTAAATGTTATATCAAGTGGACAGCCAACTTACTGGCCAACAGATCGCCG
The DNA here is from genome assembly GCA_956483635.1 of Panzeria rudis. Classification (NCBI taxonomy): domain Eukaryota; kingdom Metazoa; phylum Arthropoda; class Insecta; order Diptera; family Tachinidae; genus Panzeria; species Panzeria rudis. The sequence continues at coordinate 121,170,666 of OY101447.1, forward strand.
AAAAATATCTGATGTTATTGATTTCGGAGTAGTAAAGGGTGTGCCCAGCGAAATGATCCAAGTTGAAGCATCTTTAGATTTGTCTTCAGATCACTCACCAACTATTGTCACTATATATTCACATACAACATATTCACCCACTTGTGATTTAACGATGACAACCACACGTATAAATTGGTTGAAATACAAAAAATATTTGAGTGCTCATTGCCCAGAAAATATTTCATTAAAAACGCCTGCTGACATAGATGACTCTATTAGAATGTTTGAGGCAAACCTTAAGCAAGCTGCTCTAAATGCTACTACTGCAAATCTTCGGGTGAGATATAATAAAATTTTTTCAGCAGATGTAGAACGGCTTTTATCCGAAAAAAGAAGAGTTCGTAGAGAATGGCAACGCTATAGATCCCCTAAGCTAAAATCTAGGCTGAAGGAATGTACTAAACAGCTGAAAACTCTACTAGAATATCAAAAAACCGCTTCTCTTCAAAACTTTCTGAATAGGCTCGACGCAGCACCTCAAACAGACTATTCGCTATGGAGAGCAGCCCGAGGCCTCAAAAGACCAGTTATATATAAGCCTCCATTGCGAGCTTCGAATGGAGACTGGGCAAGAACTGACGCTGAAAAAGGTACTCTGTTTGTAAACCACTTGCAGAAAGTATTTACTCCAAAAACGTCTGTTACTATAGTTGAGCTGCCACCAGTCCTCGCTATACCATATGTTACTTTTAGGTTCAACATTCGTGAGATTGAACATTGTATTGCGGGTTTAAACTCGAAAAAAGGTCCAAGCGCTGATAAAATAAGCAATAAAATGCTCTTAGAGCTACCCTATACTGCAAAACGGATAATTCTATTTATCTTTAACAGTATTTTGTGCCTCAAATGCTATCCCGCAGAATGGAAGGCTTCGCTGATTACCATGATACCTAAACCAGGCAAAGGTCATACGAAGGTGGAGTCCTATAGGCCTATAAGCCTGTTGTCTAACATGTCAAAACTATTTGAAAAGCTACTTATGAGTAAGCTAACACCCATACTGAATAGTACTGTATGCATTCCAGACCACCAATTCGGTTGTAGGAGACAACATAGTACGATTGAACAAACACATAGACTCGTGAACGTGGTTAGAAAAACCTTCGAAGAAAAGAAATATTGTTCTGCGCTCTTCATCGATGTTTCTCAGGCATTTGATAAAGTTATGGCACGCAGGTTTAATACATAAACTAAAGCAAAACCTACCCGAAAACATCCTTAAACTTTTAGAAAGCTACTTAACTGAGCGAAAATTTTTTGTTAAAGAAGGTAATTTTCAAAGCCCTCGGCAACCCATTGAAGCCGGAGTTCCTCAAGGCAGCATCCTCGGTCCTGTATTATATCTGATATATGCCTCTGACTTGCCGGTAAGCAGTAACCTACACATATCAACATTCGCTGATGATACAGCTTTTCTAAGTGTTCACAAAAGCCATCAAGAAGCCACCCGCAATTTGCTAGATTATATACCCCAGTTGGAACAATGGCTAAAACAATGGCGGATAAAAATAAACGAACAAAAATGTCTACACATTACTTTTATATTGTGCAAGGAAACCTGCCCACATATACAAATAAATAACCAAACTATACCTCAACACACTGAAGTAAAATATCTCGGTGTTCATCTTGATCGTCGTCTAACATGGAAGTCACACATAAATGCAAAGGTGACCCAAATGAAATTAAAAGCAGCTCAAATGATTTGGCGCATTGGAAGGAACTCTACTCTAAGCCTAAATTGTAAACTTCTTCTATACAACTCCATTCTAAATCCAATATGGTCCTACGGAATCCAGTTATGGGGCACTGCCTCGGCATCAAATGTAGAACAAATTCAAAGGCAACAAAATAAAATACTCCGTACGATTACAGCAGCCCCATGGTATGTCAGAAACAAGCGAATTCATAAAGACCTAGATGTGCCGCCGGTTAAAACAGTGTTTTCTAAACACGTGACAAGCTACATAAAAAGATTTGGGTGCAACTCAAATCCCCTAGCCCGAAACATCATTAACTTTAGAGGCCACACTTGGCTGAGAAGGAGGGACACTCTTGCTCTCAGCCGAACACGAGAGACGTAAACAACCAAACAACCAACCGCTGAAACAAATATTTTTGTCTGGCACTGGCTGGACTTAAAAATTAAAATTTTAGAGTTAAGATTTGATTACTTATTGTTTGTTCAATTTTATTGAAGATACAATAAATAAATACATATAACCGAAAAAAAAAATTGTACAATGAAAAATTTTTTGCTGTTGACAATTTACATAATTGAAATTCGTTAAAGATAATTATTGTCATCAAGGGTATTTATACAAATAATTTAAACTTTTAAATACAACATTTTGACTCTACTAAATTTGCCAAAGATGAATTACATAATAAAATTGTATACTTTGTCTATTCCAGAAAGACATTTCCTAAGCAAAATTAAAAAAAATATATTTAATATTACAAATAGTAACAATATATGCTTTCCTCTTTCGAAAAGGAAATAAAAAAGAAAATATTTTTTGTTCAAAATTAATAAAATACATAACTGTAGACAGTAGCAGTAGACATTTTGTCTCTTAGATCTCAACCAACCATTATTGGCAGTCTGTATTCATACATATTCTATCATTTTCAGCATGAACGAAACAGACATATTTCAAACAATCATGAGATAATATAAAACAAAAACAGGCACTTCCAATGAACTAACTGAATACATTCTCATATTTGCTGTTGACTAGAAATGTTTATCATATAACAGCCAGTAGCACTGTACAGTGGGGTCTACCGCAAAATAATGTGATCACATGTTCATATCGATGGTCATACATTGACACCACGTCAGTGATTTTTTTGTTATTTTTCTCAAAACGCAGAAAACATTATATAAATAGCTGAAAAATCTTCCTATCCTCAAAATAAGAAAAACCGAAATTACTTAAGAGTATCTACTGAATATTTTGCAGCTGTTTTATTTCGTTGCTAGTAAAGCTTTCAGACAATTTATAATGGAATTTCTGCAAATAAAGTGTTAAAAATCATTTACGTGATGTCAACGTATGACCATCGATATGTTCTAAAGAAACGAACTTTTGGTATGATCTTTTCCATGGAAATCGAGAAAGAAGGTGTATTGAAAAGTCAATCAAATCAAACTGCATCCAGGTATTATTGAAAAATTTCATATAAAATCAGCAAACTCTCAGGTCTTCTTCATATCTTAGTTTCAGACTGGCGTGTCATTGAAGTACGCAACCAGATTTGAAATAAATAAATTCAAAATACAAATGGTTTTTTATTTTTCTATTTCAAATTAAAAACACAAAATAGTTTTTAAACAAGTATTTGAAGTAGAAAATACAAAATACATATTTTCAAAATACCTATTTTCAAAATACATTTTCTTTTATAATTGTAATTTTAATTTAAAATATTTGTTCAATTTAATATAATATATGTTGTGATCGCTAATCAATTTTAGAGTTTATTTCCAATTTCGCAATTTCTCGCAATTTTTTGCAATATTTGCCATAGAAGCGATTTTTTGCAATTTTTCATGGTCTTTACAGCTTTAGCGATTTTTCATCAATATTAGATTTTGCTACCATGCCGCTGTTACCCAGATTTCGCGAATTTATGCCATTTTCGCGTTTTCTGTCGAACATTTCGCATTCCTTACAGTTTTAGCAACTTTTTATCAATATAATGGCTTTTTTAAATTTTGCAATTTTTCGCAAATTTTCGCCATTTCCGTGACAGAAGTATTTTTTCCAAGGTTTTTGGCTATATTTAAATTTTTGGGACTTTAAATCAATATTGCACTTTGAAATCTTACCAATTTTAGCAAGATTTAGCGAATTTTCGTCATTTTCTCTATTTTGTCCAGATTTTTGGCATTCCTTACAGTTTTTATATTAATTTTTCTTTATACAGCTCGAGCAACTTTTAATAAATTTCAGAACTTGACATCGATTTATGCTATATTTGCGGAATTTTAGTCATTTTTGCAAAATAATCGAAAGAGTGTGCAAGAGGACAAAGCTGAGGTTAAAAATTGGTTGTTATATTATTTACTAGTACTTTACTATCACTTTTCACTTTGTTTTTTTTTCTCCGCACCACATAAAAAAGAATTTTGTATTTTACAAATGTAAAATATGTATTTTGAAATGTTTAAAATAAAATATAAAATACTCTTGAGGCAAAGTATTTCAAATAGAAAATAAAAATGGTATTTTGTATTTTATATTTGTATTTTAAATAAAAGTATTTCAAATGATTCACATCTCTGTACGCAGCCATCCATATCCGTCCATTTTTCACATACACAAAACGGACTTCAACTAGGTAAAATAGACTGGTCTGCAAAAAAACTTTTTTCGCGCCTTTAAATAAAAATATGGGGAATATACAAAGCTTAATGCGTTCAATTCAATTCAGTTTTCAGTTTCTTTCTATCAGGTACAGATTTTATTTATATGTCCACTAGGTACATCAGTATATTCAACTATTTTAAGCTTTTTTCCATTTCAGTGGTAGTGTGAGTAAAGGACTCTGATGAGTAGACTTGGTGGTCACGAAATAGCTGTCAGTTCAACCTTCCGTACAGCCAAAATTTTCTTTGAATGTTCAATATTTACATGCTTTAGAATTTCTTTCTTAAATAAAAAAATTATTTGATCGAATGATTAAATTAAAAATTAACTTAAGCCAAACTAATTTAATAACAGTTCGACTAAAAATTCATAACTCTATTATTAAAACTCTAAAGGCACTTAGCTAAACATGAATGTGTACTGTTCCAAAAACTTTGGCCAAATAAACATTCAATAAAATCCCAGCATTGAGGATATCGACGATATTCCACGCTGGTAAGACTGAAATGGAAAAAGCTTAAAATAGTTGAACATGCTAAGAAAAGACAGTTAGTGAAGTTCCGAACATTTAGACAAAGTTCAATAAGGTGCGACTCGCCACAAGATGGCGACAGTGTGTTAATTGAGCTTACTGATATTAGTAGGATTTTCGCTACAGTGTTGTTGCCACTGTCAGTGGTAGTGTGGGTAAAGGACTCTGATGAGTAGACTTGGTGGTCACGAAACAGCTGTCAGTTCAACCTTCCGTACAGGCAAAATTTTCTTTGAATGTTCAATATTTACATGCTTTAGAATTTCTTTCTTAAATAAAAAATAATTTGATCGAATGATTAAATTAAAAATGAACTTAAGCCAAACTAATTTAATAACTTTGGATAAAACCATACAGTTCGACTAAAAATGCATAACTCAATTATGTTTTAAATTTTTATCATTAACCTGAGAGCTAGGTGTAGTAGGAATAATATAAGCCAAAAATCATGAAAATTGATGATCCAATGCTAATTTTATTCACAATTAAGTAAGATAACTGAAGGAACTCAATTGATAAGATTCACAATTTCCATACAACTGTAAAACTTTAGTTTGTGAGTGTGTGTGTGTATATATTATACGAAAATCCCAATTTTTGTAAATTAAGTTATCTTATAGGGCATTTACATTGTCTCGAAATCTAGTAGATTTGATTTGAAATCGTTATAAAAATCTATATCGTTTACACTATGCATTTTTGAAAATTTTCAAGTTACTGACAAAGTAGATTTCGTTTTGTATGGGAAATATAGTAAAACACCACAAGATTTACCTCGAAATCTCATAAGTACTAGACAGTGTAAATGCCCTCTTACTTAATTGTGAATACAATTAAAATTTCTTCATCGATTTTCATGACTTATATCTTATTTTATTCCTAATACAACCAGATCTCAGATTAAGGTTTAAAATGTAAAATTTTTGGAGTTTAGTTTTTTTATGAATTTTTTAAAACAAAAAAATAATAATTTTGAAAAAAATAAATTTCGCCGCCAATTTCTGAATAACTCTAAAGCAGTTGAAAATATAAAAAAGGTAGTTTTATTTGGCATCTTTTAGTGCTTTAATTATTCAAATCGGACAAACCGTTGTCGAGTTATGGGGATATATGTATATTAATGTACTTAGTTGAATTATTAGTCATGCTGATTAAAAAACGATGGGATACGGTTGACTTTGCAGGCCATCCCTGGAACTTCCCGATAATTTCGAACTCAAACGCTGCAAATCCATAGATTTTTGGAGTAACCAAAAAAAAACAATTTAGATAAAATTTTCGGTATTCGACGCAATTTTTTAAGTTAAAAAATAGTAAACGAATCTTAAGAATCGATTAGACAAGAACTCTTACAGTTGTTAATAAAATAAAGCGATATTTTGAAAACTTTCGTCAATGATATCTTTCGACTATTCAGCCTATTTCAATCAAATTTGTAGTATTAACGTAATTTTGTGACCTTAAGAGCTGATAAGATTTTGAAATCGATGGGCTTAGTAGCTAAGAGTTTATTTGAAAAAAATTTTGTTTGGAAACTTTATTTTTATATTACGGAATCTGAGTGAGGTCAATGTCTTTTAAATGCCGTAAATTGCGTTGTCGTTTTTAAGTTATGAGAGTTTTACATAAATACACATACTTACATACACACACATACGAACATATGAAAAATTGATTTTCGGAAGTCGGGTTGAAGTCAGTAGCTTCCCTAGAGGCAAGAAACCAGTCACAAGGCAGGTCACGTGACTGGTTCCCAAGGACTAGCAACCGGTTCTAGTTCCAGAACTTTATATGAAAGGGACCGGCAACTTTTACATCGCGTTGTCATTGGAGGGGGTCAACTGACACAATTAAGATGCTCAGTGATAGGTTCTAGACTCAAACTAAGGCTACTTGTCCTGTGATGGGTTCCTTAATACTAAATGAATTACTGTACTTTTAACAATTATGATTCTTTTCACCGGTCACCACTCAGCAACATTTCGTACCATTCCCATTTTCAACAGTCATAGAAGAAGTACGTTCAAGACAATTGGTACAACATTTCCCGAAGGGTTCCTATCTTTGATTGCGGAAAGCGACAATTGGTACAACATTTTCCGAAGGGTGCCTAACTTTGATTGCGGAAATCTAAAAAATATGTATGTGATAGAAAAACACTAAATGGATTTGAAATAAGCGCATTAAACTGCGCATGTTCCATTTATTTTTATTTAAAGACAATTACTTCGGCACGTTCTACTACGTTTGATTAGCTATTCTAAATTAGATATTGTAAATATTCCACTTTTAATAATAATTTGAATTTACATTATTTCAAATAATGAACTTATGCCGAAATAATAACTTTCAAATTAAACCTCTTCAGTTCAAAGAAAATTACACAAAAATATCAATTATTAATAGCGTAGGCATGCGTCAACTACATTTTTTTTTTTTTGGACCAGCACTCAGGGAAAGACTTTTACTAATGCAATGCATCGTGCCGGAACTAGGAACATTGGTTATGGGAAGGAAGATAGAAGGAGTAGTGTTTGTATACATTCGATTTGAAATTTCTCCCAAAGAAACTGACAGTAAAGACCTCTGCAGGTAGTTTATTCCACGTATGAACTGTTTGGCTAAAGAACGAATTTTCTGACGTGTCGACCACATATGGATGTGCTCTCAATGAAGAACGTGTTGTTCGTAGAAAAGAGCGGGCTTTGGGAACAACTTCCTTGATATCATTAGAACAAAATCCACTATAGTAACAATAAGTAAAACACACCCAAATTGCGGCGATGATCCAACGAGTCAATAAAGTTGGCTACCCTACCATCACCAATAGACTTCGAAGCACCCGACCATTCATGAGAGATATATTTCATATTCGATCGAGTGTAGGTAATAAAAATATTGAGGACATTAGATGGAGTGAAGTATCTCTTACTCCGTCTTAAGAAACCGAGGCATTTAAATGCTTCTTTTGTGACTTGAAAAATGTGATCAGTCCATCGGGCTTCGCACTGAATATCCAATACCTGTACCATCTACAATTACAGATGGAGCAGCCATACGTCTGTGTGTAAGCATACAGCATTGGGTATTACGAGTATTAAAATCGACCCACAGTCAGAGGTTTTTCGAAAATCGTGATTAAGAATATCATTAATATTTTTCCGCATGGCCCCAATCTCTGACAGATGTTGTGTCATCTGGAAAAGAGTAAATAGGATTTAAAATTTTACGGAGAAAGTCGCAATCTTGCGGTACCCCTGAATTAATCTTGAACTCGTTTGATCAGATCCCATTTAAAGTAACGCGCACTATACGATCTTTGAGAAAGCTCGATATAAGACAAGAAATGACATACTGACGCCAAAACCAAAGACACCATGCCACAGTCTATCAAACGCCTTAGAAATATCCAGATCCACCACCTTACTTTCGCCGAAATGGTGTATGGAGTGGCACAATTTTTCCAACATAAAGTCCAAAATTTCACCCGCAGAACGTCCCCTACGAAAACCGTACTGACGATCGGTGAATGAACTTTTGAACTATACATGCCTCACATGACGGAAATTCACCATCAGTATGGAAAGTACAGAATATATTGCGATTAGTCGGTAATTTTTAGACCTACTAGCCTCTCCTTTCTTGGCGTTACGTAAGCAACCTTCCAACACACTGGAAGTTCAACATCATGATACAAGGTGCTGCAAATGATTGCCAACGGACGTGCTGGCGTCGAAGAGCACGGCTTCAAGACCAGTGCTGAAATACCATCTGGCATAGGAGACTATGAGCTCTGCTAAACTTTTTTCGGGTCAGTAAAAATTTAAAAGAGTTGTAATTGAGGAACTAGCATTATTCTTTACCCTTTTAACGAATGGCCAAAAGTTATTGCTTCGCCGAGGGGCAGCGAAAACTTTAGCACGAATACGCTGCTCGTACAAAGCTTTTTCATGCCTTAGCACATGAAAATCTCAGCATTTTGCGTAATGAATTAGTATCTGCGTTTTTGTTATTACGCCAAATATTAAATGCTTTCTCTCTAGATCTGACTGCACTTTTGCAGGTCTGATTAAATCAAGAGTTTTTCTTTGTCTTAACCAAGGTTTGCTTTGAAGGAATGAAAGCTTTCATTACCAGTAAGATTGTGTTTTCAACCATTTTTGCCATGGCATTGACATTATTGTCGAGAAAATGTAGTTTCCAATTAAACTGCCTAAAGCAACGAGCCTTTTCTGAAATAACTTTTTAATGTCTCGTAGCTGTTTGTGAAGCATTGCGAATCTTTGAGAACGAAAATGAGACACAAATGGTGCGATGCTCCGAATTTAAAAGAGTTGCGTTGACAATAAGTTCATACTTTTCAGGGTATATAGTCTAGAAAAATTCGAGAGCATTGTGTTTGTTCCCGTCATCATACTAAATATGTGTTGGCTCATTCACCAATTGCGGAAAGTGATTGTACGCAGTGAATAACTCAACATACTGGCCTTCTACAGTTATATGGCTCAAATGGAGAAGCCAAGAAGAGCTCTGAATATTCAAATCACCATCAACAACGATTTCACTGATCGGGAAGCTCTCAAGGACCTTCAATATGGAATCAGAAAGGACTCGTTCGTGCGTTCGGACTTCTATAAACAACCAGAAATTCAAATATTGTGGCCTAACTCCGAACTTAACCCAGAGACAGCTAATTTCTGGATTATTTATGCCTAATAATTGCTGGCAATGGTACACAACTACACTGCGAATGTACCCTGCAAGTCCCCGATGAAAACTGAAAAGAGATAGGAGGTGATACCTTAGTAAGTGAAAGTCCTGTGGATCAGAAACCTCACAAACCTGAGTCTCACACACGGCGAAAATGTTTGGTCGAAACGTTCGTCTTAATAATAATTTGAATATTTTTTTTAAAAATTTCTCATTTTTCTTGACAACTTGATAACTATGTACATATATTCTAAAGCTTATAACCACATAACGTCTATTAGTGATTTTGAAGAAATTAATCAACGAAAAGATAGTCGAGTTAAATTAGGAGTTTATCTCTTCACCAGAAGCCCATTTTAAGACCCTCAGATATGCTACTTTGCTGAAAAATTAGCAAACTTAAGAGAATTTGCGTAAGAAGTCTTTTCTTGTGTTTTTGTAAAGACGTTAATTACTTCCACTCATAGTTTTATAATGGGTTTTTAATATTTTTGTAGAAGTCCGTTTCAGACTATAATGCAAGCATTAATACTTTTGAGGAAAATGAAACTCTGGCACGATGTTGTTATTGTTATTTTTTTTTTAATTTTCAAACAAAAATTAAATCTAGGAGGTATTTTCGTCCAAAATATTAATACTTGTATTACAGTCTGAAACGGCTCTTAATAAAATTTGAAAGGAATATTGGGAAATATATTTAAAAATGTTTTTAGTTTTATGCATTTTTGTACCAAAATTAATCATAAGTTATATTTTTATAACCATTTATTTTGCTCTTGGTCCACCTTGCAGAAGCAACATCATCATCAAGAAAAGCAACAACAGGAATGAACAGAAGAATTTATTGCCTTCTTGGTAAAAATTTTACACTTGAAGGATTTTAAGACGATTTTGTATAAATAAAATATGAACGACGGAATGTACATACATACATATAAAACAGAACAATTGTTAAGCTTATTTTGACATAAGTGCCAAAGAAACCAAGAAAAGAAGGAAAAACAATAAAATTATGATGAATACAAAGAAATTTATTGAAACTACAATCAGTGTTGCATTAAAATTAATCTTTTTATAAAACGTATTATTCTTGCAACTGTTTTTTTTTTCAAAGGAAAATGATATATTTTTTAATGGTTTTCTACTTTTCTTGGGGAAAAAAGAAGAATATTAAATATCGCTAATTTTTCTTATTAAATATAACTTATTTACCTAAAATGCCATAACAATGTTTTAATATTCGAAAACTTGCTAACTGGTAAGCTCTTTACTTACTTAAGATGTTTGTTATTCATTAATGAATCTGAAATTTTGTTACTAGGCAAGAACTTATTGCAATAACAGCCCTATGTAAAAATCATTAGAAATAATCCAAATAGCAAACTCTACATTTTTGTGAATTCTTTGGACTGTTTTTTTTTTTACTGAAGTGTTTTGAAAGTAAAATAAAAGCCTTACTTGGTTATCCAACCCTGTCTGCTAGAGTTGATGTCTCATCTGTATAGAAGGGAAAAGGGTAAATACCCAATTGGCAAATACCCGCTAAAACTAGGAAATTGGGTAAAAAATGGGTAAATACTCTGGTTTATACCCAAAGGCTGGGAATAAATTTTGTTGTGCGGCAAATTTAATGATTAAAGCTTGCTCAAACTTCTAGGAGTGTTAGCCCCTCGCAAAAACTTGCTTATGTATGAAAGATTACAATGTTGCAATTAATTAAAATGTAGGAAACCCAAAACCTTTGGAAAAGTTTCACGTATCGCGAAAATAGCGAAAATTCGCGAAAAATTGCAAAATTTTAAACAAGCCATAATGTTGATTAAAAAAACTGCAAGGAATGCCAAAAATTCGTTAAAAATTGCGAAAATGGCGAGAATTCGGAAAAACTTGCTAACAAATAAAGTCGCTTCTATCCCGAACATTGCAAAAATTCGCTAGAAGTTTCACCATCGGAAACAAGCATTAGCATTGATTAGTATCCTCTAAAAATGCATATTCATGAGGAATCGCTAACTTTAAAGAAATCACTAAAATTGTAAAGAATAACAAAATAAAATTGTATATTAAAAGTTTTTGTTTTTAGTTTTGATGTCCATAAATACCCAATAAATTCTCAAAAATGGAATATACATGGTATTTACCTAGTATTTACCCAAACATCAGGTAAATACCGGGTAGAATCCCATCTATACTCATCTGATAAGTATAAAGTAGACCATACACGTTGAGACCGTTGGTACAACTTGAGTAGGATGTGTACGAAATTGCAACGTTGTGGGAAAGATCAAAAAGGTTTAATTTATACCATATTCTACAACACTGTCGCAAAATTTCAGTCCAAGTCACATTTTTTTATGTAGTATATGTGATTATTATTGCTGTGACCACTTTTCAGTAAACATTGAATGTGACCTGACAAGTGGTGATAAATAAAATACAGGTGATCACTGTCGATGGAAGTGTAGTGGCTGCCAAAAGTTACGCTACCCTGTTTTGTTGTGTACGTTGAAAAATTAAGTTGATGTTAATTTTTCCCTTATTCCTTTGAATATTAATTATGCCCAATTCTTTCTGAATATAACGTGCGAACCTTAGCCTAATAATCAATTTGGATTCACAAAGCCAATACGTTCATATTAATAATGAATGTGACCGCTATTTGCGGACAACATAAAATGGAAGGTTTTCACTTGGCCACAACTTGGTTGCAAAATTAAGTTGTGCATGAGATCATACACTAAATTGTATCGTTTGTGCGACAAACATACGACGTTATTACTAGCTGAGTTATACTAACTGTCGCAACGTGTATGGCTTACATAAAGTAGTTTACCTATAATCTACAGTTAATATAATTTTCAAGTATACTTTGAGGTATTTAAAAATATGTTACCAACAACGTTACCAGCAATTTTTTATACAAACAAAGTCCTTAAATTTATTATGACATAAGTATGTATCTTCACTTTACAGATTTATTCAAGCGAATATATTTTTAAATAAATACAATTGTAATCTATAAAAAATAAATCTTATATACCTCTTATTTTGCATAAGAAGGTTTTATTTTATTTATTTGATTCTTTTTATATTACTTTTTAATATTACTTTACTGTACTTTATTAGTATTGCTAAATTTGATTTTTCATTTCATTTATTTGAAGTATTTTATTTTATGTACATATTGGTCACTTCAAGCCAAATCAGACAGTTTTTGATTATACACCTTTCGATTTTGTTCATTTTCAGAAATGTTTTGGAACGTGCTAAACGCAACGTACACATCATTTTTCAGCCTATTACTCCCGATTTTGAAAAAAAACCGTTTTCAAATTAAATGTTTTCAGCTTACTAGATATTAATCGGCTCAACACAGTATAAATACTGTCTGAAAGAAAAAAAATCTGTGCATATGTTTTACGCTTTAGATGCAGAGTTTTCGAGATTTTTTGTTAGTAACTAAAAACCCCGAAATTACTATTATTAAAACTAATTTTTTTTTTATTAATTTAATCTTCGTGTTCAGCGACCTCAAGTTACTTTAAAAAACATGTTTTTTTATCTTCGTTTTCATTTTAAGTACTGTTGTAAATATATCAATAAAAAAAATTAAATTTTAAAAACTAAAAAATAATTCTTGCAAGAAACCCGACTACAAAATAGGCGTGGCACTACACTCATTTTTTATATTCATACACTTGTACGAGAACTAATAATGTGTGCGAAGTTTGATAAAATGGGGTGAGTAGAAGTAGTTAAAATGAATATTTAATTTTCATGGGCGTTGTATTGTAACGATAACTAAATGTGTATGCAAAGTTTCTTAAAAAACGGATAACTAGAAGTAGTTAAAATGCATATTTACTTTTCATGGGCGTGGCGCTGCCCACTTTTCTAAACAAAATGTTGTATTGTAACGATAACTAAAGGTGTATGCAAAGTTGTATAAGAATCGGGATAGTAGCAGTTGTTGAAAATGAATATTTAGTTTGCATGGGCGTGGCACTGCCCACTTTTGTAATCATGATGTAGTATTAGTACACAAAGTTAACGTGTGTGCAAAGTTACATAAGAATCGGTTGAGAAGAAGCAGTTTAAAAGGAATGTGAATTTATTTTGTATAGGCTGGACCCTGCTCATTATTCAACGGGAACAATCTGGAAGCACATCCATTTAAATAAAGAAAAAAATCTAAAATCGCTTCATAAATGGCGAAGTTTTGAGGGAACAGACATAAAAAATACATTGATAACCTTTCCTCTTTTTTTTTGAAGTCGGTTTAAAATAGAAAAATTGAGATCACATCTTGAAATTTTCTTGAAAGATGCATAATATGGAATAGTTTTTTGGAAAATAAAAGCAAACAATGTGTCTCACTTTTTGAAAATGTCGTTTTCTCTTCTCAAACTTAAAAGCTAAGTGATAATTACTTCAAAAAATTTTTGGTTTTTCTTTTGAAAGAGCATTTAAAGGCGAATTATATGATGCCGTATATTTTTTAGCTTACATATAAATTTTTATTATTGATCTATAATTAAATATATTATTTTGCTCAAAATTTTGAAATATCGATTACTCTATACCTTTTAGAAGCAAAAGGCTGAAAATTAGTGTGTACATAGGGTTTATTACGTGCCAAATGATATCCGAAAATAAAGGAAAACTAAGAGGTCGAGCCAAAAACTGTCAGATTTGGCACGGAGCGCCCCATATGTATATCATGTTTACTAAAAGCAATTTTTAATTTCCATGACATCAAAGAATACTCGAATGCATTTGAGCTTTAAGATTTACTTGATTTAAAACTCATTTGTATTTTTCTACAAGAAACGTTTATTGTTGACCAATTCGGATTTTGAAAACGTGTTTTTTAAATTATTTATGTATCTACAGAGGTAAAACTTTATGTATGCCTCAATTATATAAGTGAGAATGAAATTATGCCATTTGTTTTGTATTTACATGTCTCGTACATCGATGCCGAGTAGCAAAGGTACATCTGTCCTTCATTGACATCCTTGGTACAATTGTACCAAAATTTGTTGTTGTTCGCTGTGTGTAATATACAATAAGAAATATCTTAAGACACGGTAAAAGTGCTTGAAATGCAATGTGATTCTGTAGCATCATCAGCATAGCATCATTCAACATACACGTAAAAATATCGAATAAGTTTTGTGATGCAAAGCATATAAAAACTTAACATCTCTTTTATTTTCAATAAAAATGCATAGTGGTGCCAAGGATTTCAGTGCAAGGGTTTTAAGGAAGGATGTCACAGAAGGATTAAAAATACTGAATTTTCGTGTTGTCTTGTCAATATTATTTTTTTAAGCAAAGACAAAAAAAATAGTGTTCTGTGTATCTTTGTGCCTGACTGCTTCCTCGTAGAGCCTAAACGGCTGGACCGATTTTTATTTAGTTTTTGGTGTTTGAATGGTAATTTGATCAAGAGTGTTATCTTAGAAATTATTACCTACTTTCCAACGGTATCCTCTTGAATATGTGTGTCCGTCCAGCCGTTTTGAGGCTATCATCCATTTTCTTCGGGGTTTTTTAAAATTTTTAATTTAATGTTATTCTTTAAAGAATTTTTCAATATGAAAACTACAAAAGTGCGTAATTAATTTTCCAATAACGCATGACATTTTTTCATTCTGTAGTACAATTTTTCAACATGAGCTTTCTTAGTTTCTTAAATCAAAATAAAACAAAGAATTTATAAGAATTAATTAAAAAATTTTATTTTGTGCCTTTCCAACCCATTTCGTTTCACATTACTTGATTGTTCAGTCCACCATTGGTTCAACCTACCAATCACTGAGACTCATGTTGTCTTTTAAATAGTTTTATTTTTAGCCCCCGACCAAAAAATAGGGATGTTATAAAATTTTAGTGTGTATCTGTGTATCTGTGTATCTTTGTGTGTCTGTTTCCTCGTAGAGCATAAACGGCCGGACCAATGATTTTGGTTTAGTTTTTTTGTGTTTGAATGGTGATTTGATCTAGAGTGTTCTTATATATGCGGTTAGAAGTTTTCACCTATTTTTGTCCTATAACGAATAATAAGAAAATTTATTGTTTTAGTACAGTTTTTCAAAAAGAGCTTTATTTGTAAAAACAAAATAAAACAAGGAATTCACAAGAAAATTACTACAATGCTTATTAGGTCCCTTTTGACGCCATGACGTTCAATAGTAGATGTTTGTTTAGTCACTGATTAGCAACTGATTTAGTCAACATTAGCATTTGTTCTAGACTTTAGTTATTTCAAGAAGTCGACTAGTAACAGAAACATATTATTTTGCAAAACTTCTTTTAGAAACTCAATAGAAATTGGGTATATTTTATTCGTTTTGGGTAGGGGGATACCCCGTCCCCTCCTTCTTTGTATCCGCGCCTGTTCTCAGGTTATACCTAAGAATCTTATCCGCCGTCCTGCCCATGGGCTCCTTGAGCAACATGCGAGCCTGCTTACATGTTGTAGTCTCCCGCCACCTTTCTAGATTTATGGAATTCAACCACTGTAGAATCATAGCTCTAATCATACCATACTCTAGTGCAATCCTGGATTCTGGTCCACAAAATATAGTACCACATCCCTTTTTTGTAAGTCTTCCTAACCTTTTCATTATAAAATCCAGGATACTCCTATGCCCGTGTTGAATTTAAAGTGATACCAAGTGGAATCACTTTCCATACACAGTGCTGACATTGTCGCCATCTTCTTTAGAAATAAATTCAACGGCGGGAATCTTAGCACTGCTTCCATTGCTTGCGTTGGCATGCTGGGCATTGCTCCAAATATTCCCATATAAGCAATACTTTGAACTCCATCCAGCTTGCACTTGACTGTCTTGCGAGAAGCCTTCTTCCCCCAGACAACCACCCGGTCTCGGTTACCCTGAGAGCCTGTCTCATGCAGCCCAGAATGGTGTTCATATACCTGCCACCAACCATCATTGCTATATCGTCAGCATACCCTCTAGTGTGTATGCCTATTAAGTCCAATCTTCGCAAGAGGCTATCTACGGTAATGTTCCACAGTAGAGGGGAAAGAAACCTTACCTGAGCGAATCGCCGAACCACCCTCCCTCGAACAGTGAAACTGCCATTTCTGAGATTAAAACCCCTTAGCCTTAGCATATTATCGATCCATTCTAAAATAATGTCATCGGTCTCTCGCTCAGCAAGAACTATTCTCAGTTTATCAAAAGAGATTTATCAAACACGCCCTCTACATAACGGATATAGCGGCACCACCATTGTTTATTTCTCTTTTAGTCACTCTAACAAGTTCTTGTAGAGCTGTTTCTGCAGACCTGCCTGCTATTTTCTTAGCGAAATTTTAGTATTTTAATGCGATTTTCGATCGAAAGCTTTGACATTCAAAATTGTCCTGTTATTTCAATATGCCCCTGTTGGAAAACAAAGTTCTTGTTGAAAACCATTTAGCTGTAAAAGTTTTGAGCCCAGCTTTGTAATTGGACTTATTTCATTAGTAAGTTTTAGTTTTTTTTTATGTAAGTATATATATGAATATCTTAAAATATTATATTTTATAATTAGAAAACACGAGTATCTGGAACGCTGTACAACAAAATGAATTTTTCAAAATGAGAAGTTTGTATTGATTGGTTCTGGTAAAGGGAAACCACTAAATATATAAGTACGTGTATGAGCGCTTTGATACTGCTATTGAATATGAAATTAAAGACTTAATTTTTCATTTCAGTTGACACATGCGTTCTTTTATTTCTAACTTTAGTATTATTTTTTGCTATTTACTTTTTCACACAGCACTACACGTAAAATAGGTAACTAACACAGGAGTATAACCAAAAATTTTTTTAAGAACGGGCAGCCATATTTGTTTTATGGCCGCGATTCCAATAGAAATAAATAAGTTTTTTACAGCAAATATGACAGAAAACATGACATTGTTCTCGCAGCCATGCCACATCTTCTCTCTGCGTGTAGGTATTGAAAACTTATTATTTATTATAAATACTTCCACCTTAAGTAGTCAACCTCAATTTTTCTTAAAACTCGAATATAGAATATAAATAAACAAAAATATGATCAACAAATTCAAAACAGATGATTTGATGGATAAGTTTCGGTGAACTAAAAGAAATAAATTCGATGGAACATTAATTATTTTTTATTTTTGAAAAATTCAAGTTAAATGATAAATTATAATTAAATCCTTATATATATATATATATATATATATATATATATATATATATATATATATATATATATATATATATATATATATATATATATATATATATATATATATATATATATATATATATATATATATATATATATATATATATATATATATATATATATATATATATATATATATATATATATATATATATATATATATATATATATATATATATATATATATATATATATATATATATATATATATATATATATATATATATATAACGAGTGATTTTTTTGCTATTATCTTTTTGGCAACACTAGTTTTGACAGCTCACGCACGTTTTGTATCTTGTGTCACTGTCAAACATCTTCAGTTTGGTCTATAATTTAATCATGAATCGTCTTACAAACGAACAACGCTTGCAAATTATTGAATTTTATTACCAAAATGCGTGCTCTGTTAAGAAAGTTCATCGCGCGCGAAGAATTGTGTTCAGCGACGAGGCTCATTTCTGGTTGAATGGATACGTGAACAAGCAAAACTGCCGTATTTGGAGTGAAGAGCAGCCAGAAGCATTGCAAGAGCTACCAATGCATCCACAAAAAACAACCGTTTGGTGCGGATTATGGGCTGGCGGCATCATTGGGCCGTATTTCTTCAAAGATGATGCGAATCACAACGTTACTGTGAATAGTGAGCGCTACCGTGCGATGATAACAAACTTTTTTCTGCCCAAAATGGAAGAGCTTGACTTGCATGACATGTGGTTTCAACAAGACGGTGCCACATGCCACACAGCACGCGAAACAATGGACCAATTGAGAGGCGAGTTCGGTGAACAGTTTATTTCACGCTTGGGACCAGTCAATTGGCCGCCCAGATCGTGCGATTTAACGCCTCTAGACTATTTTTTGTGGGGCTATGTTAAGGCTAATGTCTATAGCGGCAAGCCCGCTTCGATTGACGCACTGGAAGCCAACATTGCCAACATTATTCGTGAGATACCGGCCGAAATGTTGGAAAGAGTATGCCAAAATTGGACTAAGCGGATGGACCATTTGAGGCGCAGCCGCGGCCAACATTTGCATGAAATAATCTTCAAACATTAAATTATATCGACCCAACTATCGATCCAAATAAATATTTCATGCATTTTTCTGAATTTTATGTGTTTTTTTTGTTTTTACTTTCCGATAGTTCTTATAAAATCACCCATTATATATATATATATATATATATATATATATATATATATATATATATATATATATATATATATATCTATATATACATATATATATATATATATATATATATATATATATATATATATATATATATATATATATATATATATATATATATATATATATATATATATATATATATATATATATATATATATATATATATATATATATATATATATATATATATATATATATATATATATATATATATATATATATATATATATATATATATATATATATATATATATATATATATATATATATATATATATATATATATATATATATATATATATATATATATATATATATATATATATATATATATATATATATATATATATATATATATATATATATATATATATATATATATATATATATATATATATATATATATATATATATATATATATATATATATATATATATATATAAACGATTATATTATAAGTAATTTATATATTATATCATAATTGTTTTTAACTTAGAGCCCAAAATAAATATATTTTCTTACTCACCAAAATAGATTTTAATCCTTTTACGACTCAGTGAATCTAATTCCTTTTTTCAGTTGAGTTGTCAATAATTAAACTAATTAGTTAACAACAAAAACACGGAAAAACTTATTAGCCTTTTATCCTTTGTATGCAAAGAGAAAATAAATTTATAGCCATTGCTTTTCTAGATTTTTAATTGCCTGTTCAAGCAATGACAGTAATGTAGTATTTGAAAGGATTAGAGATAAAAAAAATAATTAGTTTAAATTATGGTAGAAAAATTGTGATAATGACAGCGACAAATGAAGCACTTTTATCAAAGTTGCAAGAATTATAGAGGAATAAAATTCTAGGTAAAATACGAAAAAAAAAATAAACAAATAATATATGTGTGTATTGTCCTAACATAGGCACTTTTGCAATATTTTTACTTTAAAGCTTAGTACTCTGTTTAAATTTGCGAAAAATGTTGTTACAAAAATACAAAATACAAAAATATGACAAGTAACCACCCAGCAAAAACTTTGCTTACTGGTAGGCAACTACTTACTGGTAGGTAACTACTTACAATTTGACTCGATAACTACTTATTTTTGTCTGAGAAGTCCAAAAATAAATGATACCCCTTACAAATGCATTTACATTGTCACAGCAATGAACTAGTTATTATTTGGCTTACTTGAAGCTTAAAAATAAGTAATCAAATAAACAAATTAAAATTTAAAAAATTTATTTACACACATTATATATTATTTATACTTTTTATATTTTTTTGACCCAGCTGGCATAAGATCCTGTGTTCGTTCAGATTTGACTACAACAACTTTAACCACTCTGCTATTGTTGACTTGTAAGCTTAAGCGACAAAAATTAGTTTTCATAGACAAACACATGTTGACTTAAAAAGTGGTTGTCTACATATTTTATTAATACACTCCAACAAATTATAACTACTTTCAGATAATGAGAAAATACGTACTAAATTTATTAAGAAGTAGGTGTTAGTTTTAACTTAAAGCATAGTAATAAGATAAATAAGTACCACTCATTACTTTGTAGCTCATTAATAAAGTACTACCCATTACGAAAATCACAAAACTTTTTGCTGGGATCTTGACTCAAACAGCGGCTATCTACTAATTTTATTAATACGTATCAATAAATTGTAACTACTTTCAGATAATGATAAATATACATACTAATTTCATTAAAAACTAAGCAGTAGCTCTAATTTGAAGCATAGTAATCAGATAAATAAGTACCACTTATTACTTTGACAAAAGTTTTTGCTGGGTATTGACTTTTTCGACATTGAGGACCCCATAACTCGGAAACTGGGTTAACAGTAAATCTAAAAAAAATCTTATAAACTGATTTTTATTCGAGAATAATATTTCCAAAGTTTGAGCGAAAACAAACGAAAAAATTTATTTTTTCGGTACAGCTGACGCAAACACAGCCATATATGAAAAATTATAAATATAATTTATATACAAATTATGTATATAAGACATTGACCTAAGGTTTTGTATTAATACTAATTCTACTATAGGAATCACTCGTACTAAATTTTTTCAACATCGCAAGAAGTAAGGAAAACTGGTTGGTTGGATTTATAAGTTTTAACCAAGAAGCACTATCTGGTAATTGACGAATAGCCGAATCGATAGTGTTGCGTAAAAAGGGCCAATCTCAGGCAGATTAGCCCTTTTTACATAACATCGTTGTAATATTGCCAGAAAATGCTAAATTTTCATGAAATTTGTATCGTATTTAGTCCACAACACTCCACAGAAACTACAAATACAAAAAAGTGAATTTGTGAAAAAGTAAAGTGTTCTGAATTGTTTCATTCTGCCTTGGATTATTGCCTCTTGTCCAATTCTTTCTGATTAAACTGGCATGAGTTATGGCCTAATAAAAATATCACTTTAAAGCAAGTTGTTTTAAATTTTAAATGTTCGAAGCATTTAAAACTTGGTTTATTTTGTAATATAGAATGATCTAACACCCTATTGCTTAATAAATATAAAAGTTGTTTTCAAAAGAAAATTTTTTATCTCCGCTAGTGGTAGGAACACTTGCAAAAAACAGCAACGCCACCGAAAAAATACATTCAGAAATACTTATACGGAAGTACCCTGCAGATAACACAACTAGACCATACACGCTTGTAAAGTATACTCTATAGAGGACTAGGACTAGTCCAAAGGTAAGCCAAATGTATGGAGAAAACATTATCGATCTAAAATTACGATGTCCTAGGGGTGGACCATATAACCCAACTATACACTCAAAACTACTCCTTGTACCTACTTGATGGAGCATTCAAGTGTTCATGTTTAAAATGTTAAAATAGGAGCAGTTGTCGTTTGAGTACAAACTCTTGTTTGCAAATGACATGGTACATGTCTGCATTACATCGGACTAGTCTTAAAACTACCATATGTTACTATTCCATGGATTGCTCAAATATTTATGTTTTAACACAAACACTTGCCGGTTAACTAGATGCTATTGTTTAAAAATGATATGGTCCATGACTGCATTACCTAGGACCATGTTGTAACTACTCCATTTCAGCTAAAATGGACCATGTAGTCCAATATTATCTGTAGGGTATACACCCACACACACATATAATAATTGTGAAAGCAAATTAACATATCATAACAATAACACAAAGGGAAGGAAATACGACGTTACGCGGATGACTGAATAAACGAGTGTAAAAAAAAGAAAATTAAAACAAAAGCCAAAAGGTACAAAACAAAAACTGCGAAAATCTTTACACAGGAGTGACAATAAAAAACAAAGCTTAAAAGATGAGACAAAAAGGAAATAATATGGCATTTCTTAAAACTCTAAAAACACAAGGCTAAAAAAGGATTGCAAAAATTATTCACACTCTAATTACTCGTACATGCCTGCCTGACACCAGTACTACTATTGTGACAGAAATAACTTCACCGTTGACAGTTTAAGTAAAACCTTAAATGGGTGGCATTTATTACGTTAATAATTTCTTATGAAATAGTCTTGCAAGCAAATTTTTAAGAAAATAAGAAATTGTATAAAATAAATTATACATTGTGATGTACTTTCAAATGATGATTGTATGTATTTTGTGTCACAGCTGTAACATTATAATTTGAATTTGAAATTAATTTACGTTTACCGGTGCTGCAAGCAAAACACAAACGACAGCAGTAGGATATTATAGCAAAACGTTTTTTTTTTTTTTTGTACGAATATAGCTAAGG
Source organism: Panzeria rudis (assembly GCA_956483635.1). Classification (NCBI taxonomy): domain Eukaryota; kingdom Metazoa; phylum Arthropoda; class Insecta; order Diptera; family Tachinidae; genus Panzeria; species Panzeria rudis. The sequence continues at coordinate 121,193,533 of OY101447.1, forward strand.
AATTATTATATTCCTTTTGAATAGACGCTATTTAATTCTTAATCACTCTATCCTGCTCCTAACAGACAACGTTTGCAAAGTTAAATAAATTCTACATACAAATAAAAAGGTATTTAATATGAATTGTAGAAAATTTAATATGTTTGTATGTGCTTTTCTTTAATTTCTCCATCTTCTTTTATTCATGTTATTTCAATACAAAATATTTATTTTTTAGTCTTCCAGACATAAGAAAATACACCATTCATGTTGCCATAAAATATCTCTCAAAACAGTGGTTCCGTAAACCAAATTTGTAATAGTTCTTATTTTAACTCAAAATCATCAAAATGTCGAACGTTGGCCTTAGAATTTCTTTTTAATAAAAATAATTTCAATGAAAATTAAATTGAACGAACTTTAGCCAGCAGAGTTAAATATGTTTTGGTTAAAAACCATACTATTGAGCCAGCCCACTGTACCAAATCTTTGTATGTGACAACTAAATATATGAAGACAATACAGTTGCTTGGCAATTTAAGAAAAGATTTTAATTTCATTCTGTAGTTGAATCTAGAAATAGATAACTGGCTCATATTCTTTGTTACTTGTTAAACGTAATACTCGTAATAAGAAAAATGAAATAAAGAAATGTACAAAAAAATAAATTAAAAACCATTTTGTGATTATGATTACTTGGGTAATAATATAAAAACAAAAAATATATTTTTTAATATATTTAATTTTTCTTACTACGTAGGCGTTATTTAAGCAAATTGCACAGCTTCAATGTTTCTAACATGAAGATTTATTTTATTGTTTTTGAGAAAAATTTTTAGAAAGGTTTTAAAAAGTTTTTTGTTTTAATATAAAACTATATATTTGTGCAAATAAATGCATTAGCTAAGAAATATAAAGAATAAAGTAGATTGTAAATAAATAGCATGGCGCCGAATATTGTATTATTATTGAATCTATGTTTGTAATTATGATTTAAGATTTCATAATTTATTTCATGATATGTATAATATATAGAAAGTTAACTTTTCGAGACCTAGCCAGTGGCCACACATTAGTATCACGGAAAGCATTAGCCCCTCAGATGACATTCCTTATAAATAATCAAATAGTCTCTAGCACAAATAAGAGAGGCATAGACCTCCGCCTGATATATCGTAAGGTATTTACCCATAGGAATGGCCCTTCGGGAGTTAGGACAACTGAGACAAAGGAATACTTGAAAAAGTTAGATAGTACACGAAAATAAAAAACATGGTTGAGGCAACCATAACCTAAGAGCAACATACAATGATTTAATTATATGGCTGGAGTCAAATCATACTATTATGAAAATAAATCTGTTGTAAATATAATATTGTTATCTTAACACTGATATGATTCATACAGCCTAATGTTTAATTGAATGTAAATATACCATGATTTAAATTAATCATATTATATATTTTTATAAAATTAGCATGGTTCTATTAAAAACTGACGGCAGCTAAAAATGTATATACTTTTGAAATTAAATGTAAAATAATATAATTTGAAGCTGAAATAAAAAGTTTTATCTATTTTCACATAGATACATGCATACATATTGGTTGACACATGTTCTGAAAATCATTTCGTTTTGAAATCAGCAACTTTCAGAAAAGATTTAAGCCAAAACGCTCACTTATGGCAGCTTTTTAGCTAATTTTTATATCTCAGACTTTTCAGATAATTTATACAAACTAAGCTACGAGTGCATAGAAATGGTTTTCAGAACATGGCCGAATATTATTTGCTAGTTTTTATACGGTTTTGTTATTGTTATTTTATTTGTTTCTTATCTTTTTCAAGTGACACAAGAAAAAACAAACCAACAGCTCTCAAGTAAAACAAAAAAATTAATAAAAAATCATTCAACCAAAGGATAGGACAAGAACAGTTGTGGAAGCAAAGAGCCATGTCTCTTTTGTAACCATAGCTTGATTGCAAACAAAGGGCTTTAAAATAGTATGGACAAGAACCATATTTTATTGTTATAGAACCATACTGTTATTGAATTTTCAAATATACCATGATTGTAGATAGAATTTTTTTAACAATAAATTCAACCATGTTGCAATCAATGTGAATGCTAATAATGTCATGATTGTAAGCATAAGTTTTTTGTCATAAACTAAGGTTCACAATTATTTAACACAATAATAACTTATTTGCCATGTGTATCCAAAGACCAGCAAAACTCTACATCACTGGAGCCCTGAATAACATATCCATTGAAGCTTTAGATATTATATTGGACCTGGAACCAATCAGACTAGTCACAGTGCACCCGGCATGCAAGTCCGTTATTCGCGTCAGGGATATGGATTGTAGCGCGGTCTACATCACTCCAGCTTTGAACTTCGGCGTCATCACTATAAAAGAAGATGGCTATCTGGACGGTCTAAACCATAGTGGTGTTAGTTTAAACTTTTCCACTGACGCACAGTGGTGTAAATTAAAAAAAAAATGTAATAAGCATGCAACTTCTAAGCTATCGAATGGATTTCTACATAAAAATTACAACGGTTGAGGTATAGGAGCCAGGTTGTCAGAATCAATATTTTTTTTTAAGTATTTAGCCCCACCATGGGTAGAGATACAAGCGGTGAAAATTGGTTACTTCGGGTGTGAAAACATTGTGCGGCTTGTAGCTTTCATAAATGTTAAACGATTTGTCTAATTTTAAGCGCATTGAATTTTGCTAGATAAAATACACAAAAAAATTTATTAACAATTATTTTTGTATCTTTTCTAGCTTAAGAGATATTTCACTTCGAAATTAAAACTTTAAATTTTTTGCCTCGAATTTTTTTGGTTGCCACTTTTTTATTAAGGATCTAATTTTAACGTTTTGCACTTCATTAAATTGCTAAAAAAAATTCTAAGTAAACACACGAAACAAAGCTTTCAAATACCTTGAGCCGTTAAGTCGTAAAAAAGCTCTAAACTCAAAACTTTGATATTTAACTAAAATCATCAATTAAAAAAAATGTGGTTTCATTCAAAGTTATCTTTCGATCAAATTATTTTTATTTAAGAAAGAAATTCTAAAGCATTCAAATATTGAACATTCAAGAAAAATTTGGATGAACGGAATATTGAACTGACAGCTGTTTCATGACTACCAATGATTTTTTTTTTTTTTGTTAAATTTCACAGTTTTGAGTTTAGACCTTTCTACGACTTATCGGCTCAAGATTATTCAAAGCTTAAATCGATTTGTTTACTTTCAATTTTATCAGCATTTTAATGGTGTGCTTATGCTTAAAAAAAATTATAACAAAAAAAGTCAAGCCAAAAAATACAAAATGTTAATTTCGAAATGAAAGCTATAAAAGATACAAAAATAATTATGAACACATTTTTTCTTTATTTTTTCCAAGTTACAGGCCGCACACCTGAGGTAGCCAGCTTTCTTCCCTTGTTGCTCCGCTCCTGGTGCAGCTACTAACTATTTTAAAATTATACAAATCCATTTATCCTTTTAGAAGTTCCATACTTATTACCTTTTTTTTAATTTACACCACTGTCTGACGGCTCAAAGATGGATGGACAGGTGGGAGCTGAGGTTGACTGCCAAGATCTACGTATAGAAGAACCTTATAAACTTTCTGATTTTTATTGTGTTTCCTGCGTTGAAATCTAAGCACCCAAATTGGCTTCAGAATTAGCTTTCACCTATCAAACGATGAAGGAGCGTGGGAATATGTACAAATATTCGCAATCAAACAGCAGTTAAACAAATGGAGTGAACTGCAAGTACCTATCGATTGAGGTTATGTTTAAAAATGCCCAAAAAAAAATTATGTGCTGGTAGATAAGTACATATATTTTTGACCAGTATACAAATAAGCATTTATGGTAACGAAATGACCGATACAATGGCCAAAATGGGGCTTCAATTACCAGTTGAGGACTAGGCTGCCATACTTATGCAGCTCTTGTCATCTTCTGGTATCGATGGATCAATTCCGGTCTATGCGAGTTTTTTTACCATCCAAACTAACCTGACCTAACGGACGATTCACAGAAGTTTTCGCCACGCAATAATAGAACGGAAATGAAATCCTACCCCACGCAAATCGACATGAAGCTAAAATTTGAGCTAAAGCTCATAAAACCAACAAACAAGTTGTCCTTTGCCAATTAAAAATGTCTACCATTCATATACAATTTTGTTATATTTTTTAGTAGTTGTTAATTTGCAATTTGTTTGAGTACATTACTTTAAGTACAATTTTGTACATAAGAGATATAAGATGTTTTAAGTGTTGAGCTCACGAGAGTATTTCAAACAGAATGTGCCAAATTATAAAAAAACTAGTATAAAATTTTAATTGCTGCTATTTTTATTTTAAAATTAATTGGGAATATAGAAAGTTTGCTTTTAATGCAATAAAAAGAATTTTTTTTTATCCAATGCTCACTGATTTCCTAAGTTTAGACTTTTTTACGTATTTGGATCAATAATTTGTTTAATGATATATCTACATATGAGTGGTTCCACGTAAAACGGCCCGTCCCTATGCAAGGAAAAAATAATATTCTCATTTTTAATAAAAATCTGTCAATTGATGTTGTTTAGAGAATGGCAATTATAGAAAAAATAAAAACATTAACTACTTAATATTTTTTAATCAATTTGAAGCACTTTTAAATGATCATGCAAGAAACATTTTGCTATCCCTCTTTATATGTTTAATATTTATTTCAGATTTTCTTTTATTCCCATTCTTGTTATTAATAAAAACCAAAATTATTGTGTACCGTATAGTAAAAATTTTACAGAATTTATACTGAAAGTCATAATTCTTTAAAACTTAGATTTGTAAGGTCACACCCGTCGCAGCTTTCTGACGAGCATTCTTAGCAGAAATCGTGTTCTATCAGTGTCTACCCATTATTCAACGACTTTAAGCTTAATGTCCGTGCAAGCCGCAACGTGTTTTTAAGTAAAAAATTTATATTCTTGATTTATAACAAATACTGTGTGTAAAATGGTCACACCCGCCTAAATGGAATTACTCATATGTGATTAAGTAACATATGCAATTTTTCTTTATGAAAATAATATGAAAATTTGTTATTATTTGGTTTTCAGTGGAATCGAATGTTTGACGACATCAACAAAACTGAGAAAGTGCTCGCGAATCAAGTTCTTATAATAAACTATACAAATTTTGTTGCCAAAGACTAACCTAGTCGATATACATATGACATTGATAACTTGGTAAGCACTCGTTCAGTTGAAATTTCTTTGCTGTCCTTTCAATAAATATAAGGAATATTGTTCTCCGAAACATGTTGTGGGGTTCTTATAAAAGTTTGCTCAACTTTTTTGAATGAACCAATAAAATGAAGTATATATATTTTTCTAAAATTATTGCTATCTTTCAAAATTATTTTGTTATTTAAAAAGGTCTGCTTGTAGTTTGGTCCCATATTTCGCAAAAGTCGGTAGAGCAACATATCCCCTTCTAAATATTGATTATCACATACATAACTTCTGTATGTATCGACCGCTTTTCAAAAAAAAAATTGTTTTTGAAAGGGATTGCTTGCAGCTTGGTGCCATAAATTTTTCGAGGGGAAATTTCCGCTCTTTAAATCCTCCATTTATAGACCTTATGGTTTTTTAAACTCTTTTATTTTTCAAAGGGGTTGCTTGCAGCTTAATTTTTAAACATATTTTTCTACAAGATAAACAGGGTTAAAACAAATAATAGTCTTGAGTTGTGAGTTTAGTCGAACTGTATGGGTGTATATCCAAAGAAATTTTAATTATTTTGGCTTAAGTTCGGTTTTAATTTAATTTTTCAATTAAATTATGTTTTTATTTAGAGATAAATGTGAAGCATGTAGACAAAGAAAATTTTTGACTGCGCGGATGGTTGAACTGACGTTTCGATAGCTCCCGCTAATCTCATCAGAGTTCTTTACCGCTTAGCCCACTCGACCAAAGTCGGGTGTTTGCAGTCAAGAGCTGAATATCATCTACTTTTAATCCATTCATACTGTCACTCTTAGAGCTGTATTTCATTTGATAGTTATTGATATTCATTTTTTCTTTGTCTTGTATTAAGCTTCTTTTTATTATTTCTCTATTCTAGTCTTAATTATCATTGATAATTACAGAGATAACTCTAAAGAAAAATATAATTTAATTGAAAAATTAAATTAAAACCGAACTTAAGCCATAATAATTCAAATAATAGTCTATTTAAAAATTAAACTTAGAAAACAAATTCTTAGCGCTACCAAAAATCTCTAACACACAATTTACGCCAAGCCTTTCTGTTTGCCTTTAAAGACATGCCTATTTTAGTTTGGTGGTAGGAAAAGGGAAAAGGCACGAGTTTATATTTGAGGCATTTTTGACATTTCTCTTTGCTATATTCGTACTCTCAGCATTAAGCATGTGTTTAAACGTCAAAGAAGGCGTGATGAAAAAGTCATAATTTAAATATGCTTAAATTTTCGTATGGATTTTAACACACAATTGTCAATAAAAGTAGGCTAAAAAGGCATAGTGTGAAAACGTACTAAGGAGTATTTAAAAAAACGAACATTTTACTTTGAGTTTAACTGAAGCTTTTTGCAAAGTAAAAATAAACTTTTTCAGCAAATGTCATATATACTCATATGTTAACCAAAAAAACTTGTCTTTAACTCAAGCACACAGCTACTGGTATTTAGCACTGCATAAGAAGAGCTTTAACACGCGTTTAATGAATGGATCTGTCGAATGATCGCACAAAAAGAGGCGGGTGCAAATAAACAACCAAACTACAAAACATAAAGCATAAGCAAAGCTTAGACAAATAACCAAAGGAACCGGTTCAGCAAAATAATAAAATATACATACATATATAAAAAAGTAAGCAATAAGAAATATTTTTAGCAAAACAAACAAGATCTGTGGGGAGTAAGAAGAAGAGTAGCTTAAAGAAAGAAAAGAAAAGCTTTTTTTAACAAAACAAAATCAAATTTAATTTCAAGTGGTAACAAACAGAAACTGCAAAATCTCATTCAACACAATTGAGCGAAATTACTAAGCGAACGGTTAGATAAAGCGGAGAATTCAATAACAAATTGATTTTTTTTTGCATTATTATTTTTAAGTTTTAATATATATTTTTAAATTAAATTATCGTAAAAAATTCACTAAAAAATTAGTATAGAATATAAAAAAAGTATGAAACAAACTTAAAAATAACATAACATTATTAAAAATATAACTTAAAAGTTTTTCTCAAAGCTAATGGATGATTTTAAAATATTATTTATTACATTTTCAATCCATCAAAAATCAACAAAAATAAAAAACAAAAGTTTAAAGTGCATGCGCTGTGTGTTTGTGTTTCATCTCTACCAGCAAAATCAGCTTCATCTGTCATTATTCACAAGTTTTGAGTTAAAAATTTTGTGAGTGTATCTGAGGAGAGAGTATTTTCTGTTTGTTTGTTTGCTTTTCATTTTGGCGATTATGAAATACTTAGCTAACAATGCCATAAAAATAAAATTATGTAAAATATATTTAAAAATAAATAAAATACTATACAAAATATTAAACAACAACAATTTATTAAATTCCAAAATATAACAAAAATTAATGAAAAATTTATTTTTATTGTTAATAATCAAATATGCATATAATCATATAGCTTAATAAATAAACAAAACCAGAACCATAAATTAAAAAGAAAACAAATTTTCTTTTCTAACACTAAAGCAGAACACATAAAAAGAGAATGTGTTTACTGACAATAAAGTAAAATAAATATTTAATGAAAAGTGAAATAGCACCAACGGCATGCAAACTTATAAATAAATAGATGACACAGTCAAATTGTTATAACAAGCAGACAGATGCACAGACAGACCACAGTTCTGTAAGCACATTAGCAAGTAGTACAAGCAAAGAGTATGATACAAAGAATAACAAAACACAGCGCATGCGTCTAGTTATGCTAATGAAGATGAACAAATCATAGCAATGCTTTTAGTATAATCATAACAGAATTGCACAGTGAACTTTAAAGCAAGCAGGGAATCATACATATTTTTGTACATTAAACAATTTATGTAATTACTTTAACTTTTTTTACGTTTATTATATAGCAAATTTTTAATTATAAATTGAACTAACAACAGTTTTTCTACTAGCATTTAATAAATTATTTATTAGAGATATTCTTCCAATTGTAATTTAAAAAGTTTTTATTTGTTGCGGGTTAAGCAAACTTTCATATTAAAATCATCGAAAATAAGCTTAAAGTAACAATTTTCTGTAGTGATTTAGCTTCATACGTGTTTCATGTTGATTCAACATGAGCTTAAAATAACATTCAAAGAACGTTTTTCGTTTTGAAATAACTAAATTTTATTTTGATTTAACATTCCAGTACAGTTAAATCAAAATGACGTTGATACTGGGAATAATGCAAAGAATCATGTTGAATCAAAGTTATGTTCAGTTGAAATAACGTGAATTCGATAGTGAAATAACACGAAGAATCACGTTGAATCAAAGTTATTTTAAGTTGATACAACGTGAATTTGATATTGAAACAATACGAAGAACCATTTTGAATCAATGTTATTTCAAGTTGAAACAACATGAATTTAATGTAGAATTTTATTATTTATTTTACTTACGTGATGTGTATTCGAATAGATATCAGAAAAATTTGTGCTGTAGTTGGCTGCCCCAGCCAAGATATAGAGCAGCTGGAAATTTTCGCTGATAATGCGAATTTTATCGGCTATTTGTCGACTGTTTATATATACGCAAAACGAATAGCAAAATAAGGAAAAACAAAAAAAAAAAAACCTTTATAAATTTAATATAATTTTCAATCAATTCATATTCAATTGAATGTAGTCTTAAGACTATCCCACATATTCATAAATAAATAAAATGTATTTGAAATCTATTCTGAGAAAATTTTGTATTTCAAACTCATTTAAAATTTTATGAATATGGTGGTATGTATTACTATAATATTTTTCAATATTTATTCCTTATTTCAGGCTCAAGGTCATAAAATATATTTAAATAAAACTCTTGTATGTTTTATTAAATACTAGCTTTTTTCGACCCGGTGACGCACGGGCTTTAAACATTTTGAGGATAAGTCCTTAATGCGTTATTTGTCGTCTATCTGGCCTAGCAATATGAACGAAATAACTCTGCCAAAAAAACCGATTTTCTTACAATCTCATTGAACAGATTACAACATTATGCATTAGGTCAAATAGTAAGTCCTTCTAAAAATTGTGTGTTCGTCAGCAAACCAAAACTTTCATGTCCTTTCAAATAAAAAATTTTGAAATCAATCAAGAAATGGTATAGTTATGCGATAATGAAAATATCGGGATACAAATTTTTGCGCCCCATTTCCACTTCTATTGGACCAATTTTCAAGCAAACCCTTTAAAAAAATATTTTGGAATTTGGTTTGCAAATGACTGAGTTAAGCATGGAAAGAGCAAATTTCCCCATCGACTTAGAAAAAATAAAAATATAAATAAAACTGCAGCCAAACCTTTTAAAACAAAAAAAATTGAAAATCGATTCACAAATAACAGAGTTAAGCATTAGGGGCAAGCAAATTTCCCTACCGATTTTCAAAAAAATTATGGAACTAAGCCGCAACCAAACCCTTTCCTTTCAAACCAAAAAAGAATTTTAAAAATCGGTTAACAAATGTAAGAGTTATGCGCTGGGGCCAAAACTCCCCTTCCCTCCTCCCACGTTTTTCGAAAAATACTATGGGACCAAACTGCAATCAAAACCTTTCAAAGTTAGGGGAGCATATTGCAAGCAAAACCTTTCAAACAAAAAAATAATTTTGAAAATCGGTTCACAAATGACCGAGCTAAGCACTTTGGGTGGGCGTGAGCAAATTTTCCCACCGATTTTCGAAAAATAAGTTATGGGACTAAGCCGCAAGCAAATCTTTGAAGGGTTATGCGTGGGGAACCGAAGGTCCCTTCCCACCTCCTCCCAAATTACTTTCGACAAAAAAATTATGGGACTAAACTGCGAGCAAAACCTTTCAAGAAAAAAAATTTGGAAGTTCGGTCACAAATGACAGAGTTAAGCTTTGAGGAGATGGAAGGAACAAATATCCCAAGATTTTGGAAAAAAAATGATGGAAACTAGCTGCAAGCAACTCCTTTCAACCAATAAATAATTTCAACCAATAAATAATTACGGGGAGGTTTTGATCCATATGATCCCCTTCCGGTTCGAAATCCCAGGGAAACAAATACAGCCTATATTAATTGCGGGGCATATATCTATCCGTGTACCAAATTTTATTAAAATCGGTTAAGCCGTTTAGGCGTGATGTCGTAAGAAATGACAAAAGACAGAATTATGCGTAGTGGGAGGTTTTGACCCATTCTATACCCTCCCGGTCCAAAATCCGGAAAACAAATATAGCCTATATTAATTACATATCTATCTGTGTACCAAATTTCATTTAAATCGCTTCAGCCGTTTAGGTGTGATGTCGTAACAAAAATCTACAAACAAACAAACATACACCTCATTTTTATATAATATATGGATTATTATTTTGTAAAAAATAAGTAAAATATATTTTTCCTGATATATTGTAACAAGCACATATTTTTTGTCGAACCATTTTCTCAGTTTCATCTATCTTGCGTTATTACGAAAGCAGCATGCCTGTTATTTTGATCTTGGCTCGCCCATGCACATTGCCAACAAATTTTCTCACACAAAGTTATTATTAATATAATTATTATTAAAATAATTAGACTATAAATTTTATATACAAAATTCCATTTTTAAAAGAGATCAAAATTAAAGATCTCTTATAAAATTTAATTTTTCTGAACTATCTATCACCTTTTCTATATGTTAAAAAAAATAATTTTATTTAAAAATTCACAAATTTTTTTAGAAAGAGTTTGTTTCCTTATTTTATTATTTAAAAATTCAATATAAGTTTCGATTCTTTTATTTTATTTGTTTGCTTAAGCAAAAAGTAGGCTAAAATTTGTTATCGCTACTCATGCGATGATCTTTGCAAATAGATTGTTAAAAAAAAAAATTAATATATACATAAATATTCCACTAGTTTGAAAAACAAAAACATGTATTATCAGTAATATAAAGCTTTAGACTCCACTGTGCAATATAGACAACATTACTTATATTTTTAGATGAATATTGTTATCGTAACGCTGATGTCAAAAGTAAAACTAAGAAGATAATAAATAAACATTACATTACAAACTCAACGAAACTGCACTGAAAATAAAAATAAAGAACCACCTCCTTACCTGTCTTCAATTTGAATTTCTATTTGAAGAATTCTCACTGTCTGATCTCAAAGGCATAAAATCATCAAGCCAACTATCCAAGCAGCCAACCAACCTACGAACAATCCTAATCGACAAATTTCACAGGCTATACACAAGAAGACTTCTTCTAATTTAAAGCTTGCGTTTAAAGATTCGTTTCAAAAGAGTAAATAAATTTCCAAAAAAAAAGAAAAGAAAAGAAGAATAAAGCAACACGTCTTGAAGTCTAGGAAAATCTAGTTTCAGTTTTCTTTTTCTATTAAAACGAGTCAGGCAGTCAGTCAGTCAGTTAATTCGTCAGACTATTGTATTTGATTTTTTTTTTGTTTGTGTCTCTCTTTCAATGCTGCTGACAACGATCATGAATTAAATAAAAAGAAAACGAATTACAAAAACAACATTAGCATTAGAAGTAGACAACAGCACAATTAGTGCAAAAGTATCAACAACTACACAAGATAACACATAACAAACAAGAAAAACATCAGGTTAAAATTGTTTTTGTTTGGATTTTCTAAATTCCCTTTTTGGTTGTTTACAAATACAACAAATAATCCATGGAAAACTGTAACAAAGAAAAAATGTTCTCCTTTTCCACAACAACATCAAAGTCAACAATAATATCAGTAGCAACAACAACATCAGAAGTAATAGCACCATCAACACCAGCAGCACCACCAACAACAGCAGCAAATTCTTTAAAGGTAAGTACAAACATACTTATACATCAGAGATGCGAAGCAAAATAGTACCTAGATTGTTAAAAAGTATTTTTTAGCTCGTTTGCATTGTGCTTGAAAAAAAATATTAGCGGAATTCAGTATTTGATGCCAACGTTCTTTGCGGAAGTGCAAATGCAAAATATCGCAGTTTTTTTTAAATAAATTACACTAAATTTCATATAACTTTCGCAACACCTTTTGCATCAAACAATGAACTCTGCTATTGTAAACAAAATCCTAAAAAAGCATAATTTCTATGCCACAAGTGCGTAAGAAGGTACAAAATTGTTTTCAATGCGTACTTCTCTGCGACTGAAAGGCTTTGCAGAACGTAGACTTAAGAATCTAGGTGACCTCCTAGTGTGTCCATTATACTAAATTCATATGCGGGCTGGCCAACTAAGTTAACCTAACATTGATTAAAAAAGAAGAAAAAATCTATTACTGCATTTATACCTAAGCGAATGCTAATAGATTTTAATTAATATCTTCATCAAAATCTATGCCGTTTCCACCAATTTTATACAGTTTTCATGATTTCATATCCATAACAAAATGAGTTGATGGAAATGTTTCTCTTTAAAAAGCCAAACTCCATATAAAAGTAACCCTAACAAATTTTAAAACTACATATTATTAGTTGACTACAATCAAAACACATTATCTGACTAGACTGGTCTGCAAAGAAAATATCCTTTTAATAAAATATAAGAGTTTAATGCGCTAAATTAAGATCCGTGTTTAGATTTTTTCTATCAAGTACAGATGTGTTAATAGGAATGACTAATATTTCCACTAGGTGCATCAGCATATTTCACCTTAATTCCCATGCATACACAAAAAGCAAATCGATTGCGACTGCAATTCATACTGTTGTCGAATAGATCGAAAAATCGTTAGACTATAAGGACAATGATATATGAGTCTTCCAGGACATTGCAGGTGCTTTTAATAATGTTTCCACGGATGCAATTACGGAAAGCGTGCGACCCGTACGACCAGATGCTCAATCGACGACATAGCCATTATCATAACTGGTAAGTGTCTTCGACACAATTACTTCCATCATGGAATCCACGTTAAAGGTATTCATCGATGGGCAACAGGTGTAGGTCTGAACATAATCCCTGAAAAGGCTGATATTGTGCTCTTCACCAATAGGAAAGTCAAGGAATGTGCAACAAAAAATTAAGATGGTATATCGCTTTTGCCCAAAATACATACAAAGTACCTGGGAGTTATTTGGGATAGTAAACTGCCGTTTAAACTCTGCATCTAAAATGATGCTGGGTAAGACACCTAATCTGATACAAAGCCATACCTGAAAAAACTAGATAGTATCCAAGGACTAGCACAACTCTGCATCATTTTAGCTATAAATAACACAGCCACTACAGCTTTAGACGTTAGACCTTAAACAAATCACACTAATCGCAGTAAACGCGGCATGCAAATCAGTTATTCGACTCAAGCCTACATGGCAGATGTCATACAAACCATTTGGTCATAGTAGACTACTAAAGTATATGGATTATAGTACGGACTACATCGTTTTAGCTTAAATCTTCGGAGACAAACTACATATCACTATAAAAGAAGAAGCGTGCCTTGAAGGTTTTAACTATAAAGGTGATAGTTTCAACTTTTTACTGACGGCTCAAAAATAGCTGCGATTTACTGGCAGAAGCTAGGATAAATAGTACAGGATCCAGCGATAATTATTTCCTCTCGAACGATAATTAGTGGGACGCATCAGGGAGTAATGTCATAAGGCCTTATGAAAGTCAGATGTGGTTCCGTTGGGGGATGAGTGGCGGCAGCCTCCAAAACACAACAAAAAAAAAAATTTCAGTCTCTTCCTCCTAACTAAAAATTTACCTGATGAATAATATAGCTGAAACTTTTAAAGTGGGGGCCAAAATAAAAAAATTAAAAAAAACTCTATAACTGCCACATGGACACTTTTAGAGAGGTAAAATGTAGAGCCGAACCTCCTTAGTTTTTCCTTTTCGAAATTTTTTCCGATCATACTTACCCCCTATCACCATTCCTCAAGGGGTTCCCATACAAAATCAAAAATTTTAAAAATTAAAAAAATGGTCCCTAAAGTTCCTAGGATGTTCCTAGGTAGGATAGACCACCTTAATTTTTTCTATTTAATAATTTCTCTGGACATACCTACAACATATTTCCATTCCTTGAGGGGCTCCCACATTGATTTGATTAATGCTTTCGGAGTTATTCACAAATTAATATCGAAAACAAGTACTTTTCATGCATATTAAATTTTTTTTTCTTTATAAAAATTCATAATGTTTATCATAAAAATCGAAGGACAAATGTTGATTTTATTAGCAATTAATTGAATTCTGCCAGGCATTTTAAAGTACATTCAGTAATAAATTTATTAGTGGTTGGAAAAAAATTTAGAACAAAAGTACCTTTTAAGTGTCTTCACTTAATTGTTAACAAAATCAACATTTATCCATCGATTTTCATGAGATTTTGCTTCTTTTTTTTCGTAAGGCATATATCTTTACGAACAATAGTTAGCATGTGAAGTTTTTGCAGTTTGAAATTTTTATGAGGTTTTAGAGAAAAACAATTGGGTGATTCAAACGATGTCTTATCAAGTCATATTGTCATAATGTCTTAATATTTACCAATATTTTAAAACGTTGTTGTTGCGTTGCAAACAAAAAAATCCTAAAATAATAAGACTTTGTGTGCTGTGTTTATTGTTTGTCATAACTACACAGTACAAATCTTTTGCGGAACGAAGAGAAAACTAAATAAATGAGAAAAAATTTTTTGTTTAAGCGGGTTGGTGTTTAATTGCATTGTTGATAGGTACAAATGACTGTTCTACTCTTATTGTTGTTTATTTTGTTTGTTTGTGTTGTGTACATGTAAATTGTCGGCTGAATATTATGAGGGGTTGCTCACAGCTGTCATATTTTTTCGTGTTATTATTTTAAAACATATGACTTTATGACTGACTACCTTGTGAATCCTCCCAATTATATTAATTTTTCATTAAAAAGTACTTTATTCGATATTAATTTATGATTAACTCCAAAATCAAGTATCAAATCAAAAAACTATTTTAAAGAACATTAATTTGTTATTCATATTTTAGCGTTTAGTTGATCGAAATCGGGCATATTTTTCTCGAGTTGGTGTGAAATATACTGATATAACTAATGGAAATATAAGTCTTGCCCATTAAAAGAAAAAACTATACCTGATAGAACAAAAATGAAAACGTGTTCTAGTTTAGCGCCTTAAACTACTTACACTCATGATGAAATAATATAGGGGGCAACAAATATAACACTACCACAAAAAAAAGGAATTTTTTTTTGTGTAATATCGTCGTATATGTCAAAAATGATTGTAAACAAAAATCAAAAGGACGCGCTGCAAGTGATGAATTAAATAAATTTTTGAATTAAAAACACACACACACATACACGTTTACCGTCACAGTTATTTCTTGTTATATTTAAATTAAAATTATTAAAAAACTTTAGTAAAATAAACTAATCACAATTTCAACAAGGAACACAACACGTGCACTTTTTATAAACATGAACAAGACTTTGACCGAAGTCTCGACAAATAATGCTAGAACAAAAAATTTTCATATGTCGTAGTAATGCCACATATATTCTGGCATGTGATGGAAATCGTTCGATTTAAATCGGCGCCGATTTCAAAAACAAATTTTACTGAAAGGTGACTTATTTACCTCTTTTATTGTTTTTCAGGCTAAGAATATTTTATTCGAATATTTTTTCTCGATAAAAAGCATTAAAAAGTGTAAATAAGTCATCTTTCGACCGATTTCCATCACATACCAGATTATTTCATCATGCTTATGCTATTCCACATATTTTTATTTAAAGCTCCGAAAAACAAATGTTTTCCAGACAAGTTTTATATTATTTGCTTAAGCTGAAAAGTATCAGGAAGTTGAAAAGAATATGTATTCTTAAATCCGTACCTTTAAAATTTTCTTTATAAAAAATAGAAATATACCAACAGTATCATCACTATTACAAATACATACTTACTGTGTTTCTTATAATACAGTTGATCTGTTTTTATTAGTTTTTCAATATATGTATGACCATAATTAGAGATTGTTCTAATTATTTCTTTCTATTTTAATCAAATGTTTTCTCCATAAATTAATTCTTTAAACGCAATTAATTTCGTTTAGTTAAGTTTCCATTTTATATCAGTTGTAAGAAGAGACATTTTTCAGTTTGGTATTTAATCTCATTTTCTTTGTGTGCGTGTGTCTGTCTGTATGCGAGTGGAAATTCTAGTACTTTTAGCTAAAATCTAAATTGTATGTTGAGGCGATAACCCCTACTCAGTATTCTACATTGTAGTCATTCTTATCATATTGATAAAGAAATTTGTTTTCTCTTTAAAATTTCTAACAAAAACATTTTCTATTAATTATTTTGAAAATTTACTTAGAAGTATTATAGAAGGGACCAGCGTTATTTGTTTATAAGAATGTGTTTGTAGTGCTATTTTTTATATTTGATAGTGATTAAATATGTAATGAGTTTTGTTAGCAAAAATATATATGTATGTCTCAATAGATGGACACTTCGTATAGAAAATTTTTATGGCAATCACTAAGGGTTCTCTATAAAAAATTTTCTGTATCCTAATATGATATTCAAAAAATTACAACTTAACTGATAAGAATATGTTTTTATATGTAGATATCGCATCTACAATTTCCAGCTTACGAATATTCAATTTAATTGAGAGAAAAAATAAATTTTTGAAATTTCTTGGAACTTGTTCCCTTGTTTTTCAAAAATTATGTGATAAAAGTATAAAGTGTAAATTTTTTTTGGACTGCACAAAAATTCATATTTTTAGCACAAATGAAAAAAGTTGGTTATTTTCTCTAGATTTATTATAGGCAGGTATGGTAGCTTCAAAAATAAATAGAAGTTATTATTATCAATTAACTCTACTCTATTAAACTATTGGTAATTTTTAATTGCGACCAAAAAAAAGGGGGTTTCAATGCTCTATTGTAAGTGTTTTTTGCAGTATTTTATAAAAAAAACTGATACTTTATTCTATCGCACATACATTTAAGTTATTTTGGCGAAAATATCTAAAAGATATCTTTAAAACCGAATTTTTAAAAAAAATTTTTGTAAACCTTCAAAAATTACTGTTTTTTATTTGTAACTACCAAAAAAATGTTATGACTTTAGCGATATCTAGTGGCGATATTATGAGTTTTTCCTTAAACAAATTTTTTTTTGTACAATTAAGCTAGTTTGTTGTTATTGCAAAAATATAAATTTCATCCAAAAAGAAGACTCAATTAATTTTTGGTTGTTGTCTATGGGACACAGCACTGTACGTCGCCGTTTTTTTCTCACTAACTAATTATCACTATAATAAGATAAGAGTACAGCATACTAACTAAAAGGCTTTTTTAACGATTACCCATACATAAAATATTATCACCGAACATTTTTCAAACAAAAGTTTGTATAAAAATAAATTTCATTTTCAGTAAATGTTCTTTAAATAATCAATGAATTGTTTGCTTGGCTTTTATTTAGGACTCAAAGACAAATACAACAAGAAAAACTGTGTCGTAAGAATACAACCCCGATGACGACATACAAACAAATAACAAAAATGATAGCAAAAGGAATGCGATGGTACCAAGTTTGTTTACTGAAGATGTTTTAATAAATAAGTTCGGTAATGTCGTTGCGTTAATTCTCATTCATTGAGTTTTTAGATAAACATTAAGACTTGAACACATTTAACAAAGTGAAATTTCATAAATGCTTAATGGATGATGACGATGACCCAGACAATTTTGTTTGACACAAAAACTCCAGTAAATATTTTTGTTTGCTTAGTAAACTATTTTTTTTAATATTTGTTAGTAGTTTTGACTAAATATTTTATAAATTCAGACAAAAATATTAATTGATATTTTTCAGAAAATCAAGTAAATCTTCTTGTTTGATTTAGTAAATTGTTTTGTATACAATTTGTGAAGATTTCTAGACAAATTGCTTTATAGATTTAAGCAATTTGTTCACTGAAAAAACACGTTTTTTGTTCAATGAAATTGTAGCGATTTTTTTTTGTCTATATTTACGAATTTGTTAGTAAGTTCGTTCCTAGACTAAATATTTACTATTTCATTGACTTACTTTACAGAAAATGAAATTTGGTTTTTTCTGTGTATGCTTTTCTTGAAAATTATCTTTAATATTATTAAAAAGCTTTATTTGCCTTTACTAAATATTGAAAATTTTCCATTCACACCCTCCTGTTTGTTGATCAATAAAGAAATTTTTTTCAAAAACTTTTAATAATTATTATTATTTTCTAGTAAATTACTTTGTTTGCCTTGAAAAACAAATACTTATCTCCTTATATCTCATCAAGTTAAATAATATAGTTTATTCGTATCTCGTATTATCTGTTTTCTACAATTAAGCTGAAATGTAAGTTTGTCCTTAAAGAAATAAGTTTTATTTGCTTAAGCGCTAACTAATTGTTTTCTCCATTTATTCTTGTTAGAAAATAATAAAAAAAGATTTTGCAAAAAATTTTTATATTCTTCATAACTTGAACTCATTGTTTGATAGAATAGAAACCTATTTTTAATTACAACTTTCAATCTGCTAAATACCATTTACTTTTTTTTATAGTTTTTCATTACTCAAAAACAGTTTTTCATTTTGTTTAGAAACATAAAACTTTAGAAGAAAAAAATTGTATTGCGAAAAAAGGAATGAAATAAGATTCTAACAATTAAGAAATTCTTAGAAAAAGCAGTTTCACTTTAGAAACTTAAATGAACGCTTACACAGCTAAAAGCTATAATAACTGACGCACCAATAGATAGATGAATTGAAAGGATGGACGGACGGACGTTCTTGTTTGCTGGCAGACAAATAATAAATAGATAAGCAATACATATGTACATACATACATATATACATTCATATAAAAGTATGTGTCTATATGAAATAGTAATGATCATGCCCATTTTAAAGATGACCAACAAAACAGACATTGTTTTAAGAAATTAAATTCTTATAATTCTATTACACTCAATGTTAGAAACGATGAAGCCAATTGCTGCAGCCATCCATTCGATGACTTTTAAGATGGTCTTTAAATGCATGCTAAGCCGACACTTTACAAGAGACCTACTTAGGTCTCTTTCTTCACTCTTTTTTTTTCTTCTTATCTTCTCCTTCTTAAGACACTTGCCACAAACTACTTCCATTATCGTTGTCGTTATTGTCTTCATCATAATCACAATCATCATTATCATTCGCACAAGTACATATTATCACAAGTATTTCTAATAATAAACTTTCAATTGTATGCTGAATGTCACAATCTAGTAATAAAAAAAATTCTGCGTAGAAGAATAACAAAAAGATTTTCTTCTTGAAAAATAAAAAAAAAATCTTTTAAGACATGTGTCGTGTTTAACACACATCACATAAAAAGTTGCAAAACAAATACTGCTAAATGAAAATAAGTTTAAAACTCTAAATGCTTGCCAGTCAATAGTGTTTAACTAAGATGCTACAGTCTTGCTGGTTTGAGTGATGAAATCTTACAACTAAAGTTGTGAAAAAGAAATCATTAAAATAGTTTAATCTCAATTATTCGAAAATTCTATATATTTCTTAAAAACTTAGATTTTTGCCATGTGGTAAGGATATATTAAACGCCATTTCCAATTTTTATTGCAAAATTGTATACGTATGAGCAATATGATCTTATTACACATATTACTCTTTCATTAAAATCGGATAATTTTTGTACAAGTTATGAGGCCAACAAGGTTTTTCATGTCCGAGCACACCGTGTGTTTCAACAGGGTGGTCCAAGTTTCAACATTCTGAAAGATTAGGTCCTCCTTTATGGTTTTTAAATACATCGTTTTGTAATCGGACTACAAGTTTGAAAGTTACAGATTTATAGCCTTTCTCTCCAATTGGAACCGCTGTTCGTCATCTACAAAACTTTCTGCAGAGATAAAGCTTTATGGCATTCTAATAGTTCTTTTACCTTTTTTGAATATTCTGTCCAACTAATTTTTAGCTCAGGGGATTCTTTTTGCCCTCTTTTGCTTGACGACAAAAAAACACAAGTCTACAAGGTTCTGGATCAGAGCAACTAAACGTTGTTCTAGTTTTCGACATATAACATAACTGGAAAATTGTTCGTGCTACTCAATTAAAAAAACCCCGAACAACGATAACGATATTGTCTTTAATATTTTTTATCTGCTTAGTAGTTTCAAAGATATCGGGGAACTTACACAGAAAAACTTATCACCAAAAAATTTTCAAACAAAAGTTTGTCTAAAAATAAATTTCATTTTCAGTAAATGCTCTTTACATAAACAATGAATTGTTTGTTTGACTCTTATTGAGGACGCAAACATCAAAAACTACAAAAAAAACTGTGTCGTAAGAAAACAAGACAGACGTGAACACATTTAACAAAGTAAAATTTCATAAATGTTTAATGGATGATGATGATGATGATGATGATGATAATGATCCAGACAAAAATTTTGCAAAAAATCCAGTAAACATTTTTGTTTGTTTGAGTAAACTATTTTGTTTAATATTTTTTAGTATTTTTTGACTAATTGTTTTATAAATTCAGACAAAAATGTTGTTTGATATTTTT
>OY101447.1:121214548-121302349 GCA_956483635.1 Panzeria rudis
CTGGCGGTCTAAAATCATTTTGAAAGTTACTATTTATCAAATATTTTTGGGGATCAAATATTTTTGGTGAAACCGAGAATCGCAACACTTTTTTATTTTGAGGGCGCCCCTAATATAAATATGTATATTTAATTGTATTTCTTAACATATTCATAAAAGGAGTTATAAAATCTTAGGCAATCAAACAATTATTTGTAAAAGAAAACAAAACTTAAAACTTTATGAATAAATTGTTACCCAACCTCTTACAAAATTAAAAAGTACAACAAAAAGAAACAAGACCAGTTAGAATTAAGAAAAACAACTGCCCAACTCATGTTTGACAATCAGTTTCAGCGAATCTTAATTTGTTCCTAAGTGTGCTCATTAAATTTATTTTTGGTTCAAATATCTAAAACAATTTATGCATACAAATTATTGCCAATATCTTTGAATCTTACTTTAATTACACTGGTCTGCAGAAAAGTCGCATCTAAGAAAAAATATGTGGAATATACAAAATTTAATATTTAAATCAATTTTAATTTGTTTTGTATACCGTACATATTTTTTTATTGCCGTGACTAGAGATGAAATAAACTGACGTACCCACTTAAAATAGCGTACGTCAGCTTATTTTACCATAACTAACAAACGGGTTGCTCAATTTAAATAAATGAAATATAAAAATATGCGGAATAAAATTACTTTTAACTCAATTGTTCAGAAATTAGCGGCGAAATATTATTTTTTCTATGCAAAATTATACTTTTTTCGTATTCAAAAATTCAGAAAGAATCAGGCATGATTAATGTTCCAAGGAACAAGGGAAAACTTAAGACAAATTTCATTTTCAATGTGCACAGCATAGCATAGCAGCGCTACTTTCGGAAGTTATTACACTTCCATCATCAGTGCTCATGTGTATTTTGCTTAGCACCAGTTGTATGGTGGCTCTGTTTAACGTCATGTGAAAATGGTAAACCTTTGGAAAAATTTCTGACTTTTTTGATGGGAGTATATTTCGATTTTTCAACAGATGCATGGTACAATCACCTTCGAACTACACGCAAATAAGAAACATAGTGGAGGAAACCATAGCCGAAGAGCAACATAATATGATTAAATATATGGTTGAAAACATATCTGCTCTAAATGTAAAAAAAAAAAAATATATATATATATATATATATATATATATATATATATATATATATATATATATATATATATATATATATATATATATATATATATATATATATATATATATATATTTATATATATATATATATATATTTATATATATATATATATATATATATATATATATATATATATATATATATATATATATATATATATATATATATATGTAGTTGTTTTTAACCATTTGATTAGTTTTTACATTTAGAGCAGATATGTTATATATATATATATATATATATATATATATATATATATATATATATATATATATATATATATATATATATATATATATATATATATATATATATATATATATATATATATATATATATATATATATATATATATATATATATATATATATATATATATATATATATATATATATATATATATATATATATTTATATATATATATATATATATATATATATATATATATATATATATATATATATATATATATATATATGTAGTTGTTTTTAACCATTTGATTAGTTTTTACATTTAGAGCAGATATGTTATATATATATATATATATATATATATATATATATATATATATATATATATATATATATATATATATATATATATATATATATATATATATATATATATATATATATATATATATATATATATATATATATATATATATATATATATATATATATATATATATATATATATATATATATATATATATATATATATATATATATATATATATATATATATATATATATATATATATATATATATATATATATAAAATAACCATATATGGTTACTAATAGCCATATATATGATACCAAATAACCATGTATCGTTCAAAAATATGGCTCAATTGATAAATATCACAATTTTTATACAACACACGTAGATACACACAAATTAAAATTTTACTGTTATATGGAAATTCTAATTTTTATCAATTGAGTTCTCTTACTTAATTGTGAATAAAATCAATATTTTTGCATCAACTTTCATGATATATGGCTTAGTTTTTTCATAACATATCTTTCCTAAAGAATAAAATTTTGAATATTAAGTTTATGCAGTTTTACAATTTTAACGCATTTTTAGAAAAAAAATTTTTTTCATAAAAACCCAATGTTTTTGATACTAATTTGTGAATAACTAAGATACTACTGTTTTGTTTATCTACTTAATATTTATATAAAGATAGTTGGGAGTTAATTTTATCATGCAATTGTTCTGGTTTTGTTGGCTGTGGGTACTGGTGATCAAAATGATCAGCTACTTAACCAATTTAAAATAAAATGTTCGGTTAAATTTTCCATTGTATACTTCATATAACTGTATGGTTCACAAAAAATATTTTGGAACCACTGTTTTAGAACACATTGTGTGGTAAGTTGGCCATTGTTTAGTTCGCATACGCAAATTGTTCAAATGAATTTTTAACACTTCATTATAGAAATTCTTATTTATTATAATTTTTTATCAAGTTATTGTTGTTATTCTTGTTCTTAGACTTGATTTTATATTGATTTTATGTATTGAAATTTTATACTATTGTACTTTTTAGAACCAATACAAATTTTAATAAGTTTCATGTTTCGGTTAATTTAAATTAGATTGAAAAAGCACATTTAACAAAATTAGTTTTTTGTTGCTTACCCAGCAAAAACTTTTGTAATTTTTGTAATCAGTAGTACTATATTAATTGGTTACAATGTAATGACGGGTACTTATTTATCTTATTACTATGATTCAAACTAGATCTACTACCTAGTTTTTAATAAAATTACTACGTATTTTTCTCATTATCTGAAAGTAGTTATAATTTGTTGTAATGTTGTAAAATAAGTAAACAACCGCTTTTTAAGTCCTAAGTTTTGTCGCTTAAACTTATAAGTCAACAATAGCTAAGTGGGTAAAGTACTTGTCTTCAAATCTTAACGAGTACAGGTTCGTATTTTAGCTGGGTCAAACAAAAAAAAATGAAAATGAATTGAAAAAAATATATATAAATAAAATATAATGTAATAAATTTTTTTAATATTAATCTGTTTATTTGACTACTTATTTTTTAAGTTCAAGTAAGCCAAATAATAACTAGTTAATTGCTGTGACAATGTAAAAACATTTTAAGGGGTACCCCTTTTATTTTTGGACTTCTCAAACAAAAATAATTAGTTATTGAGTCAAATTGTAAGTAGTTCCAACTTAAATCCTCATATACTTTTTTTGCTTTCCAGTAAGCAAAGTTTTTGCTGGGTATTATCTTTATAAACAATTAAAGCGATTATAACTTTTTATTCAACTTGAACGTTAAGCATGTGTGTAAATTAAAATTTATATTTATTGTGTGAGGTTCACAATGGTAATAAGCTTAAAGTGCTGTTGTATCAAACAACACTTTGACAATATCTTTTTGTCTTTTTTTTAAATGAACCACACCCTTAAAATTTAAATAGTATTTTAAAGGTTAAATATAACTATTTATATATGTATGTATATATGTAGAGTATATAAGAAATATAAAGAGATAACAATGTGTGTTAAATATAGCTTCCTTAATATTTCCCTTTAGTTTTAAGAATATCAAACTAAGCTCGATAATTTCTATAAGTGTGGCAGTTGTTAAGATATACTATTTGGCTTTGAAATGAATATCACCCAAACGTTTCCCCGAACCTCTGCGGTATATCTTTCGCCTAACACGTTCCTCAGTGAGAATCCTATCTATCAAATTGCTGCCTCGTTGGCCATTGTGGATGGACTTTCACTGAACCAAAAATTCATGGAAAAAGTTCATCGTTTCAACGAATTTTTCATTAATTTTCACCTAACTACTAGTACGTTAAATCATTGAAATATTTCATTATTTTGTTAAGGGATAACAATAAATGCTTTCAATGAACCCTTTAACATTGAACTTCAATGGATAGTTCAACTTCAATGAATACTTTCATTGAAACAATATATGCTTACATTGAATCAACGTATCTTTGCAAAAAATTAATGAATCTAGATCATTGAATGTTACTCGTTGAAGTTATGTAAAATAATTAATCAGTATTGAAGTCTTTTACTTCAGGACCGTCCTGGTTTTCTATTCGATTATTTTAGCTTGCCAGCTCCTCTTATGGTATCGTAAGATATGGCCTTCTGTAGGAGATTGTCTATCATATGACAGCAATTATATCATGTTTGCATTACCTTTCGTCTAAACTTAATGACTATTACGAATTTAGGTTATATCGGTAACAAAATATTTATGCCTTAATTCCAAAAAAATTTTACTGACTTATAACAGATTAATAAAACAAATTTTCATACAAAAATTCGTTTTATAAGTCTCTTATTAATCAAAAACTTTTTTGTAAATAAGGTTGTTAGTATACATACTACATATAAGTACAGTGTGCTTTTTTAGTAAATTCACTTTAAAATAATACACGTTTGCAAAATTTCACCCGAGATATCTGTTTTGTAGGAATTTTACTGTTTAAAATCAATTATATGTGTATGTACGTATTATTATGGTGATTATTTGTTTTTTTTTTCAAATACTTTTTTTAGTCCTATTCCGAAATTTTGTTCGATGTGTCGAAAATAATACTCTGAAAATTATAGCCCTTAATATTAACTTTAAGTACTTTCCCAGAGCGTAAAAAAATGTTCCATACAAAATACACGTTTTTCTTAAAAAATATATAACTCATGTGAAATTTATACAATTACATTATATTTAGCCTCGATTTACTCGGGATAAAACGATTTCTAAAGAAATTTAAAAAATTCGGTGTGATTTTTTTTCTTAAGCAATTAATTTGAAATTTGGAATAATTCACTATTTTCGTCCAATCTTGAATGTAGCGTGAATGCTTTAATTGATTTAAAATTTTATGAGCAGCTATTTTTGAGGTGCATTCTTTTGATATTAAATATTGAAAAAGAAATAATTTAATCATATTTAATTCTTTCTGAATTAAACGTTACGAATCTTAACCTAATAACCAATATGGATTCACAAGTAAATACGTTCGAAATAAACATATTAATAAACAATTAGCTACTGGCCTGAGCTTTTCAGATGTTTACATGTTCATATAATACTTAAGTATAAAATTAAACCAAAAGAGTTTGTCTTGAGTAAAATAGGAAAATTATAAAAATGGGAATAAAGAAAAAATAAAACCAATAGCAATACTGGGAAAGTGCAATTTAATATCAACTTGAAAGTGATTTAATTCTCGTATTCAATTTGTGCGAAAAATTAGTAATTCCATTTAGCCGGGTGTGACCATTTTACACATATTTTTTGTTATAAATAAAGAATATAAAATTTTTTACTTAAAAAAACATTGCGGCTCGCAAGGACATTAAGATTAAAGTCGTTGAATAACGGGTATACACTGATAGAACACGACTTATACTCAGAATGGTCGTCAGAAAGATGCGACGGTGTGACCTGACAAATCTTAGTTGTAAAGAATAATGACTTTCAGTATAAATTCTGTAAACTTTTAACTATAAGGTACACAATAATTTTGGTATAGATATCTGTTCAAAGTGCTTGTAATTGTATTTACTGTTTCACAAAAAATTATTTTTCTTATAAAAAACTATTTTTAAAATGAGACGGGTGTGACCTTGTATGAAAATTTTAAAAATTTCAAGAGATAAAACTTTTTATTAATTTAACTAATATAAATAATATCAAGGTAAACTCATAAGACAATAATAAGATATTAAATTATTTGCTATCCGTTCTATTATAGACAGCACACTACTTACTACTCTAGCTGAATATTTTTTTAAATTCAATAAAAAGCAAAACAAGTATATTCTTTTCAGAAAAAACGGTTTATATTGATAGTGAGAAAGGGATTAAAATAAAATAAATAAAAATAAATCTGAAATAAATATTAAACATACAAAGAGGGAAAGCAAAATCTTTCTTGCATGATCATTTAAAAGTGCCTCAAATTAATGAAAAGATACACTATTTCTATTTTTTATTTTTTCGATAATTTTCATTCTCTAAAGAACACCAATTGAGAGATTTTTATTAAAAATGAGAAAACTATTTTATCCTTGCATAGGGCCGTTTTACGTGGAATCACTCAATTATAAGAATTGAAAACACATTAATAGAGCCACCTGACAAGTGGTGACAAGCAAAATACACGTTAGCACTGCCGATGGAAGTGTAGCGGCTTTCGAAAGTGGCGCTACTCTGTTCTACTGTGTACGTTGAAAAATATTTATTATAGTCTTCGTTGAATTCAATGATGCCTGAAATAAAATTATATTATAAAATTTTTGTGTTACAATTGCTTCGCGGTACTTTGCGAAACAAATATATATCGCAAAAATTAGTATAAGGGTCTATAGATCTACTCTCTAAAAACAAAAAAATATAATAATCGCAGGACGAAACTAAAAGCTATGGCTACTTTTTCAATTTTACTTGGCTAAACATGGACAAATAAAAAGTTTGTATTATTTAAAATAATTCTTTACAAACATTTATAGATATGCTAACTCATCTTTCAAATAAGACTTATTGCAATATAATCGTCCAATAATGTTAAAAGTTATATCAAATTCAAATAACCTAATACATTCTTCGAAAATATGGTGCAAAGCGAAACAAAAAAAATTTTCAAAGAAAACCAGAACTTTGTATTTTTATATTATATCGTTTCTACCCTTCAGCTGCTGTTAACTTTTTTTTAATGACCTAAAATTTATAGATAAACTATAAATCGATAAACTATATTTAAAAAATCGATAAACTATATTTAAAAAAATTTGTTTACGTAACGCTCAACACTTTATATTTTGAATTCAACACAGTTCGACTGTATAATCTTCGATGTGTTTAAACCCTAAGCTCCTTAGTTATTCAGAAAAAATATTAAATTGTACTAAAATAATATGGATAACACTCAATATATTTTTTGGAAACAAACGATCATTGACTGATGAAAAGTGTTACTATATAATGATATTTAACAAAGTTTACAAAAGTTTTATATATTTAGAAGTACGTTATTTTTTGTATTTTGTTAATGCAATTTTAATAATTACACTGAGCAATGAAGCGTACTAACTACTCGTAACGCTCAATACACATGACTGCGAACACCAACAAATTTAAAACAAAAATTATAATTTCTAGTATTTTTCAAAAATTTCATGTATGAAATAAGAGACGCAAAATCCAAATATTCTAAAACCGTTATAAGTTTAATCTCGTTTTTGAAAAATTCATAGTTTCTCAATGTGGAAAATCAGCAGCATGCATTAAGGACACGCAATTTTGTATGAAGAGAGAAAACTGTTTTTGATTTTTCGTTTTTAGCACATAATGGACAGTCTTACACAAAAAATTATTAAATCATGCTAAAGCAGTTACCATTTAAAAATTTAAGCGTTTATTTTATGAAATATTTTACTACATCTTCAATGGACACGAAAAAAGAATTTAAAATGAGAATGAGCCACATACATCTGCATTCATTTAAAATAAATCGACATTTTCATTTATTATTGAAGATTTCAGTAATGTTTACATAATCTTAACGTTTATCATTAGCAGAATATTTAAAAGTTTTTTAGTCATTTCAGTTAAAGTTTTCAAGATTTTATTAAATCTCAACTAATAACAAGGAAAATATGAATTTTTATTTCTATATATTAATTACTGCCTTACAAATAAAACAAATTTTATTCACCATAATATTCGATTATAAGCCATTATCAACTTTGTTCAAAGTTAATGGAATCAATGACCAAAGAAAAAATTACTTTTGTCATTCACTCGTTCCTCCTTTTATTAAAGAACTTTGTAAAGATTTTTTGTATAAATTCATTACAAACATTAGATTGATAACAAAAATTTTAATACAAATCACTTTCTACAGAACCATAAATTAAGGGTGCGGCCCTTTTTTAAATAACAGAGGGAATAACAATAGTTATTGATAGTTGCTTATATATAAATTATAATTTACACTTTATTTTCACCAACAATAGCGAAAAAGAACACAAAATAAATAAGTTTAAACGCAAACAAACATATAAAATCAAACAAGTTGTCAAGTTGGAATGACAACTTAAGAAAGACTTCTTATTTGTTTATTATTTTTTCCTAAAATAATAATTGTAGGCGCGTGTTTCGAATAAAAATTATGAAGCACATGCATATGTACATGGTCTGTAAGATAGTGTGATATTGCAGAACTGGGTTTTTTTCTATGTAATAAACAAGAATGGTATTTCGTTTTTATTTAATGTATAATAAATTAATTCACATAAATTTTTAAACTCACATATTGAAATGGAAAGGAATGTTTTAAGTAAAGTGTAAGCAAATTACAATGCACAGTGGGTATGACCACAAATTTTTATTTTAGTTAATGACCACAAATTACTTGGTGATAAATATATATGTTTAACTTTGATGATTGAATCTTTTAAATGAACTTATATTAATATTTAATACCATTTATTTTGCTATCCACTTCACTGTGCAATATCTTATCATAGGGGCAGTGATAGATTACATCTGCCCGTTAGTGTGATTTTCTTCGTAGATATTAATTTTGTCTTAATAAATAAAATTTTGTGATTTATTTATTTTTAATGTGTCTGACCAGGCACTCGGAAGGTGGTGCATTTGGCATATCAGTGAGTATTTTACAGTTGAGTTATCAGTCTAAAGCAACAAAAATTACTAATAATATCTAATTGATATTCTGTTACACATATAATCGATTCTAAAATATATAGAAGATGAGCAGAGTAAAATGTCGCTAATATTTGGATGAGTCTCATTTTAAGTGTATGTCTTTAAATTCCACAGATTAACGAAATCAAGCTTTTTGAGGCATCAGTTTTTTTCCTATCATCCACAGATTTTTTAATTGGTCAGTCTATTATTTTCACATTTGTATATTTCACCGTAACTCGATAACCGTATGATCGATTTCTATAAAAAAAACACTAGAATATGCATTACAAAACTATCTTCAAAATGTATTAACAAAGGTTTTTGATTTGCCTAACGCTAATCGTTGCTCGATTAATCGAGGAATTTTTTTCCATTATTTGATGGAATTAAGAAAATGTTTAATTCCCATTAACGAATAACTCGAACAATTTATGTCAATTAGTCGATTAAAACTAATATCTTGGCGAGTTAAGTGAATTTTTTAATATAAATTTTTTTTTTATATTTCTAATCATTTAATCTTAATCAACAATTTGAGCTGGCGAATGCTTCCTATTGAAAAGATTTACCTGCTGGCCTTAAAGCCAGAATAAACGAGAGACGATTTAAAATACTTCATACACTTACTCTTTATCTTAATTCCGCAAGACTGCCCAATAATAACAACTTTTTAAAATATAGCTTGAAACCTGAAATAAAAGAGTCTGCAATCAAATAGTATAATCAATCGGTTGTTTTACACTGAATTTGATCAAAATGTATCCGACTATGATATTTTGGAAGAAGAAAATGTGGATATAAATAAAAGCAATTAATTAAAAAATCTAATACAAACTATATTACTATAACAGATAATTTCATGTATTTAGATAAAACAAAGAAAAGCTCAGAAAAACTAGAAAGCTTTTTTAATGCAATCTTATCACTATCACCAAAACACAGTGCTGTAAATTTAAAAAAACAATTGGTAATAAGTATAGAACTTCTAAGCTACAAAATGGATTTCCATAAAAATTGGAATGCTTGCAGAAGAGGAGCCAGGCTTTTAGAATCATGCTCTTTGAGGTCTTTAGCTGCAGCAGGTGTGGAGGTTCAAGGGATGTAAGTTGGCTACCTCGGGTGTGCAAAACATTGTGATTTGGCTGAATGGCTAGCACGTTTGATTACAGGCGTTGAGGTCTTGAGTTCAAGAATAATTTCAGGCTGTCCAACAACATCAAGAATTTTTCTGATGTGCATTGGTGATATGCACTGATCAATTTGGTAGTACCGGCAGCGAATAATACCGACATATCCTAATGCACTTCACAGCACCCTCCTTCATCGGTATTGTAGCAAAACTGTCGGCGAAGTAAAAAAAAACTAATAAATGGCTACACAGCTTAAACAAATTAATGCCTCTATTTGACACCAGAAGGACTGCAACTCTGCTCTACAAAAAAAGATTTGTAAAATTTTAATTGGATCTTGCTAGACAAAATAAAAAAATATATGTTTACAATTATTTAAGAAATTTATTATTTGATATATTGGGTGACATGCGAAAAAATCTAGTAGGTAGTACATACTAACAATTTTAAGTACCTACTCCACTTTCAATGCAAAAAAATTAAGTGTTTATAAAAACTGACATGACTTAAAATGATAACCTAGTAGCCACTAGAATACTTAGTATATACTTATTTTCGGAATGTGAAAAACATAAAAAAGGAAACGAAAAATAAGTATGCGCAAAAACAAGTG
The DNA here is from genome assembly GCA_956483635.1 of Panzeria rudis. NCBI lineage: Eukaryota > Metazoa > Arthropoda > Insecta > Diptera > Tachinidae > Panzeria > Panzeria rudis. The sequence goes on from OY101447.1 coordinate 121,225,200, forward strand.
TGCTTTAGGACCGTCTGAAAAAGTTAGTGCTTTCATTTTGTGTTCTTCTTGGCAGCTTCGGGCGCATAAATTGCTGCTTTTGACTTAAGGGGCCTGTATAAAATAATAGTCCCTTTATTTTTGTAGCTGTTTGCCGATGTCACGCCAACCCGACAGCAAAAATTCAGCACTTGTCTACCAGCTGTCGACAAATTGACTGCTATTAAGAGTTTCTTACAATTTTCTAGGCTTTAGTGAATAGAGTGAAGCTGTCAATAGCAGTCCATTACGCCAGCACAAAAAAGTGGGTGTTTGACCAGACCGAGCTACCTACATACATATTTCGAGTAAATTCCAAAAAACTATAGTATTTAAAATTTTTTTGCGATTTTTCCCAATGTATCGAAATTTGTGGAATTTCCAGACAATCGGATAATAGATTTGGATTCAGCGCGATAACAAGTAGGAAAATTCAATTTTTTGTTGCGATGTCGGCAATTAGATACAGAATAAGGCGGAATATAAAATTCTTTAAATTTCCCCCTATTATGAATGGCGTTGGCGACGTCACATCAACACGAAAGCAAAAATTGTCACTTCTCTACTCGTTGCTGACAACAATTTACTGCTATTCTCTTTCTATTCTTTAAGGCTTCGAAAATTAATGGAGGATATAAATAATTGCCTAGAGTTCGCCAAAGTTGTTTTACAAGTGCAGATGTTACTGATACCAGAATCTGTAAATGTCCATCGTATACAAATTTATTAGGCAGATTAGATTAAATGCGTTATTAGGAGATGTAGGATATCCAGTCACAGTATTCCTGTTGAAGGCGTTTAAGAATCCTTCATCAAGGAAACAAATCAATTTCAATGGATCAAGTTGTTATTGGACGGCTGCCTGAACAACCTAATGTATATGTAAATAAGAGTCAAAATAGCTCCTATATAAAAAAATAGTTTTTATACTCTTCTATTTGAAATGCAATACATTTTTAAGACAAAATGTTGTATATAAAAATTATTATTTCAAATTCAGTGGTTCTATTTTTTCTTTAGAATCTGAAAAATAAATTAGCCAGCTAAAAACTAAAACCGAATAATTCGGAGTCTAGTAGCTAATAATTTTCAAGTATTTTCTTTTAGCATACTGAGTTCAAGTACACACAAAATTTTCGAAGGCACTACACTCAGCTGAAAGTACTTGACTAGGTAGTATATACTATACTTTTCGCATATCACCCATTGTCATAATTTTATTTTAAATGAAATTTCTTTGCTGATGGTTAAGCACTGTATGAAGGTGTAGAAAAACCAAATAGATTCATAGCGAATAAAAAATTATTTGCTAGCTTTTGTATAGGTTTCAAAGCATACTATGGTTATTTTTGAAATCATTTATTTAAAAATTCTCAAATGGTTTTTGAAAGTCTGTACATAAGCTGTTGTTCGCAGAGCAATCGTGTTTTTTTTATGCTTCTTGTTATTATTTAGGTATTAAGTAAACTTTTCCTAACGTAGATGTGCACAATGTGATGAAAGGAATTTAAATTTAAATAATGCCTTAAGAGAAACATACTTAACGAAAAGAAGTGTTTTTTTAACTGACTTCCAAAAAGGAAGAGGATGTTCGTAGATGCATAACTGTTTCATTTGTGAACCGATTTTCAAATCTTTTTTTTTTTTTTGAGAGGGCTTGCAAGTTGATCACATACTTTTTTTCGAAAATGATGGGGGAATCTTACCCTCCACCCTCCCCCTCCCAAATATTTATTATAGCATAACTCCACCATTTACTGACCGATTTTCAAAAAATTTTTTTTTGCGTAAAAGGGCTTGCTGGCAGTTTTTTCCGATCATTTTTTTAAAATCATTTGGGCAATTTGCCCCCCGAAATATTTATGATCATATAACCTCTCCATTTATGGAGAGGTCCCATTTTTTTACGAAAGTCGGTAGGGTAATGTAATTATGCTTTAAAAAACTATTTTTATATTATTTTTATAAATGCTAACCAACATTTAAAAAAATATTGGATATAAGAGAAATACAATTTTAACTCGTCTGTTGGTCACGTTTTTTCGGCATATATTTGCCAAGTGTTACCGTAGCTTTTATCATATATGTAGATATATCATTAAAATACTCTCATAAGATCAACACTTAGTACATTTTATATCTCTTATGTACAAAAGTGTACTAAAAATAATGTAATTAGACAAATTGCAAATAGACAAATATAAAAAAAACATAACAAAATTGTATATGAATGGTAAACATTTTTATTTGGCAAAGGAAAATTTGTTTGTTGGTTTTATTTATTTTAACCGAAATTTTAACTTCATGTCAATTTACGCGGGCTATGAACTCATTTCCGTTTTATGGCTTCTTGGCGAAAATTTCTTAGGATCGTCCGTTAGGTTAGATTAGGTTGGGATTAGGTCTGGATGTTCAAAGACCTCGCATAGACTGGAATTGATAAAAAAAAACCAACAGATGACAGGAACTGTATGGCAGCCGGTATATAAAATAGCCGGTAGATAAAATAGTGAACTCCACTACCATTCGGTAACTGTTTACTCGTTAAATTGGTAAAATTTTCCATATATTTTGTTGCTGTAAAATTTATTTAAAGAATTTTTGGCAATTAAATGTATGAGATATTTTACTAATTTAACGAGAAAACAGTTACCGAATGTTACGTGAACTCCACCAATGAAAATTTTTTCCATTATTAATATATTTCGAGGTACACTTTTTTTCTCCAAGTCTATTGCAGCAATTGTACCAAAGAAATGTCAAGCGGTTTCCGAGACATAGCCGTAAGAAAAATTGCATGTTCTTCGGAAAAATCAAATTTTAGCCAAATTATACGTGAGGCCATAAAATCCGAACAGCAGCTTAAACTAGGTTTTTTTTTTTGTTAGTTTCAAGTATCTCTGTCTGTAATAACAAGAAAATCATATAAGTATTATGCAAAAATGGTATTGATTAATAGGAAGATCAGAGTGATAAGTACAAGATAAAATTTTTCTGTTTTTAGGCGAGTTTAAGCGTAAACATTTTATGAATTTCCTTATTGATTAACAGTATTGTTCAAAGCTTACACAAATTTATATACATATATTTCATATTTCTAAGAAGAATTTTCATTTCAATTGCTAACAAATTTAAACTTCTTTGTTCAAATTGTGATATATGCACACAGTAGCTCATTTTTAATTATATTGTAAAATAATTCATATTTAGAACAAGGTTTAAAGCAATATCTATGTATTGTTTTTTATTTGGTAAATTAAAACAATTTATTATAATAAAAAAACAACAAAATAGTTGTATTCAATTTATGCATGCACTTAATATATGGCTGGAGTAAATTGTAAAGAATAATAATATTTAAAAGAATTTGCACTCCTACCTGGTCAACCTTGAGTGAGACGGTTGCTGTTGTTGCTATTGCTGTTGCTGCATAAAATAACCATACCAACATACCAGTATGCACTAACATGCATATAAACAAATAATCAACACACAGTGGGGCTGATAGCAATAATAATTGTTTAACTTATATATCCACTAACAAATACAGGCCAATAAAAATTATAGAAATTGATCTTTATTAATTTGGGTTATTCTAAAACATATATTGAAGAAAGAAAGTTTTTAAAAATAATATGTAATGTATACGCAAATTGGTAAATTAAAATGACGATTATAGAATATAAAACCGTATCAAATATTTTTTACATAAACCAAATAAAAATTATAAAAGCAACAAAAAAGCACATTTTTATAATGTTTCAATTCTAACATTAGAATTAAGCAACAAAAACTTTTAAAAGGCATTGCAATTTCCACAATGTTAGCAGTTTCTTGCGAATTCTCGCTATTTTCACGATCTCTGTAATCTTTTGAGATTTTATTAGTCTTTTATTGCGAGTTTTCGCGTTCTATTCGAGTTTTTTGGTATTCTAATAAATTTTTGGGCTTCTTTTCGATTTTTTTACTTTTTGCGAATTTCAGCAATGTTCGCGATAAAAGCTAATTTTTGCAAGTTTTCAGCTTCCTTAAGGTTTTTCCGATTTTTAAACAATATTAGACTGTGCTATTATGCCGCTGTTAGCACGGTTTTGTGAATTTTCGCCATTTTCGCGATTTTTACAGAATTTTTGGCATCCGTATAGTTTTAGCAATTTTTAATGATTATTACCGGCTTTTTAGTATTTTGCAAATTTCCGCTATTTTCGCGATATCGGCAATTTTTTCAAAGTTTTTGGGTTTCCTACATATTTAGGGAATTTGTATCAATATTAAGCTTTGCAGTATTTCATTTTTTAGTGTGGTTTTTGCGAATTTTCGCAATTTTTTTCGAGTGCTTGATATTTCGTACAATTTAAGAGACCTTGTTTCCAATATTGCGATTTTTGCGAGCTTGCGATATTTTAGCGTTAGCTGTAATATATTCCTAGCTTGGCTTATGAGTTTGAAAAAATTTCTGTTTTCTTATAATAAATTTTGTATACTATTTGCAATTCAGGTGATGTACGCTAAAATGTAAGGATATATAATTTTTAGCATTTTCGTACATTCCTGTTAAGTTGACTGTAACCATTTGAACTGCTTTACAAATAACAGTATCGATCAGCTGTCTCGTTACGTTACAGTTACATTCCATTTCAGTCGGTTAACTCTACACTCTAAAACATTACTTAAAATTTAGGATCATATATTGTCTAAATTTGTGTTGAAAATTTCTCCTTGTCTAAAATTACATTGATTTTGTATTCATTTTATTAAAGAAAAAACCTTTCAAATGAAACAAATTTAGTCCAAGTGGAAAAAATTCAACATTAAGTATAATACGGCTATGGCTCAATGGCAGATACGTCAGAATATCAGTCAGGAGGTCGCGGCTCAAACCTGCACGCGGCCAATCGCTTTTTTAGTAAAAACATTTTGTTCACAAATAATGCGTGTGTTTTTAGGTCGATAATAATCGGTAAAGTGTTGCCGACTATTATCGACCTAATTTTCAACAAAAGTGTTTTAGAGTGTGCCTTAATACTAATTTATGAATTTAAATGTATTATGGTTGAGGAAGTGTATCCTATATTCCCCCCTCTTAGTCGGTGGTGCTACAGATTCGTAGTGAAAGTGGGCATGAACTGACTGGATATGCCGATTATGGTAACTGGAAAACTCGACTGTGTTGTCTCAGGCGTCATGAATGATGCTTGTGTTCTACTTCAGTCTTAGGAGAAAATTTGATTTTGGGATAGTATTGCTAATTGTATACAATATCCCTTATTCTACGGATGTCAGGTATTTATGTGAAATTCTTGGTAGAAAGCTAACTTGGAATACCTATGCAGAATTTTTTATACAAAAAGCCTCAAGAGCTGTGCTGGATGCACCTGAATGAAGTATGAGCCCTAAGACTATCATGTTGATTTCTGAAATTTTACGGGTATATTCTGTATTCGATGCGGAATGAAAATGTTCGGAATTACCAACGCATTGTTGCTGCAAATTATTATTAATAAAAATAATGCTATGGCGATTTCGAACACTGTTATTCTACATTTAATATAGAACAAGTGTGAATATCAGACCAACTATCACGTACGTCACGCTTGCATGGTGGCCGAGAACTCGTCTGATTATAGAAGCTACTAAGCTGTGCAATGTCAAGATGTTGGCATATCTTCTTGCTACCGGTGTAATGAGGATATGTCTAGCCTTTGCCATTCAGCAATTAATCCAACGCCTTTTCAGATCTTCATAAGATCCTCTGCATCAGTAGGCTGCTTACAGGATGGGTCTTGGAAACTCTGTTCATTGTGTTGTCAAAAAGCATTCATCGATCCTGAGTACAATATCTTAAAGAAAACTATAAGCTATGCCGAATGACTACATAAACCATGAACTGAGGCTCGGAAAAATATTATGTTGCTTTCAGCTTAGGGCGCTCAACGCTACGTGTGAGGATGTTGGTTCACCTGTGGACTCCAGAAATTTACGGTGGCTTGTGTATAGATCCAAAACCGCATGCTGCTTTGTGAGTCTTTGGATCCAATGTTAAAATATATGTATCCATGTGCAAACGGCCTACTGTATTTCAAGCGGAAATTGAGAGAATTGTAATATGTGCCGTCACCATTTTAAATAAAAGTCCGAAGTGCTCCCATAGAGCTATCTTTTCAGATAGACCAGCAACTCTGTAATCTCTCCTTTAATGCAAATTATCATCTAGAGTGATTTGACTAACTACAAAAGTAACAACATTTTATTTTACTGAATACCTGGTCATAGTGGACTCAGAGCATTTTTGTGCCGTCATTTGGTCAATGGACTACTCAGTAATAAAGGAAAAGGAAATTTCGATCGCTAAGGGAGCAATATGATTAAATATTGTTGTAGCTAATCTATTTTCTAAGATCATAGTTCAATGAATTAACTTTTAATTTCGTAATGTCCTCTTTCCCAAATTTATATTGCACTATTTAGTAAAACACTAAAACTTGTTTTAAAATACATTAAAATTAGCTTTTCTTTCTTAATTTTTCTAGCTGTTATTAACAATACACATATTGAAGATATTTTACTTTACAAGTGGCGTGTTTTATTAAAAAAGAAAAATCCCGAAATCTCGAAAAATCCCAAAACCCCGATAAATCCCGGGATCCCGAAAAATCCCAAGATCCCGGGATTTGAAGTTTTGAAATCCCGAATCCCGGGATTTACAAAAACCAGTACCATATGGCGTGTCGTAGCCCAGCAAAATTTTAGCTAATAATATTTTTCAGTTTTTAATCACTCATATCTTAATAAGTATAGGATTTAAAAAAAATCTTCTAAAAAGTTGTTGTCTGTGAAGTTTCTAGAAGCACTTATCTTCTCGACTTCTATCTAAATCGCATATTTAAGAAAATAAACAGCAGCGATTTGGTACATACACTAGAAATCCAGCTAAAATTACCATCTACTGGAAGCAGGTTTATGAGCGCGATAAATCATAACTCTCCCTAACAAAAATGTTTAGTTCACAATAATTTCTAATGTAGATCTTATTATACTCACAAACTTGTTCTTCTGAAGCAAATGTGAAGCATTTTGGGGAGAATCATCCGCAGTATATATTTTTGTTGCGATTCTAAATGAATTTTAAAAATTTGTGGTTTGTTTTTTTATTGGTTATAGTTTTTGAGATATACATTTATTGCCAAAATAAAGCAGTTGTCGTGCAACTAGAAAGATTTGTGAGATTCAATTAAAAATAAATGAAAACTCAAAAACAATATTACCTTTGAGCCGTGCCAACATTATTTTATAATCTGTTCAGAAGTTTCATAGATATGTTGAAACTTGTACCAAAAAAAAAACTATTTTAAAATTTTTGTTTTTAAAAAGTTCATAAAAAATAATAAGAGAAAAATATTGTTTCTTTTGGCATATAGGTAAATATGTTCCAAATAAAACAAGCAATATTTCATGTAAGTCGATCTAGAACGTTCGATTTTATTTACAATTAAGTGTGGGAAGTTAATTGTAAAAATTCACGATTTTCATACAACAGTAAAACTTTGATTTGTATGTGTGTTGTGTGGAAAGCGTTTACTTAATTGTGAATAAAATCAAAAGTTTATTTAATGTCATTAATCCGAACTTATTTGCTTTTATATCCAAACTGATTATATATGTCCACAACGTTATATTTAGAAGAACTATACGTAATTAATATTCAAAGGAACCAAGGAAAAATCAAGATAAATTTTCAACCTACACAGCAGAATAAAACTACGCTTCATTTTTTTCTCATCGACTTTAAAGTGTAACAAATTCCTATTTACAACCATTTTCGGCACCCGATTCTACTGTGCAGCTGCAGTAACTGATGTATGTAGCTAACCACAGCAATAGTAAGAATAAGCCACTTTTGCTTTTTGTTGCTATTTTTTGTTAAACTCACGTAATAGTACGAACACCAGCAAGACATAAAATACTGCGCACTTAAAATACGAATAAAATACAAAAATAAAATAAAAAGAAAACAAATAAAGTATTAAAATAAAAAAAATATATATACAAATAATTTTTATAATACATAAATAAAGAATTAAATAAAAGACAGCCATACTAGCAAACAGCAACTGAAAAATGTTAAATTAAAATATAAATTAATGAAGAATGGAAACTGAAGCAATAACAATTACACAAAGCTAATTTTCTGAGAAGTAAATTCACGTACCAGAACAATGGCAACAGAGATTGAAACAGTCTGTGTCAGTTAAGATTAGGCCAAGTTAGACCAATATCTGTCTCTTAAGAGGACAAACATGCTATTACTTAACCCTGCAGGTGTGCAAAAATACAGATTTAAATAAAGCATAACGTGATGTAGCATAGATTAGAAGTGTCTATTTTTAAATACAAACATAAAAAAATATCAACAAATGTATGCTGTCTATTACTTGTTGTATCTATAGAATTCATAATCATAGAGCCACGATTTAGACATAATCCACAATAAGCGCATTGAGAATAAAAATATGAACAATTTTTATATGAAAGATTTTTATAGTACAACAAATGCAAAATAGCTAATATTGTGTAGAAATAATGATATTACTTGTATAAAATAATAAGGGTTACCATGAAAGCGATTAAAGTTGTCATTTCTGCAATTGCGCAAGCTTGCGAGGCATGTTTCATTATGCTCCTTTTGGAAATGCAGTGCAACTTTAAACCGCTAATATCAACTTACTTCTCCAGCTACTTCTCGTACTTTTCTCTTCATCACAAGAAAAATGAATTATATGAATTTTTGTCACTTTTAGGCCTTTTTCTGAATTCATAGAAAAAATTGTCAAAAAAAAATTTTTCAAACAAAAGTTGGCCTAAAATAAAATTTAGTTTTCAGTAAATGGTCTTTAGTAAATCAGAGAGTCTTTTGTTTGACTTTTATTCAGGATGCAAACATGAAATTCAGCAAAACCCAGTTTTCTGTGTCGTCAAAAAACAACCCGATTACGACAGACACATCAATAACAACAACAATGATAGCAAAAGGAATACGATTGTAACAAGTTTGTTTACTCAATATTTCTAAGTGAATCGATTCGTTAATATTCTTGCGTTAATTATCATTAATTTTTTTAGAGTCTTTAAATAAACATACAGAGTTGAAAATATTTAAGAAACTGACATTTCGAAAATGCCTAATGGATGATGATGTTATTATTTTAAACTTAAAGATATTTTTGTAGTTTTCTTGTCTAAAAACCAATTTTTTCAGGAGAGCCGAAATACTTTGTTTGCTACTTATCAAACTCTTTTTTGAACAGTCATGCAGACATATGTTGTAAGTAATTTGTTTAAAATTTTTAAGCAAAAATTCCTTAAGGGTAAGACCCTAGAGAATAATTCTTTGGTTTTCTTGAATAAGTGCGGATGTCCATTTTTGTCGATTTTGAGTTATTGATGTCAAATTACATTATTTTACATGCTTTTTTACATAGACCGAAAATTTCGCTAATAACATGGACCCATTCCGAAATTTTGTTTTCTAAAAACAGCGTAACTTCTTAAATCATTCAAATATTTTCCAGCTCTAATGAACTCAATCGACTTACAATTGCGTGCTGGAAATTTATTGGCGTTGAAAAAGCATATACTAACGTACGTTGTTACTTTTGAACACATTTCCGAAATATTTTTTGATTATTGTTCAGTTAATATAAACTTAATGACAAGTATGTTTCAGATAAAAAAAGGTTGTGTGCTTCAACTAGTTCAATCTACACAACTGTTATCGACATAAGCTTTTTACTGCACACACATTTAGCATCCTTTGCCAATTGTTTTTTTAATTATTCTCTAGGATCTTACCCTTAGGAAATTTTTGCCTGAAATATTTTCACAAAACTTCTTACAACATATATTTATATGACTGTCCAAAAAAAATTTAATAAAACTCACACACAGTCCGTTGTATTAAAAATAAAATATTTCGGCTCTCCTGAAAAATTTGGTTTTTAGACATACGCGCTTATTCAAGAAAACCACAGAATTTATGTACATAGGTACTTTTAGGAATGCTTTAATAGGTTCGACATATTTTTTTATATATCACCGCACAACAATGATCAAAAATCAAATATCTATATTTTTTCTGTATATAATATACAGTGGAGTGCGGCTATAATGAACACCGGTTATAGCGAACTATTGCGAACAAAGAACAGCTCCTTCGGTCCCAGCATTTTTGCGTTAATATTTCATAGCAAGCTCCGGTTATAGCTAATTTCGCTTATAATGAATTGTTTTTAAGTCCTATAAATAAAATTAATGTGAATGTACACGAAACAAAAAAAATCGCCAATTTTTGTCTGGCATTTTTTGAAACATTAAAGGAAGTAGTTGTCAAATTTTTATAAAAATGTTGTAACACTTTCTATGTGTTTAGTTAATGTACCAAATATGTTTTATAAACCTATTTAGGAATAAATGAACAAAAATACACTGTTTTTTTAATTGCTTTTTTATTTCAAGGAAGAAAAATGATTAACTACGCCTACGACTTCATTATAACTGAACTCTACTGTATTTTTAATTATTTTATTCTTGCGGGAAATTTTGTACCAATTGTCTTCAACATACTCATCCTATGCCTGGAGAAAATGAAAAAGGTACAATATTTTCCCAAGTCATGAGCAGTGAAAAGAACACATCACTTAACTAGAACAAAACTGTTGGCAAAATACCCTCACTGTACATTGAAAGAACTTTCTTCTTTAATTAAGTGAATTTCGACATTAATCCAAATAAAAACATAATTAAAATAATTCAACCAATTTAACGTTTCGTTGGATTAACGCGAATAGTTTGATTAAAATTATGTTAATGAAAGTTTCAACGATATGAAATAATTTCATTGATCCAATATAATAAGCTCGCTAAGGCAGTGCAAGTATTTAATTTTTTTAATGAAATAATTTCAATATTATGTAGACTTATTAATTTAAACTGTTTTAGTGACAATTTTAATTTATTGGCTATTAATGCTATAAATACGAACGATAGACACTTATGCACACCAGAAAAATGTTTAATGCCCATGACAGTTCAGAGTATCGAACTCAGACCTCGAGATTTTCATTACTTGCTTTGTAGGAAATGTTTTAACTACTTTAGTCAACAGCTCTCTATGCATGTAAACAGGGTTGGCAAGTACATTTTTTGAAATATATCCAAATCAAAAAATAGCCCTTAAATTTGCACTGAGGCAAAATAAAAGAACGCAAAAAACTGTTCGTACAATATTTCTCATGTTTTTAATATAAATACCATTTTGTGTCATTCCACGTATATACAATGTACCACTTTTTAGTATCGATTACTTTAAAAAAGGACCGATATTGAGTACTCAATAGCCAAAAACTCGATACTTTTACAACTCTATTCAAAAAAATTTAAATTAATTTTATCCATGGTATAAGTATACAACGTAGACTCATTTTTTCATTTTCTGGCATAAAATCAACACAGCATAAAATCAACATCCTAAAATATTCCCAAAATTTAACCCTAAATTTAGGGTGAAAATCCATAACTTGTCAACACTAGTGGATAATAATAAGAAAAAGTACAACAACAACAACAACCACAACAATTATAGAAAACTATTTTTGTTGTTTGCTTTTGGTCGACAACTTTTGAAATAAATAATGGTATGGTTTTCATTGGTATTTCATAACTCCAACGAAAATTATCATCAGAACTATGAATTAAGTTTCATAGAAATTATGATATCCAAAAACTTAAAATTCGTATTTATGTTTTAATTCTTAAGACTATAAATGTTAAGCTTTTTAAGTATCCATTAAAATATTTTGTCAAAACTGAAAGGAGTTTCCACAAATTTGCAAAATGTTGTTGTCATTAATTCAATGCAATTTTCTAACAAAACTATTAAAGATAGTGAAAAAATTCCAATGAAATTTTTACGTAGCATTTGTGAAAATTTTATTGTATTTATGAAATTATCATTGGATTTTTGGTAAAAATCTAATGAAATTGTTTCATTAGATTATGAACCAAAATTTTTTTAAGTGTACAATCAGAATTTTTCTGATGATGAGATCGCGGTTCGTCTCGAAAAATTCATGATGTCAGTTCAACCTTCTGTACGGTTAAAAATTGTCTTTGTCTTATAATTTATTTCTAATAAAAATAATTTAATTGAAAAATTAAATTGAACAAACTTAAGCCAGAATAATTAAATATGGTTGGATTGAAAATTTTTGCTATAATATATTATATTCCTAATAATTACAGCAAAAACTATTTCGAAAAATAAATAAAATTTTTGCTTAGTAAAATTGTTTATACTCTAAATTTTCTTATATTCTATACAATAAATAGGAAAGGTGTATCTTGTATTTTATATAATAACAGTCTGCTAATTATCCAGATAATATTTTCTTAAACTTTAGTTTTCATTTTAGAAGTCAAGCTAGCTGCTTATCTTAACTTCCACTTCTGCTAAAATCTTTTTGTAAAAGTAAAACATATTTTATACATAAGTATTAAAAAGTATTAAAAAACTGTTCACTAATAATTGAAAATGTTTCCATTTACAACTTTAACAAAAATCTTAAATAAATTCTTTTCATTATTTTCTTTCGCAATTTGCCTAATTGTTTTGAAATTGTAGTTACAGTAGTAAAAGTCCACCTTAGCTACTTATAAGCTTAAGAGTGTTTTGAACAATGTATAATTTTTCTAACCCAAACAATACTTACCTGTATTTGTTCATACATTAATAATGCGTAGGTTGTTTGTTAGTTGTTTAGATTTACTTGTCTACTGACAAAAACAATAAAAAAAATTAACACTGAAATCCATCATCATTGACTAAGAAAAACAAGCAACAGTCAAGTCAGTACAAGTCATGCTTCTTAATTATGGCCAATGCTGAGCAAAAAGACGATCAAATGAATCGTGACATGTTCTTGGAAAAACCATGAGATACTATTTACATATATGTATGTACATACTCGCATATATAATTTACAAATGAAATGGTATGCTAGTGTTAACATATGTAGACATATTTCAAATACGTATTACAATAATTTTTTCTAAAGTTTTTTTTTATAATTTTTTTTTTAATTTTAATAACCAAATGCTTATTGATGTACATATGTATGACTGTTGACATTTTTTGTGTAATATATATGCGGTACACATATATATGTATTTGAAATAAAATATTTAAAGAATGTTGGATAACAAGTAAAGTTAAAAAAAAACTAACGTGAACTTGAACAGCACGAAAATATTTTTGTTGACCTGTAATCATCAAAAAACGAAAAGGAAATTTTTCAGACGGAACCTATTGTCAATTACCTCAGCAGTATTCAAATCATATTATGAATGTAAAATTGCTTTTACTGTAAGTTTGTAACGACACTTAGTACGTTAAGAAATATTGTGCAAAAACTATGTATGTAGCCAAGGGCATTAAAATTTCCAAAATATATTAAGAACTTTAACATTTTAATCAAATAATGAATCAGTTCATTTCTAATTAAAAAGTTTGAGAACTTTCAACATTAATAGCGTAACTGCTTAAAACATAAACCTTCAAATTGTGAATATTAAAGTAATATTGTTTTTAAGACTATCGCAGAATAGCATCTGCCCGGGCCACTAGTATTCGTATACATTTAAACCATTTAGTTAACAGGCTAATAATTTTATTATTTCCTTTTTCCTATCTTTTTCAGGTAAGGTCACAATAATCTGAGGATGTTGCATAAATATCGATTTAAGGTAACAAATCAAAATTTATAAACAAATTTTATGAGTTTTTCCAAATAATTTAGTAAATTTTTATTAAAATGTTAAGTGAATTTTTGGAAGTAACATTTTCATTCCATCCAATATCCAACCACAACTATACATATATTTTCAAATCCTTAAAAAGTTGTTTAAAAAAATTAACTCAAAAATTTATGAACATATGTTTTACTTTTACTGAAGTTTTTAGTGAAATTCTTGGAATTATACAGATGCGGTCAAAATAGTAGCAAAAAGGTGTATATCTATCTTTTGCAAGGGTTAATCTGATTTCAGTTAAATTACTTTAAGATTATTATTTCATGTGTGTTGTTTACAAAAGTAAAGCAATATTTACTGCCTGTTCGCCGATGTCGAAGGAGTTCTTTCTTTCGCACAATTACATTTAAAATAATAACAAAATTTTTTAATTTGTTTTTGCTTTGCATATAATTTGTGCGAAAGAAAGAATTCCTTTGACATACACATTCGGTTTTAACTACTTCTACTTAACCTATTATTGTGTAATTTTGCGCACATATTAAGCTGGGCAGTGCCACACCCATGCAAAGTAAATATTATTTTTGAACACATTTTACTAAGCCGATTCTTATAAAACTTTGCACACACATTTAGTTATCAAGGCAATAAAACATTAAGGCTTGAAATTGATAAGTGCCATACCAAAAAGTGAACAATATTCCTTTTAAACTAGTTCTGTTTAACCGAGTCTTATGAAACTCTGCCACACATTAAGTTCCCGAGAAAATACAGTATTGTGATTAGAAAAGTGTGCAGTGCCATGCCTATGCAAAGTAAATGTTCTTTTTAACTACTTCTACTAAAGTGGTTCTTATGAAACTTTGCACTTACAATTATATCTCATGACAATACAATGATATGATAAAAAAATTTGCAGTATCATGCCTGTTTTTTATTCGGGGATTTTTTTCAAGAATTATTATTTAATAGAGATTATATTTGGAATTATGGCAGCATGTACAACTCATTCCCATAGAATCGAGATTTTTTAGACTCCATCACACATACTGCTTTCTTTATGTCTACATAAAAGTGTAGCTGTTGTGCTGATAGCTCAATGGCATTGGTGAAATTGTTACTGAACTTACCTGTTGCATTTTCTTTCGGGATAGTTTCGTTTCCGGATAACTAAATAAAAACGAAAACTCTATGTTAAAATCATCGAATTGGTCTTTTTTACTGAGTAAATTATACGTAGTATTCATATACGCCAGTTAACTTGTTATAAAAGAGCATTTGTTGTTTATTTAGATTTTTCTTCTTGTTTCCCAATTTTTAAGACACCTAAAGGAGGGACCAATTGATACCTTTAGAAAGAAAGAATTCTTTCGACATTGTGAAATATGCATCTAATTATATATATATATATATATATATATATATATATATATATATATATATATATATATATATATATATATATATATATATATATATATATATATATATATATATATATATATATATATATATATATATATATATATATATATATATATATATATATATATGTGTGTGTGTTTTTTTAATTGCGCGTAAAATTCTAGATACGGCTTCTAATATCTCGAACTATTCCCTTCAAACGACCAATTTTTGCACCCCACTAAATAACTTGCGGCACAGTCTAACCAGACGCGACACGAGCCGGAAGATATTGCCGTTTCAGCCGAAGTGGCCAGCATCACAAAAGAGAAATAAGAAAGTGTTTCCTTTTGTTTTGTTTTACGCATACATTTTTAAAATGTGCAACACTTTTTGGATAAAATCAAACACCAACAAGTAATTGCTGTCTTTTTCTTAACTAGCCGGCATAGAAACTTGATTTGGGCAATTTTTAGCTGTCAAAGTTGATGTGTCTGGTTAGACTGTGGTTAAGGCCTTAAATCTTAAAATATTAATTTTCTTATACCCAACATGCCGCATAATTTGCATATCGTTGTTATTGGCTTCATTTCGATCTTAGCTTATTTATTTTTAAAATCATTCCAAATAAATAATAGTCTTATTTAGAATAACAATGAAAACTATTATAACTAGATCAATAGATCGAAACTTTAGTACATACCTGAAAATATCTTAAAAATATATAAACACCTGAACTAATTTTACGGGTATTACTTATAAGCCGAAATAATTTTCATGAGTCTACACCAAACTACTTATATAAGTACTTCTCTAGAGTTTAATTTCAATAAAATATTTGTATATAACAAAATAAGATCTGCTATACTCAACTTGTATATTCATAAATATTTACATAAATACATAAATGTATGTATTGCTTCTTTTGAAGAATTCTTCTTTTATTTATGCGATCATTAAATTTATCTTTAATTAAATGCGATGAGTAATGACAATTGTAATGTATGAGCTAATACGTTCATACAAACCTTTATATGAAAAATACACTTTTAATCTACAAACTTTATGTTTTAAAAAATAAAACAATCAGAAGAGCGAAGCTATACGCATAATTTAAAAAGAAGCAATACAACGTGTATAAAGTATCTGTAGTTTGTTTTATGCTAATGAAGAATAATGGTGGAGTAAAATTACAAAATAAAATTTGCAGTTAAAAAAAGGCAAGGCACGCATGCTCTTAACGATGTGTGTTAAGAATTAGAAATTTATGAGACTGTTTTGGTGTGATAGTGGTGTGATAAGTTTATTGCAAAGAATTACAACTTTAAATTATATATAGGAAATTACTAGAGAATCAACTTCTATAAAAACTTAAGTCTATTTGCCACTTGTTGCACGACCCTCTTTATCCAGATCAGATACTACATATATATGATTTAAGTACATTTTCCCTGCTCCTCTTTTCGTGTATATGTATGTATATGTGTAAGCTCTGTGGTAATTGTATTTAAAGATTTGTTTTTATTTTTGCATTTTATGTCATACATACAATAGAATTTGCATTTATTTAGTATGCATTAAAATGCCAGTGAAGAAGCTAAATAAATGCAAAAACAAATAAACTTTTATCTTTTATTTCTAATTATTTTTAGTAGATATTTTAATCACGTCACTGTAAAGAATTTTACAAAAAAGTAACAAAGACAAACAAATAAAAACCATCAAATTTTAATGACATATTATAGATCAAGATTAAGTATGAAATACTTTAGGCACTTTTAATGACTTTGTTATGTTAGAATAGTCGAATAAGCTATAAAGACTAAACGTTATAAAGAGGCATACGTTTTAAGAAAAATGAAACTATAAAAATTGGTAAATATGTCTGTAAGGAAATGAATGCATAATTCAAGAAAAGTTATTATGTTTGTGGAATTAGTGTCTAAATGACTTTTATATAAATTTTCCATTATGCAGAAATGTGAAAACAACAAATATTAAGTACAAAAAAATGAAAATTTATTAAATAGATAAAGATTTTTAAGGTTTTTTTTTATTCGTATTCTATTAATATATTCAAATATTTTTTACTGAAATAGGAAAATAACTCCTTTTTTAACCGACTTCATATTAAAATATATTGCTGATGATTATGGATATTTGAAAATCAATAGCTCGAGAAACCTTCGATTAATGGTGCTCATGCAAGGCTAGAAAATTTTTCAACGGCAATTTCTATCACACTAAGCACTGTAACCATAGTTTAGAAGGTATCCGCCAATCGATTTATGCCACCAAATACACTTCAACATGCAAAAAAGTTAAAAAATAACTTTTTTGCGTAACAATACGTCTTCACGAGCCATCGACTTTAACATGACATGAACATGACGCCGGGAGAGCAACAGTAAAAAATTTATCAACTTCTTTATTATGGTGAATATGTGCGATATCCATGTTCTGTCTTGTGAATATATTTTGTGGTAGTGCATTAGAGGTGGAATATTTAACAAATTTTGTACGGTCTCTTTTCTTTCTACTGAAAATGTTGGCTGACGGCGAATCTCATGGCGAACATTGATGATCAGCCATATGTTCGGGCATCGATGTCAGAGCATGAACAAAACATGGACATGAGCCGTCTACATTAGCCATATTCGATGTCCAAAATGATGTTCCTACCAAGTTCATGCCTAATGTAGCCCCCAGTAAGGTTAAAATTTTATTTTTATAGTTTAGTGCATTAATTGAGAAATTGCAGATGGAAAATGCCATACTGTCTTATCAATCGCTAATTGCCGCCAGACTGCTCGAACGTTGCTCAATAAATAAAGCTTAGTCTAGACGGTATGTTGAATCAGCAAATGTATGCTAACACTCATATGCTTTAAAATAACAACAAACGCGCCTGTCAGCATATTCAATATGTTAAGCGTCTACACGGTATGCTGAAAGTAAAAAATTTTTTGAAGCCAACATATAACAGCAAATGATATATCAACATATTAGTTAGCATACAACTTTTGTTGAATTCCGTATGATGATATATATGCACAGTCGTGTAAACATTTGTTTATAAACTTCAAATAAATTTTACAATACTCTTTCTTTATTCTTTATTTCTATCAATTATCGCTTTTAGTGCAAAATAAATATTTGTAATGCGAAACTAATTTTTAAAAATAAAATATAATGTCATCAAAGGAAGGTATTTAAAGCACTTTAAAATGATATACATATCGTTTATCCGTGCAGAATTGTAGGAGTTATGGTCAGTTCAAAACAAAAGTTTTGAGCCCCGTAACTCCTGAACCTAAAGAGAGCGCCGAAAAAAATTCACAAATATTGTTGGTCTCAAAAGTGCTATTACCTCATGATTTTTTCATTTTAGTTTTTAGCAGCGCTGGTATTCTTGACTTGTTCCGAAGAAATTACTAAACTGTAAAGAATAACAAAACCACATAAGTCGCGAAAATAGCGAAAATCCACAAAAAATTGATAACATTCTGGAAATTGCGATGTCCCGTGCCGGATCAGGTAACATAGTTGACATATAATATGTGAGCTGAGCTGAAATATAAATTCTATATGCTATCAAATTTGTTACAACAAATAACATATCCGTCAGCATACGTAGTAACATTGTCAAAACGTAAAAATATGGTGACAACGTTAAAAAATATCCGCCATATATGGTTAAACATACGTATGTAAAAAAAATGTTGTGTCTACACGATATGTTGGCAGTGGTAACAAATTTTTTACCATAAATATGCTGATTCAACAATATCGTCTAGACTAAGCTTAAGTAAATTTAGATTGCGCTCAGTAAATCTCAAACTTTATGGGGCCTTTAAGGAATTTTGATAAAGTAGGCGGTTTGTTTTGATTTAGATGAAAGCTTTTTCGATATATTCGCAACAAAACTTATTGTTTTGCATTTATTTTTAGCTATTTTCAAAAATCTCGAGAACGGCTCATCTGAACAGTAAAAATTTAACATCTGCTCTTTTAAACAATATAAATTTTGTATCGATAGGACCAAAATCTATTGAACTATAGACGTTGCAATTAAAGACCAGAATTCTCGATGTTTTCCAATTAAGATGAGAAAATTTTATTTATTAATATTTTTAAGCTTGCAAGTGAAAGAAAATTTCAAGACGAACAAATAAAGCATAAAATTGTTATGATCCGACGAAAAATAAGAAATTCATTCTTATTAAATGAAAAAGTTTTAAGGCAAAGACTTACTAAAATCGAGTCACAATAACAAAGAATGCATGGCACGGATTTGAATAAATTCTGGTATTCTATTTGCTGGCAAAAATTAGTTAAATAGCTGATGTTTCCTTGTAAAAAGCATCCACTTTTATAGGTGGGTAATTCCATGTCAAATCAAGTAAGAGTTAGACACACACGACCCCTTCCAATTTTGTTGAAATTTGGTCTGATGTTGTCATTCAGCCTATAACGAATTTATATTAAAAGAAAAAAATTAAAAATGTTTATTTCAAAATTTATGATATATTCAAAATGTCATTATTTCGCCAAATTTACAAAATGTGTTGAGCTTAGTTTTTAATTATCTCTAAAGCTATTTTATGTACAAGGAAGTTTTGTATGCCATTTTAAAGAGGATATTTGGGGCAACAAAAATTACATAGAACAAAATTTTTTTATTGGAAAAATGACTTATCTGAAAAGTTTTGAAAATTTTAAAACTGACTAAATCAAAAACCTATATATTTTTTTGTCTGATTTTTTAATAAATCGTGAAAATTTGGAGAAGGTGTTTTTTTCTTTTTGGAGATATGATTTTTTTCTTTCGCAACCTTCAACAATATAGTATCTAAAATAATTTAAATTTGTAATTTTGAGCAATATGCATTAAATTTAATTTAATTTAAAGTTTTTGAAGATGAAAAAGTAATAACATTGACAATTTTGTGCATTTGTTTTTTCGGTGAAATTTTATGTTGGAAATTTAGTGTTAAAAATGTATATTTTTTGTCATATCTCAAAAAAAAACCCAAATGTATGGAGACTTAACATCACGATGTTCTAGGGCTGGACCATATAACACAGGTTTGTATTACATCGGACTAATCATAAGTCTGCTCTATGTCCCTAGTTGAAGGAATATTTAAGTGTTCGTGTTTTAATGATTGCATATACATTTTGCAATCGGTAAAAAGTTAATAGTTGTGGCTTAACTACAAACTCTTCTTTACAAATGGAGCAGTCTATGACTGCAGTACAAAGGACTATATTATAACTAGTCCATTTTAACTTAAACGGACCACGTAATCTATTATTATCTGCAGGGTTATACAGTAATATATAAAGTGTGTTGTTCGAAATAGTAATCTATTTAATGTAAGAAAGCATTATATACGCCAAAAATGTAAGAATGTTATAAAAATTAATTGCAAAATAAACTGCATTAATAAACTCTCAATTTATTGCAGGTGCCTTTTAAGAAATATCACAAATTTCCAACCTACAAACTAGTTTATCGATCCGGCCTTTAAAAAAGGTGTTAATTACAATTTTACTCAAATGGTAGCAACAACAAAGAAAATCTAAAAAATCCCAAAATATATATAATATTTATTTATTTATTGAATAAATAAAGACACAAATGAGTTAATGGTAGAACTCTTAAAAAAATTAGATCACTATGGAAATTCCATCAGCTTCCTGATCATTAAGAAAATGTATTCAATTTCATACCTTTATTATTGCTATATTTAATCTTAGAGATAAAACAATAAAAAAAATGCAGATAAATTCTAAAAATAAACCAATGCACTTGTTGGGTAAAAACCAATAGAATCACGACAGCAATATGTCACTTTTTGCTTTTGTTGTTGTCTTTTTTTAATTAATTTTTTGAATTAATTAAGAATAGATTAAATCAAGTGAACAATTGAATTGTTTTTAGTTGTACATGTGCTAGGTATGGGGCATTCCACGCTAAATCAGACGGTTTGAAAAAAAATTTTTTTGATTTCTTCAATTTTGAAATTTTTTTAGTACCTCTTAAAAAAGAATTCCTGGTAAATTTTGAGATTTTTTGATTACTTGTTCAAAGGATATAAAATTTTCAAAAAAAGAACACAGCTTTTCGATCCAAATTAGAAAAATTTATTTTTAAATGTTTTTTTCCAGAAAATAACTGAATAAAAATGAGACGCTTAGTGCAATAACTCTGTAAGCCACAAAAACAAAATATTGAATAAATCAACTTTTAAGTTTAAAATAAATCTAAGAAATCGGGGTATTAATATTTTCTACAACCTAAAGAGGCATTTTAGAAGGATAACTATGACGCGTCCATTGATGAATGCTTAAATTAAAGCCCGTTGAAAGTACCATTTTAAATCAAAAATTGTGGCTTACATTGTTACTGTCTAAATTTATTTCAATACTTTTTTACTTTCAAAAACAACATTTCTAATACTTTTCTGTGGCTTACAAAGTTATTGTAGCTAAAAAATTCTTTACTAATTTATTTTAAATCTTTTATCAAATTTATTACTGCAAAGATTTTGAAAATTATACAAAAAAAAAAGCAAATGCTAATAATGATAAGAATATTTAAATAAATTCTATAATATTTACTTCCCTTTCGTTATGTGATGAACTGGTGGAATGAATGGCAGTAATTACTTTATATTGATCATCTTATAAGCCTCTATTTTAATATATTTTGTGTACTTCTTTGTAAGTCCAATTAATAGCCCAATTCACAATCTTGTGCAAATGGTCTTGCATCGTAGCATTTGCAAATTGGTATAGTATATTATACTCACCACTTAACAATTGTTAGTGGTGGGTATCAATATGCTATACCATTTTGCAAATGCAACGATGCAAGACCATTTGCACAAGATTGTGAATTGGGCCAATGTGTTATTTGCTGGTCTTCCTTTTTTTGTAGGGTTTATTTTCAAAATAGTGTTTAATAAAAATAAAGGCACTATTTTCAGCTTTAAAATGAAATGTTATTTTACTTATAACGGGTGTTTTTTTTAGAGGTATAGAACTTCGAATTGAAATAAAACACAAGAAAATCGTTTTAATGTCCATCAATTTGGCTTTATTGGAAGGATAATTTTATGCCATTAATGTTTAAATATGATTTCGGGCATGTAGCCGCCGCGGCTGGCTCGAATAAAGCCAATTCTACAGGTCCAATTTTCAACCACTTTTTCGAGCATATGGGGCCGTATGTTGGCAATAACGCCACGAATGTTGGCTTCCAAGTCCCCTAACGTTTCTGGTTTGTTGGCGTAGACGAGCGATTTCACATATCCCCAAAGAAAATAATCCAATGGTGTCAAATCACACGATCTTGGTGGCCAATTGACAGGTCCATTCCGCGAAATTATGCTCTCATCGAATGTTTCCTTCAATAAATCGATTGTGACGTCCGCTGTGTGGCATGTAGCGCCGTCTTGTTGGAACCACAACTCATCCACATTCATGCCATCCAATTCGGGAACAAAATAGTCGGTTATCATGGCTCTATACCGGTCTCCATTAACGGTAACTGACTCTCCAGCATTATTTCGGAAGAAGTATGGCCCAGTGACTCCACCAGCCCATAGAGCACACCAAACAGTCAGTTTTTGTGGATGTAATGGCGTCTCAAGGGTCTCATGTGGATTCTCTTCACTCCAAATGCGGCAATTTTGCTTGTTGACGTAGCCATTCAACCAAAAATGAGCCTCATCGCTGAACAAAATTTTGCGATGAAAATCAGCATCGAGATCAATCTCATTTTCGGCCCATACAAAAAATCACGACGCATTGCATGGTCTCGCGGCTTTAATTCTTGCACAAGCTGGATCTTGTAAGGTCGCAAGCCAAGATCTTTGCGCAAAATCTTCCATAAAGTTGATGGACAAAGCTCCAATTGCTGTGCACGGTGGCGAATCGATTCATTCGGGTCCTCTTCAACACTTTGCTCTACAGCGGCAATTGTCTCTTCGGTGCGCACTGTTCGACGTCTCTGCGGATGCGTATTATCACATAGAGTAAACGTAGTGCGAAAACGATCCATGGTTAACCGAATTAATTGCTCTGATGGACGATTATGTCGACCATAAAATGGACGGAGCTTGCGGTAAACTTCGCGAACTGAACCATTATTTTCGAAATAAATTTGCACGATTTGCAAGCGTTGTTCTTTTGTCAACCTGTTCATGATGAAATGGCAAACCAAACTAAATATTAATCACTTGACAGCTGACAAAATGGCCGCCAGTTAAGAAAGTGATGCCAACTTAAAGTTCTATACTTCAATAAAAAACACCCATTAGAATCTGTTTTATTCATATTGTGTATTACAGAGTTCTTATTAATGCCGTCGAGAATAGGGCCAAAACTTAAAAAGTCAGTTTGTTTCATAACTGTTAACATAAAAGGTATCTTCTTATTCGATTCTTTTAGAGCTGTGTAGCCACCTTCTCCGGAATGCCAATCATGTATTTGTGAAGCATACTTCGAACTTCACTTTTTCAATTAGTAGATAGGTATGACAACTAATGGTAGAATAAGTCGATTCGTATCGGCCTAATTCACAATCTTGTGCAAATAGTCTTGCATCGTTGCATTTGCAAAATGGTATAGTATATTGATACTCACCACTAACAATTGTTAAGTGGTGAGTATCAATATACTATAACAATTTACATACGCTACGATACAAGACCATTTGCACAAGATTGTGAATTGGGCCATCGTGTTACTTTACTTTTTTTCGTAGCACTCTACTGTGTGTCTGAGTTAATGAAAACGTAGCGATTG
This sequence comes from Panzeria rudis, assembly GCA_956483635.1. Lineage (NCBI taxonomy): Eukaryota > Metazoa > Arthropoda > Insecta > Diptera > Tachinidae > Panzeria > Panzeria rudis. The sequence goes on from OY101447.1 coordinate 121,249,242, forward strand.
AAAAAGATTATTTGCTTTATATCATATTTATCTCATATTAAATAAATAAATAAATGTGCCAGCATTAATTTTCTATTCGTATTTTGTTTCATTTATTCTAATTATTTTCCTTTGTTTTTTAGTTTGTTTTGCTTTTTGTTTTTGGTATATGCTACTATTTGACGCTCTCTACGTAAAAATCTATTTTCTGTAGATTTGTACCTCACAAAAATTCCGATACATTGAATAAACAATAACATGTTTTTATTAATGTATTAGATATTCTCAGTTTATCCGTAATCTCACGATAGGATTCGACCAATTCTACCATAACTACGAAATGATGCGTAATCATTTTGAACTTCTTCTCCTTTACCATTTGCAGCCAGAGCGACATTAACTACAACATGATGTACAGCATTGTTGCTATAAAGATATTTAGTAGCTCTAAAGCAGGCAACTTCATCGGAACCGAGTTTAGCTATATTTTCGGCCAAAGTGAACATAAGACCCAGCCCAGCAGAACGATCATGTATTCCTAAATTGTAAAGCCAAATTTTTCCGTAGTAAAACGTAGGGCAAGTAGTTAGTTTTGGTATTGGCAATATTTCTTGTACATCAAAAGATAAAACACATTTTTTTCTTTCATTGTGGATTGAATCCACTGTCTCAAATTTAAAAAAATCTTTCATTGCCCTAGCACAGACCTTATGTTCATTCAGAAAAGTTAACACATTCCCAAAAAATTAGTTAGTTTAATACGGAATATTTTCTAATGATATAACAAAAATATACTCTAATACCTTCAAACACCTTTTTATAAACAGCAACCATTCCGTAAGTTTGGTAACTCTCAAAGTTTGATAACTCTGTCATTTGTCAAGTGATTTTTAAAACTTTGTTTTGGTTTGAAAGGTTTTGCTTACAGTTAGAATCCATGATTTGTTTGTCCAAAATCGGCGGGGAAATTGGTTTTACATTTTTGGCTTGCAGTTTGGTCCCATTATTTTTAGCCAAAAATGGGAGGGGGAAAGTTTGGTCCACAACGCCTAACTCTGTCATTTGTCGACCGATTTTTTAAATTATTTTCTGGTTGGAAAGGGTTTGCCTGCAGTTTTATCCATATATGTATTATATAAAAATGAGGTGTAAGCTTGTTTGCTTGTTTGTTTCTTTGTTGGCAGATTTTGGGGAATTTGGGTGAATTTGGTCCCAAAAGCATAGCTCTGTCATTTGCAAACCGATTTTTAAAATAATTTTTTATTAATATGATTATTTCAAACGTATTTGCTTTGTGAATCCAAATTGATTATTAGGCTAAGGTTTGTAACGTTATATTCAGAAAGAATTGGGCATGATTAATATTCCAAGGAACAAGGGAAAAATCAACATCAACTTAATTTTTCAAAGTGGTGCTGTTCTGCTGTGTACGTTGAAAAGTTAAGTTGATGTTGATTTTTCCCTTGTTCCTTGGAATATTAATCATGCCCAATTCTTTCTGAATATAACGTTAAGAACCGTAGCCTAATAATCAATTTGGATTCACAAAATAATTTTTTGTTTTGAGAGGTTTTGCTTTCAGTTGGGTTGAATAATTTTTTCCAAAATCGATGAAGAAATTGGCCGCCCCCCATTCCTTAGCTCTGTCATATGAGAAACGATTGCAGTTTTGTCACATATTTTTTCGAAAAAGGGGGAGGGGAAGTTTAGTAAACCACGCATAACTCTATCAGATTTTTTAAATTATTTTTTGGTTTGAAAGGGTTAGCTTGCGGTGGGTAAATTTGCTACCCCCTAACACAAAATTGCATCTTTTATGTAATCTAATCAATGGGATCTTTGTATTGAAGTCGGTATTTTTTGGCAGAGCAATTTCATCCATATTTCTAGGCCAGATAGGCAATAAATAACGCATTAAGGACTTCCGGTCAAACATGTTTAAAGCCCGAAAGAAGCTATTAAAATTTATTAAAACCAGATCATACATTATTTTATGTTGACTTAAGCTGTATATTATTAATACATAAAGCAACAATGTATTGGCGATTCGTTACACTTTGTACGATTGCCCGTATATCTTGATTGAAATCCTTATGACTGTTAGACAACTAAACAAAAGAAAAACAGACAGCAAAAAACTTATAGTAAAAAACATTTTTTTATGGAATATTATAATCTGAAATATAAATATGTATAAATAAAAAAAATCTATGGTATATGGGGGTACACTTAACAAGAAATTGATTCTATTTTTACGTCTAGACAATTAATGGAATAAATTTTTTGGTTGGCTTGCATACATATCAGTCAGCGATGCTGCGATATGATATCTGCCGTAGTTTGCTGTTAACTTACAATAAACAATAACTTCATTAGTGTCATTGATTGACGAAGAACATGGCTAAGTTTCCTAGAAAAATATATGAGTTTTCTTTTGAAAAAACAACTAGGAAATATTTTGCTCTCTCAATGGAATATATTCGTATTCTAATTAAGATTTTATTTTACTGAAGTAATAGCAGAGAGCTTAAAAAAGTTAATTATAGTCAATCGTGTTTCACAATTTTAAATTAAATTATTATTAAAAGAAATAACGTTTGTTTTAACTTCATATTGATTAATGTTTGTTTAAGATGAAAACTAAACAAAAAATTCTGACATACAAGAGGGTTGAAGCATTAATTTTAAGTGCTAAGATTACTCACTATAACATATCTAAAAAAAGTCACTTTGTTTAAAAATAATGCATAAGTAACTAACTATCTTTGTGCTGATATATATGCACATAAATACGTACCTATTATTAGAAAAAAAAGAATTTTTCAATAAAAAATTTTTTAATACAAAAGCTATAATTTTTATTACAGCATTTATAATAATTGCAAATAGGTATTAAAATAATGTTATAAAATACAAAAAAAAATTATATCTATAAAATATATGTAAAATAAAAATTCCAAATTGACTGGGACATAAAAATCTCATTAGAAATCATAAAATTGCAAAAAAAACAATTAACCACACTTTGGCAGCCTACATACTTTAGTTAAATAAATTATAATGTCAATACACTGAAAATAATTTTCCGTACTCTTATCATTTTGAGGTGGAGCAATTAATTACACCGTTATAGTCTAATATATGGGCAAAGGCTACAATGGCTGATATTTCTTAACTTGGGACCAAGGCGAAATCATAATAGGTGGCCTCAACAGATCTGGTGATTATTTTTTTGCTTAGCTCGGATGTTAAATTCTTTGTTGTCATATCTGTGGCTTGGTGCTACAAGGGCCAATGTTATAATTTTTCTGTTTTGAGTAAATCATTGCATTAGGTTTATGTTCTTACTCCCTTTTATTTTGCTGAAACAGCCAATTTCTAATGTAACACAGATCAGCTTCATAAGGGTTTTGGTAGCTAATGTCACTATGAACTCATATAGAAAACTTAAATTTAAAATGTCTTTTTCTCAAAACTGAAAATTTTACATTGGCAATTTCAGCACCAAGCCACAGATATGTTTCAGTATATTTTTTGGCAGCCAAAGTGGGTATTTTCCAAATCGAATTGAGGAGAGTCTACCTATTATCAATTTGCCTTGCTTGGGACCTAGAAATAGAATGGCGTCAACTCTTTTGTCAGATTAATGCGAGCTTTCAAGATATTGGTATTTTAATATTTTTCTTTGGATTTGCTTTTATTCAATAAGAATCCATCTTATATGCAGATTATATGAACAGGAAACGGTTGTATCTTTATGTTAACTAACATAAGATACAACAAGAAAATATACTATCCATTTAACTACTTTTTCCGCCATTTCCTTTACTGTTTTTAATTTTGACAATCTACTTATATTTTCTTACTATTAAAATATTTCTTATTGAAATTTTTTCTCAAAATAAAGTTAATGGCAAAACATATCGTCATTGCTTGCTAAATATGAAGTATTCGAACCTGATATTCCAATATAAAATATTCGAATATGAAATATATAAGTAAAAGTATCATATAACGTGCATTTGTTCAAGCGATGACAACCTATTTTGCAATTACCTTGATTAAAAAAGGGCGCTCGGTGACATTGGACACTGTATAGGAACAAAGTTCCTGCCGCCTTTGGCATACCGTCTTGTACCATCGGCAGACCGATAACCTTCGGTCGTTATGTCAGGCGCCCCCTTATCTTTATTGCCCTTCGCCACACTCCGCCTAGTCACTGGACCTGGCGCCATGAACCCCACCAAATATAAAAATTATAATTTAAAAACAAAAATTTCACCTACCCTGATAACACCAAGTAAATGGAGATAGTAATTTCAACCTCTAGATGAAAAAAGAAGACAATTCCTCAGAAAAAAGTGCTATCGCCTGAGAGATACTTAGGCGATACTTTCAAGAATTTAGTCTGGTGTTTACCCGAGTCACCTGGTATTTAGCGAGACACCTTCACTTAGTAAGGTCACCAACCCATAGCCAAGATACAAATAGATTCCAAGGATTGTCAAAAACTTGGACAAAAATCTCCCCGAAATCCCAGAAGTTCAACGGAACTTCCCTGGAAAACAACGGCGGCACCGACAACTTCGAAAATTCCAAAGCGGCAGCACTAACTGTTTAAGGAATTTAGCCTTTGCGCCGATCTGTTGCCTTCGTGCATATGTAATACGCTTAAAATACACTTTTAGGGGATATTTCTGATTTCCCTGGATCTAACTTTCAAGAAACAAAAGATAAAATGGTCAAGAATTATAAATTTAATGGAATTTCAACAACTTTGAGAAAGAAGTATTCATTGTAAAACATTTATTTATTATAAATACACAATATTTTCTTTCAGTGTATTAAAGCCAGACAGCTGTTAATTTAAAAAAACCAAATTGCACTTAAAAACAATAAACTACTTAATGCTTCAGTTATGCATATAACCAGCGGTAAAAAGAAGCAGTATAGAGGCCTTATATAAGGCATATTTACACCTTCTTTTGGATGAGCAAATTAACCACGCTACATTTCATCTTCGTATCTATTTTACACATGTTTTACTGGTCGGGAAGGCCTTCCTATCACTTCTTCTGTAAGGCCTAAGGAAGGACTATCAAAAAGCAAATAGACGTACATTTTTTAACCTGAGTATTTCAATAGCAGCTTCCATATTTTTCATTAATGTGATTTCTTATTTCGAATTATTTCCTTTTATCCAAAGTAAGTTTTTATACATACATACTAGGGTTTCTAGTTTCCCGGCCTTTTTCCATTCCCGGGAAACGGGAAATAAAATTTCTTATTCCCGGGACTCCCGGGAATTTAGTGATTTAAATCAAACGAGCTCAAGATAAGAATTACAATTTGATTTTGAATAAAAATATAAGAATAAAAGTAAGGCTATTCATTCTAAAAGCAAATACATACATATACATATTTAAAAACTAATTAAAAATTATTTATTTATTTTTATTTATTTAGTTATTGAATAACTTAATATTAAACAATTAATATAAAGTTAAAGTTTACGAGCACTAGCTACCATGGCCATCAGCTCATAGTATACAATTGAGATTTTAATAATTTAAACATTATCTTGTTGTTAAAATAACTGAGATGTAGGTATAGAATACAAGAGAATTATATAGTTAAATTTTATCGTAGATATTTAATCTATACAATATGTTTATAAAATTATTTATATTTATTGTTGTTGTATCCAAAAGTAGATTAGTAAGAATAATATTGTTGTTGTTACACACTGATTTTATAGTAGCGCATTCATTTATTAGGTGGTGTACTGACATAGTAGAGCTGGCACAAAGTATGCATTGAGGTGGTGGTTTCTTCTCCATCAAGTGTTGATGTGTTAGTCTGCTATGCCCTAGCCGCATTCTTATATATTTTTGAAGATTTTTCCTAGATATTGTTGTTGGATATGATGGTGGTTCCCCATTTGGGTTAAAATGTTTGTAAATATGAGAATAATCATTCCATTCGATCTTTTGTTTACCGAAAATGTAGTTACGAGCGGCCGTTTGTAATTAAAAATTATAAAACTCATATGTATGTATGTTCTTTTTTAAATTATCTAGATCACATCTTCAAAGTGAAATTTATGGAAACAAGAACAAAAAAATTGTATCTCTCATATGCTTCTGAATGAAATGTGTACCAACCAAAAGTTATATATTTTATAACGTTCTTTATTATACAGGCACATATCGATTCTTTATTGGAACGTACTTATCTCGAACAAATTATGCTTGGAAAGGAACATACTTATATCTCGAAAAAATTAAGCATGGAGAAGAGCATATGTTAGCAGATATGTATATGAACGATATTAGCCGTTTAATGGCTATAACTCCGGTTTATATTAAGATAGATTTCTGACCTTTTTTACATATTAACAAGGCATTACGGAGCACTGTTTCTTCAGTAACTTGAAAATTTTGTTTTTTTACGATATTACTACGTTGCAATAAAGGATCGATGTTAAGATACCGTCTTTATGTAACGCTTTGTTTCACTATCTTTTTAATATCTAATATAATTTTTCTTGTTGTACTTTTTCCACAAAGGAATAAAAAAGATTAAAAGCTATATATAATATTTTATAACGCTTGATGTAGGAATCGCATGAGAAATCTCTATAACATCGATTTCATTGCGGACTTGTCGTAAATGGCGCAGGAAATCACCTTTGCATGAAGGCCTTTTCGTACAATGGGAACATTGGACGTAATCGTTGCTTTTGCTAAAATATTTTCATACTACTGATTGTGTAACAAAACAACGAATAGTAATGTAAAATCCATAAAATTTAAATTGAATTTTCCGAAAAAATCCTAAGCAAAATTTCCCAAGATTCGTTTCCCAAGTTGGACATAAATAGTTTTGTCGGAATTGGTGTAAGTTAATCATATCTAATAAAAATGGCATAATAGCAGCATATATGATGTCTCTTGTACGTAAATTTCGGTCTTATATACAAATTACTTGCGGAAAAAGAATACGAGAATGCTTGTTATTTCTAAAGTAAATTGCTTGAAGAATAAAACGAAAAATCTACAAATAGAATGCTCCTTCCTCCTCTCTTCTAATAGAATCCATTTTCTTAGACAGAGTCGAGGCCATCTAAAAGAAGGTGTAAGCAGGACTTCAAGCAGACATGAATTGAGAAGGCCTTTTTAGTTTTACCGCTGACCCATACACACACACATATACACATACACACGCACACGCACACAAAACAGTAATCAAGTCATTAGAAGTAAATTGAAAATATAAATTATAAAATTTATATCAAGCAAAAAAATTATATGTATACTGCATATAAAAGTAATATTAAAACTATTTAATAATGTTTTATGACGAGTGTTTTCTAAACAGTGTGGAAAAACCAATGACATGACATGAAATGTGAATGAAAATGTTAAATATTTCTCTTTTTTTCATTAAATAGTAAACTATTTTTAAACATTTGTAGTAAATATAATTAAAAATAAAACTAATAATTATAAATCAAAAGCTATTTATAGGCAGCACAGTATGAGTAAAGCAATAAACACGAGGGTAAAAACCCTTTTTGCAAATCGTCATTGAAAGTTTTTCAATAAATTGTAAATTTTATTTTAAAGAATTGTAAAAGGTTTTATTAATACAAAATATAAAGTAAAGAATTTATTTAAAAAAAACTAACAAAACTGGTTTGTCAAGAGTAGATGACATCAAGTAACGGGGTATTATTTATTCTTCTGTTTGTAAAAAAAAATAAATAAAAAATTAAAAGGGGGAAGGTGCATATGAAATTTTGTGAGGTCATTAATTACTTTATTAAATGTGATTTTTATGTATTAAATAAAATTATTATTGAAGATGCAGTCGGCTAAAGCTTTAAGAAACACAATTAACGTTTTAGATAGCTTTGTGGCCTTTTTCCTAAAAAAAACAAGAACTGGGCAATTTATTTGTATGTACCTATCCTATAGTTTATTATTATTTGCATTATTGTCAAGACTAGACTCTAATTTTATAATATGTCAAAAATATATATTTTCAAATAAACATATTTTCCCTATATTAGCCCTAGTTTAAGGCTTAAAAATGTTACAAAATGACGGACTTGAAAATGTGCTAAGAAAATTTTGCCGAAATCACTTAATCGCAATAACGACAAAATTTCGGAAAGAAACACGAAAATAGGCGAAAATTAAAAAAAAAAACTGATAATACACACACTACAAACATTAAAAGAAATGTCAAAATTCCCTAACAATAACGAAAATTTTAAAAATTAGCTTTTCGGATTTTTCTCGTTCTTTCCAATGTATTGATTTTTTTACAGTTTTGGCGAATTTTAAGCAAATTTTTCCATTTCTCGCGAACTTTTACCATGTCATCCATACAAGCGACTATTTGCAAGTTTTCAATGTCTTTCCAGTTAGGCTTGTTCTTAATTTTTCCATTTCTCGCGAACTTTTACCATGTCATCCATAAAAGCGACTATTTGCAAGTTTTCGGTGTATTTCCAGTTAGGCTTCGCTATTTGCCAATTTTACAGAATTTTCAACATTTTCGAGACTTTTTCCGAACGTTTTTCATGCCTTGAAGTTTAATTAATATTATGCTTTCTACAACATAAAGCAATTTTTCGCTACTTTTTCTCTATTTTCGCTATAAGCATAACTTTTCCAACGTTTTTTGGTTTCTTATAGGGTAAAATCGAAATTTTTCAACATGGTTTGAATTTTTGTCCTCTCTGGTTTTAATGAAATTCGTTATATATAATACTACTGCTGCGCGTGTAACATGGCGAAAAAATATTTCGATAGCTCTTATAATTTATATTTTATAAGCGTCTAAACTTGGGCATCTCGGCCATTTTTGAAAAAAGTTCGTCATATTGCTGACTGAATAACTTTAGAACGCGCTATCGAGTATAAAAAAATTTGATGTCATTCGAAAGGTCTCAGTACCATTTTACGAATACTGATTTACCAGGGCATAGGTTCCTGTTACAAGTGCCTCTAAAATGCCAAATTAGCATTTATCCTTAAATACCCTAAAAAATTGTATTTGAATTTTTTTTTCATTTTTTTGCACAATATAACCAACTGACATGTGTTTGTTGTACAAAATTTTCAAGACGGAATGATAACAGATTCAAAAGTTACAGTTGCTTCTTTATGATAGCTCGATAATTTCTATGAAAATTATATGGCACTCTTTGAAATTTTAGGGAGTTTTAAACTACTCTAAAATATTTTTAATTTTTAAACTTTTTTGAGAATTTTCACTATTTTCCCGTTTTTTTAAGTTATTGTGCTTTTTCGATTTAAACTACTTTTAATCACTTTCAGGGTTTGATATCGATTTTTGCAGTTTTTCAAATACATATGAGCGGTATGTATTTGCGAAATTCGATATCAAATTACTAATTATTCGATATCAATTAATAATTATTAATTAAAAAAATAATGATTTATTTCTTGAAGGCATAGCAATACCAATATGCACTTCATTTTTGCTTTACCAAATCATCAGTAGACTTCAACCATACTCTTGAAACATTTGAAAACTTACAAAAAATTTTTTTTGAAAATTGTAAGAGAATAAAATAAGCGTAGTAGATAGGCTTAGAAATGTATACAAATCGCAGAAACAATTTATATTCGATATGAATATATTTTATTTTTCTCTAGTGTAAAGAAAACTTAATAAATTATAGATAACTAGTTGTATGAGTGTATTGGTGTTTATTTGCTTTGTTGATTGGTGCAACGTATTCTTGTGCTCTTGTTGTTGTTTATTTTGATTGTTCGTGTTGTGTAAATGTAAATAGCCGACAATCGTCGTGGCCATGACCAAAAATTGCCGGCTTCTGTTCTATACCAACAAAAAGCACCAATGAAATGAATATAGACATTGCCTAGCTCTCAACAAAAAAGTATTTATATTAAATAAAATTGGGAGTTTATCTCAAATAATAAATTTAATAAATACAGTAACTAAAAATGTTTGCCCTCCTTCCTAACGCTTTTTACAAAAGTTGCAATATAAATTACCTACCCCGTAACATATATTTACGATAAACTTTTATTAAATTTGATACCTTGATAAAAAGAAAATTTACTACTTCGCAAGGTGCTTGCATGGCGTATCATATACGGCAGAGACAAAAAGACCTTTTTCACTTTTGCTTCTTCATGAAAACTATGCTTTTCTGAGACAAATAAATGATAAATTCGTGTTTCTAATGAGTCTTTGCACCAGATTTATTAATAATATTAATAAACACTAAAGTAGTTTGGTCTCCATTGAGGGGGCTGACTTAATGCATTTAAGGGTTGACAAAGTGAAATTTTATAAATCCTTAATGAATACGTTTAAAAAAATTTTATACACTAAAACGAAAAGTTTGTCTGTTATATGTTATACAAAAATCAGCAAACGTTATTTTTAGCTTCAGTTAATATTATTGTTGCAAACTTAAAAATATTTTCAAACAAATTTGTTTACTGACTCAGACAAAAATTTTCTTTGATATATGAAAAAAAAAATCAAGTAAAATTTTTGTGTGATTCAGTAAACAATTTTGTTAAGAGTTCGTGAGAATTTTTAGACAATTTTTGTTTTAAACTAAGATAAAAATGTTGTTTGATATATTGCAGAAAATCCATTAAATATTTTTGTTTGATCTAGTAAATTATACAGTTTAGAATTTGTTAGTATTTTTAGACACATTGTTTTATAGATTTGGAAATTTTTTTAATGAAAAAACTGTGTTTTTTAAAGAAATTATTGAGAAATTTTCGTCTGTATTTATAAATTCGTTTGCAGGTCCGTTTCTAGACAAAGTATATGCTAATTCATTGAATCTCTTTACTGAAAATTAATCTTAGTTTTTTTCAGTGTATTTAATTGCTTTTTAAATTTTAATGTCATTTTGCTAGTGCCGACGAAATATAATCGGTGAAATGTAAGGTGAAATAGACTGAGATATTACAATTTTTATTAGATGCTGAAGATTTTAAGCTTTAATTACTATAAAATTTATATGAAAAGATTTTTAAAATATTAAGATATAATCTAGCAATATTTTGTTGGATCTCGCAAAATATTTTGTAAGGTATTTTAATATTTTTTGGTATTACCAATTATCTGACATCTGTGCAGTCAATTAAAGTAATTTAAAAAAAACCAGTTAGTCAATCACTAAATAGTAACTCACAAAAAAGCATATACTACCCCACACAAGACATATGTTAGCATGCAACAAACCTTTTGCTAATTCATACTTTAAATTATGGTACTTTCAAAATTACTTTGAACAAAACAAAAGCTTTCCCGCTTTTTTTCTGAGCTCTATGGTGAGCTTATGAAGAATAAGGGGTTTGCTTGTTCCCATTCTCCATCATTTGTTTTTGGGTTTTTTTTACTCTCATTCTTATTTGAAATAAATGACTATAGAATTGTATCGTCATATTTGTGATTTTTTTAACGTCACTAATTTGTTGTGTTTATTGTATATTTTATTAGGGTTTTTTGCATTTTTTTGTCTCTTGTTTTAAGCTACAAGCTCTATGGAAAATTTATAGCTATAGTCTGGCTGCTTGTTGTTTGTCTGGGTGTTTAGTAGGTTGTTGGTTGGATTACCAGTAAAGGCTAGATAAATGTTAGCAAATATTTTGTTTCATTTAGTTGGCTTTTTACCGGCAAATTGGCTTGTTACAAACGATAAGAGCATTTTACATTCGTGCTTAATGCGCGCTTTTAATTTTTATATTAATGTTTAGCTTGTTCTATGTATTTTCGCATCAAACTAATTTTGTTTAAGTTTATGTTAGCTTAATTTAAAAAAAAAATGGTTAAGAGCATATAAGTTAAACAAAGCCGTAAAATCTCAATAATCATAAGTGTTTTTTATATAATTTAAAAAATTGTAGCTGCTCAAAACAAAAGGTGTGAATTGTTATATTGTTTTTGTTTATTTAAAAAAAGGCCTTAATAAAATACATCATGATCTCATCTAACAAAACTTTATGGTTTTTATAACAAAATACAATATCAAATCTAACTTATAAAACCTTTTAAATTAACCAAATCAGACTTTTTTGTTTTAAAATTTGGTAAGTTTGTGAGAGACAGTGTTTTAATATAAAGAAAATTCATAAATCATAAGAAGTAAAGCATAATGTTAATAAATCATTCTCTATAAAAAAACCTAAGAGTCAAAATGTTTAAAAATAAACCAATATTAAATAAAATAGTATGATGGATTTCCTAATACACAAAATTTGTAAAAAATCGGCAGTAAAAAAATATATTTTCATACAAAACCCAAATAAGCATTATTTATATTTTTGATATATAAATCTTTTGGAATATTGCCAGCATGATCGTCTTGAAGAAAAACTTCCTGGAATAATTGAATAAAATAAAATCATTAAATGTTGGAGAATAGAAATACGCGTATACAAAAAATGTTCGCGCATTGTGTTCTAAGTGTCCGATTTTTCAAAAATAATTATTTAGTCAAAAAATATTGTGAAAATGGATAAATTTAAAAAACAAATAAAATTTGTCTTTATAGGTGCTCTGTGTGTGGCTGATTTGTAGTGATGCAAACCTGTCAGGCCATAGGTCGAGGGTGTTTTCCACCGACAAGCTAAATCGCTTCACGGGTTATGTCTGTGTATGGTTGTAATGTTACAAGAGCGTTGTTGTCGTACTAGAAATATCACAATCATTTCATATTTGTCTTTATGGTAGTTTGATGGTTTTAACATGACAGTATTATTTGTTTATTTGTTTACAACTGGAATCTAACTATATGGATAAACAAATGAAGAACTTTTCAGCAAAAACGTGGAAGAGATAAATAATAATGGCGTGTGAAACAAAAAAGATATACATGACTCCTAGGTAGAGATTAGGCTAAATTTGCTATATTATTATATTTGCTTGCATTAGTAACAAGTTAACTGAGTTTATAAAAATAAATTGAATTTTAATCTGATTATTTCGTATTAATTTTCTCTTCACTCTAAAGTGATTATTTAGGCTAAGCTTCGTAACGTTATATTCAGACATGATCAATATTCCAAGGGTGTTATTAGTTGCTGTAGCGCCAATTATAGACGAAAAGTGCCATTGTATATGTTGTTCAATTCTGCCGACTATTTGCAGTAGTCAAACAACATATGAAATACAATAATACAATTAATTCCAACTTACCTTTTTGTAATTATATTTTATTATAATTTGTGTTGTTTTTTCACTTGCGTTTTTGTATATATTTTTAGATTCCCCTGAAGATGATCAACGAAGTTGATCGAAATATCGGGAAAATAAAATGAAAATCAGGATTTTTTTCAATTTATTAAACGGACCTCAAGCTGAACTAAAATCTTTTCTAAAAATTAATTAAATAAAAGGTTCTACAAAATTACACAATAATTAAATCAACACCAATTTAATTTTTCAACGTTCACAGTAAAACAGAACCACTTTGTTTGCGAAAGTCTCCACACTTCCATCGTCACTTTTGATCTTTATCACAGCTTACTACCACTTGGTAGGTGGCTTGGTGGAACGTGATCGTCATTATTAGATAAAGAAAATTAATTTGAATTTCTTCAAGTCTCATACCCTTAATCGATAGGTATTTATAAAAAAAACTATCCAAAAAATAATTTCAGGTCAATTAATTAAGATTAAGGCGTGTCGCACGCCCTTTGAAATCTTATCAAATGCTCCTTTTCTATCTTTTATGTTTCTTAACATAATAAATATAGTATTTACAAAAAAAATTATTTAAAAGAGTTGTCAGTGAAGTTTCCAACAGCATTTGTCCTAGCGGCCTTCATCTAAATCCATATTTAACAAAATAAACAGCAATATTGGGAAAAGACCAAAAAAATTTATATTTCAAAATGATTACACTAATTTACAATTTTTGGTAAACTTATTCGTTCCCTAAAACTGAAAGCGGTTTCTGTAGTAATTTGGGCCGTTGAACGTAAATCTGCTCTCCATTTGTTTTTATCAGCCAAAATTGAAGGCACTTGCTCGACATATATTGGCACAACTGCAACCGGTTTCGGCCTATTTCGTAAAAATAACAACAAAAACTCGACACCAAAATTAACTTTAAGACCAGCGCAAAGTTTTTCTAAATCTACCTATTAGGTTCAGAAATATCCTAAAAGCTTTAGCCTAAAACTTGAAAATTTCGTAAAAAGTTGTAAAAAGTTCTCTCACTAAATTGTCAATACAACCGAAAGTTGTGCACTAATTGCAAAAGAAAGTGCTCATTTCCTTTAGAAAATATTAAGCTACATTATACTGTCTGTACAAACAATTGGCTCGTACTGTTATTTTTTTATAAATTTAAAAAAAAAAATTTTAATTTTTTATACAGTTTTTAATTTTCAGGCTAAAGTTTTTACGATATGTCTGAAACTAATATGTAGATTTTAAAATAATGCATGCGCCGCTTACATCTAATTTTGTTGCCGAGTTTTTTTTTTCTTTGTTAAATATGCAATTTAGATAAAATTCGGTAAGGCAGCAGCTGTAGGAAACTTCACAGACAAGTCCTTTGTAAAACAAAAATTTTTTGTAAATAATATATGCCTTATGTTTTAAGATATTAAATACAGAAAAGAGCATTTGCAAAAAGTTCGGTGGGCATGCGAAATGCCTTAATCTTAACTGATTGATCTGATATTTATTTTATGATAGTTTTTTTATAAATACCCTTTTATTTAGGGTATGTTTTTACGACCATTCTAATGTATATACAGACTTTTTGAGAAATTTGTATACGAGAATGGAATTACTACTATATTGATGTTATTGCACGTTATTGTGCAGCACCTTTGCTAACTAAGCAAAGTCAATATTTGATAACCAAAATAAATTTGTGGACAATATTATATTTTTATTTAGAGGAAATTTAGAGGAAAATTGACTTCACGGAAGGTTGAACTTACATGTTTCGAGACCACCTGGTCTTATCATCAGAGTTCTTAGACCACACGAGCAATGTAGGTAGTTTACAGTCAAGTAGTTGAATGCCGAGTCACTACTGGAGCTGTATTTCAGTTTTTCATTTGAGTCTTGAGTCTTTTTGTTTCTCTCTATTCTAGTATATTTGCCGTCGCCATTACGAATACTGGAGTGGGAGTGTTTATTTTGTTCATTTATTTATTTGAACAGTGTGCATTCTTAGCCATGTGCCTTTAGAGTTTAGAACAATTAAGTTATGAAATTTGGTCAAACTGTATAAATTTAATCCAAACAAATTCAATTACTTTGGCTTGAAATTGGTTTTTAATTTAATTTTTCATTTAAAGAAAATATTGAAGCATTTAAACAAAGAGAAAGAGTGGTCTCGAAACATGTAAGCTCAACCTTCCGTGTAGTAAAATCTTACTTTACCTACATGCTCTATAATTTGCTAAAAATAATTAAATTTCTTTGGATTAACCCATACAGTTCGTTTACAATTCTTAACTTAATTAATGAAAAAAATGAAATTTTTGAAACATGAAATGAATTAAGTATACTTAGTATTTTTATATGACATAGCAGGCTCCTTCTATAGAAAGGTGTTGGCAAAATAAAGTTTAAGAATAATATCAAATTTCTATAAATGTTTAAGACAACGTAAACATAATATCGTTAAAAACATGGAATGACATTTTCTTTGCTTCTAAAGAATCTATATTTAAATATGAAGATAACCGTTATTCGTCTACATTCGAATAAAAAGAAACAAGTTGCGACCATCGGCAAATTTTTGCCCTTTTTTCTAGAGGAAAATATTATTAAAGAGTTTAAAAAAAATTTATTTTTCTTAAAACCGGTTCAAGCTCGTTGATACGAAACTAGAAAAAGAATGCAATGACAAACTTGTGCAAAAATCATTAGAATCCAAATTTGCATACAACTGAATCCGGAAATTCTGCATTTTTTTATTTCTTTGGAATGTTTTTCTACTTGTTCAATATGCAAAACTACCAAGTTTTTTTTTTAAGAAAACTTTTAAGACTAAGAAAAAAACATTTTTTCGTTGTAATATTTTCAAATATGTAAGCGCAATATTATTCAGAACGTTAGCGTGATTGCAAACTGTTTAAAAGCACAAAGCTATAAATATTTTCTATTGATTCTAAAATATTTTATTAAAAACGATATTTAGCACATTTTCATACTAAGCTATTAGTATTTGGTTTGATTTTTACCATAGCGATTATGCATAAAATGTCATTATATACTAGAAATAAAGTAAACGTGATTTTATCGTTCAAAAAATTTTTCAAAACTAGAAATCTAAAAACAACTTGTGCCAGTATCACTTTAACCCTCCGATAGAAATATGTGCCTAGCCTGACCCAATAGATTTTAAATATGTGTGTAGTTTATTTTTCTAAAAATGTCTGAACGGTGGTTGGCATACCATGACTTCCTAAAATACATTTCGCCGATTATATCGGAACAGTAACAGGTATGTTTTCGATATATTTATCAAGAAAAATATAATTTATATCAATATATTTCCCCTTAATTCTATAATTTGTATGATTGTTCGAAAAAAATAATTTTGCAGAACTAGAGGCAGAAATTATATATTTGATATAATGCTTAAAAATTAGCATTAGCCATTTTTTTCATTTGGTCTATGGCGGCAGCTTTCTCTGATAACATCTTTTCAGCATTTAAGCTGGCTGAAATTTTCAACACTGTATAGAAGAACAATATCTTAATTCACCACCATTTCCTGTTCCCAGAACCTGCTGAGAATAGTATAAAGCTCAGATTTTACATAATAGCATCGCTCCGTAGCAAATCTAAAGAAGCCAGTAGTTATGTTGAATATCGGTGACTATATTTCATGCATTTTCACAAAACTATATAAACACGCATACAAAGTAGACACATATTGCAATACTTCCTGGCATACGCGTCCTAAATATACAGGGATCTGGTCGGACCCCTAAGCTTTACTCACCGCCTCATATGTCATTGCACATCAGAGGGCTAATTGTGTTTTAAATTTAAATAATCTAAACTATTTGTATAAACAAGTGTTAAGACACAATATATCTACATATAATATAGAATTATTCAATATAATGCTAATTATGTTTAGGGAAGCATATTTTGTTGTTCTTCATAGTTGCTGTACTTATTTATGCATGTACCAAATTTGCATATAAGCTTTTGATCAAAATATACTGGTCGGCAGAAAAAATTGTCTTTAAATAAAAATATGTGTAATATACAAAGTTTATGCGCAAAATTCAAAGCCGTTTTTATTCTTTTTTTTCTATCACGTACAGACTTTTTAATGGGTATGACAAATATTTCCACTAGGTAGATCATAATATTTCACCATAACTCGAGAAGGGATTGTCCGATTTAAATAAATAAGCCAACAAAAGATGTGTAATTAAATTAACTTTAGGGCAGTTATAATAATTTTTTTATTTTCTACTATTTAGGCTTATTCCGAAATTACCGGAAAAAAATTGTTGCAATATAAAATTTTTTTTCATTTTAAAAATTCAGAAAAAAATTTTAACTGCAACAATTTTAAATTTTCATCGTTAATCTAAGAGCTAGGATTAAAATAAATGTAAATAGTGAAAATCAATAGGCAAATGTTGATTTTATTCGCTATTAAGTGAAGGACCTCAATTGATAAAAATCACAATTTTCATACAACTGTAAAGCTTTAATTTGTATGTGAGTGTGTGTGTAGATTTTTAACATCTTATTCGGCCTTTTCCAAATCAAATTCAGGTTCTTAAACAACAAATTCCGAATTTTTCAAATTAAATTGAGTATTTTACAAATCAAATTCAACATTGTTCAAACCAAATTCGGAATTTTAAGAATCAAATTTAGCTTTTTTTAATCAAATTTATTTAAAAAATACTGATTTTGATTTTAAAATCCCGAATTTGATTTAAAAATGGATGAATTTTATGTGTAAAATACTCCATTTGATTTGAAATATTCTAAATTTGTTTTTTAAAAAACTGAATTTGTTTTAAAAAAGACCAAATTTGAAGTTAAAATCTTAAAAATGTGCTGTATGAAAATTAAAATTTTTGCGAACTAAGTTCTTTCACTTAATTGTGAATTAATTCGAGAATATGTCTATCGGTTTGAATGATATTTTTTACCTCTTAAAATTTTTATGAGTATTTGAAAAAAAAGTTTAATATTTTCATAGAAAACTAAATTTATTGCCGCTTATCTCTGAATAACTCCGAAACAGTTCGAAAAATAAAAAATTATATATGGTTGGCTTAAAGATAATTTTACTCTGCAACTTTTGTTGACATATTTATTCAAATCAGATGATATATTCTTGAGTTATAGTAAAATATACAGGAATTTCTAGTGGAAGTATTATACAAGCTTATTAAAAAGTCTGTACGTGATAGAAAACAACTGAAAAATATTTGAGTTTACCCTATTAAAACTTATATATTTGACACCATTTTGTTTAAAGGCCCGAAAAAAGTTTCAGCAGACCAGTGGTATGAAAGATCAACGAATTTTATAAACACGCATTTGATATTTAAACAATCTAAATCGTAAATTTCAATCAACATTTCTTTGTTTATTCCCCTCTTCTTTTAGATGTCTCAAACTAGTGGTTCTCTGGTAGCACAACCTTCCCCAGCACCAATAGTTTCGTATGAATTCGAACCATTACATCAGCAGTCACATTACACAGTAACAACAAGTACAACTGGAAACGATCCATATGCCACATATGCAGATAATTTTGATCTATCACTACTACCTCAGGATTATAATAATACAACAGCAGCAACAGCAATAATTAAAGCACAAACGAATCTTACAGATAATATACCTACAACAGTTTACAATTTCGATACAACGACACAAAATCAACAACACCATTTCCAGCAAGAAAAAGCCAACTCATTAGCAGTACCCAATATAAAAATCGAACAAACTTGGTCATCATGTCCTTCACTTAATACGATTAAACAGGAACAAATCTACCAAAGTTATTTTCCTATAGATACGAAACAGAATCAATTAGTACCACCACCACCCGCTTATCCAGTTCACATCTATCCATCGCCACAATCTAGCCCTGCCCAATCGGAATACAATTTTTCTCATACTCAACACTCCTCTTCGCCCTCATCTTCTGCCTGCTATGAATCTCTAAGCTCATCTCGTAATTCTTTATATAACGCTGCCTCCTCACCATGCCCCTCAATTGACGTTCATGCAATCAAACAAGAACAATTACATATTTTACCACCTTCACCGCCCGAATCTAGCTGTGACACACCCACACCACAGTCTAGCTATAGCAGCTGCAGTAGTGGTTTCGATTTTAAATCAGAACCTTTCGATTCGGATGTTGAAACGTTAAATGATTTAAACAAGTCACAAAATAGTGCCACAACAGAAGCAGCAGATCATCAATTATTGCGTGAATATTTGCAAGATACTACATTCCAAAAACGCCACAACCTGAAACCTTTGGCTCTGGAGTCGTTTATTGGTGGCCTAGAAGAGGTTCGGGATAATTTCGAACCAGTTATTTCGTTAGCTCTGGAACATGCTAAACGTGAAGCTGACGCTACTTGTGCTAAATTGCAAATATCACAGGGTAAGTGTAGAGCTGTATATGAAATCTTATTATGAGCTACTTTGTTTTCAATACATTACTGTACATTAGTTTATTTAGCACAAAATTATACAATTGCGGTCATAGCCAGAAATTGTTGTACTCTAAAAAACCTTAATAATAAAACAATAAAACAAAAGAATAAAATAATTCATAGTTAAACCATTCACTTAACATGCCAACAAAATTTTTGCCGTTAATCATAATCACAAATGAACTTATGTAACCTTAAACTTATATAAGCTCTGATTCAATATATCATACTAAATTTCAAATTATTTATTATTTATAATCAATTGTTTATTAGATCCCTCTGCTTGGTCAACAAATCAAGTACACGCATGGTTACGATCCACCCTACAACAATACCAATTACCAATAATTGATGATATTGAAAGCAAATTTAATGAAAATGGTGCTGAACTACTGCAATTAACTGAAGATGAATTTGTCAATAGAATACCCGAGGTAAGCAATATAAACGATATATAAAATAAATTCAGTAAAGTACGACTTTGACTCGCACATGAAGCGTTCCGTATGAATACCATATACATACGTATATCCCTTTTTCGTTTTTTTTTTTCTTTAATTTT
Source organism: Panzeria rudis (assembly GCA_956483635.1). Lineage (NCBI taxonomy): Eukaryota > Metazoa > Arthropoda > Insecta > Diptera > Tachinidae > Panzeria > Panzeria rudis. Next base: position 121,269,501 of record OY101447.1, read on the forward strand.
AGCGTGCTTTTTTCGTTTTGTCGCAATTTTTCTTTTCTGCGATTTTTTTGTTTTCTGCAACTTTTTTCGATTTGCCAATTTTTTGTTATTGACAATACTTTTAGTTTTGGTGATTTTTTAGTTTTGGCGCTTTTTTGTTTTGGCGAGTTTTTAGTTATTTCGATTTTTTTCGGTTTTTTGAGATTGTTGTTAGTTTTGACGTTCGGGTTTTAACGACTTTTTTCGTTTTGCCTATTTTTGCGGTTTTTGACGATTTTAGTTTCATAGATTTTTTTCATTTTAGCGCTTTTTTCGTTTTGGTGATTATTTTTACTATTGCCGATTTTTTTTAATTTCAGCGACTTTTTTCGTTTTTTGCAATTGTTTTAATTTTTTTCCAATGTGTTTGTTTCCTTTTTAGGCGATATTTTTGTGTTTTTTTAGCTTTGACGCTTTTTTAGTTTTCTTTTGGTGATTTTTTCGGTATTTGACTTATTTTTACGATGTTTTTAGTTTAAGCAATTTTTTTGTTTTAGTAATTTTTTTGTTTTTGGTGTTTTTTTTAGTTTAAGCGATTTTTTAGTTTTGGCAAATTTCTTTCGTTTTGACGATTTCTTTGGGTTTTGCGTTTTTTAGCGCTGTTTTATTTTTTTGACGCTTTTTTCATTTTGGTGATTTGTATGTTTTTGGCGATCTTTTTAGTTTTGGTGTTTTTTGCATTTAAGCGATTTTTACTTTTGGTGCTTTTTTTCTTAAGCGTTTTTTTCATGTTCGAGATTTAGTGTTTTTTTTTAAATTTCAAGAGTTTGCCTCTTACCGTTTACGAGATGCAGTAAATTGTCTAAATTACTAAGTCAAAATTATATTAGGTGATAGAATACCCTTTAATTTTTATTGTTTTAAATATCAGTGTTAATTGGTGTAGTCCGTATAATAATACATTGAGTTTGAAATTTTCAAGTGTGTTAATAATACATTAGTATTTCAGCATTGACCGTTGCTCGCTTTAGAACACCCTTTAATTTTGAACTGTCATATATTTGTTTCTGAACGCGACCAAAATTTTACATATACTGTAAAAATTGCTACACACCAATACTGTCATGGTTATGTCATAGCGATCACATGAAAATGGAATTATGTAGATATGAATTTTAAATTAGACAAGGTCGTACCAGTCTTTGTTAGCTACCAATTTATTGTTTAAGCTTTAAGAAGTGTTTTGATTATATCAAGTGTGCTTAACTAGAATGAGAGGAGGGTAAGATAACATTTAACTATGCTACAGACAATTTAGTTAAAGAAAGCCACAAAAAGAGTAAATACAAATCGTGCACGAAATATAAAAACAAACTTACAAGTTTAATAAGATATGAAAGAAATAAATTACAACATCTTAATATTGACGTCATTTACAAATAAAATTTATTTTTTTGCTGGTTGTGCAAAATTGAAAGATTTTCAAAAACCAAAGTCATATAAAATTAGAAATAGTTATGGAAATAATGAAGTATACATAAATAACACAGACCAACAAAATTAAGTTTTTTTGTAGCCTGGAGTTTCTCAGTCAATTTGCATACACGTACTACTCAGCTTCAATGCTTCGATTTTAATTATATACGACTCACTTTATTTGTAACATATATAGGTATATAATTAGGAATAAAACTTAAGATTTTATTTATTTTAGATTTTTTATTAATTAAAAAAAATTCTAAATTTTCTTGGAGAAATATGTTTTTTTCAAAATTTTCTCAATATCTCCAAAACTGTAAGGATAGCCAAGAATTGGATGGAACATATTTTGAAGATAACTTTAGTCCCAATTTTTTGGTATTTCCTTTAATTAAATCAAGCGGTTAGTTCTCGAGTCATAGCCAATTATGTGGAGCAGTATCCTTAAAATTCTATATGATGGTAAATCCTGAAAACCAGGGTCAATTAACAAAGAGTAATTTATAGGCATTGAAGCTCAGGACTGAGCAATACCAGGCTACGAAATTAATGTTGACATGTGTAATTTATTTATAAAAATAAGCAAAACAAAACAAATGAGTAAAAATATATGAAAGTAAATGAAAGCTTTTGTATTAAAAATCTTCTCTGCGACTAGCAAAATAAAAAGAAAATGAGAATTGAGAGTAAACTGAAAAAATGTATTTGTGTAGAAAAGCCAAAATCAAAATAAACCAAAAACGATGCCTTTTTGAAGTAAAAAATATCCAAAATTTTAAAACATACCAAACAGAGTACATCAAAGACTTAAGACACAAGCGTACGGCTCTCCCATTCACTCACTCTCTTAAGCAAAACAAATGACTTAAGAAACAAGCACACTTTTTAACTCATCTCATTGCAGCATTTTTTTTTTTTTTGCTTTTAAAAAAGATAAGTGAATGTGAAAATAAAAATACACACAAATTTAGTAACCGTGGTCATGGCTGAAGGTAAAGAAAAGAATGTGTGAAGGTTGTTTAGTGAAAATGTTGTATGTATGTACGTAAGCAAGCGACAACAAACACATACATTTCATCTCTTTATTCGTTTGCATGAACGTTGTGTGAACGTTGAAACGTGTTACAATAACGGTAATCTAGATCGCACAATGGGTCTTCATGCAACAGAATAGCAAATCTCGTTTGTCCACCCAATTTTTAATATGTAATTTTTTATGTTTTATTTTCAATTAGAAAGATGTTTTTCTAATTGCGAAGAGTTTCAGTACTGTATTTAACTAATTTTCCTATAAAAAAGTAGACCATTTTGTGATAAATAAAAAAGCACAAGTAAAAATAATGCCATGAAGAGAGTAAACGCTTCCAAATCAATATATATATTTACGAAAATGCTTGTCCGCAGTTCAACTGGAAACTGTGTTTTCTAGACGAAAATTTTCATTGCATCTAAGCAAATCCTGATTAAATCCAGAGCGAAGTCTTGGTTCAATCAGATGTGCACGAATGCAGTCAGATCCGGAAGGGAAACATTCAATATCTGGCGTAGTAACAACAATGCAAATACTGATTTGCTGCGCAAAACGGGAGATCTTTCTGGGCAAGGGTGCTAAGGCATGAAAAAAATTGTGCGAGGAGTGTGCTTAAGTTCTCGCATCTCCTTGGAGCAGAAAGAGCTTTTAGTTATTCGTTAAAATAGTAAAGAATAATGCTAGTTCCTATATTCCGACTCTTTTAAGGGATGGCCAAATATTCACTGACCCGGTTGATAAAGCTAACCTTCTGGCTAAATATTTGCAAGTAATTCTCACAAGCACAAAATCACTGCCGACTATTGAAAGAGTATCTGCAATCATGCATGCAGTTAAAAAGGCTCTATTGGAGCTCAACGTAATTAAATCTCCTGCGGCGGATAGTATGCCAGCACTCGCCTTGAAACAGTGCTCTTCGATGTTAACGCATCTTTTGGCAACCCTCTATAGCTTTTTCTACCATGCTGGTGAATTTCTAAGGTGTTGGAAGGTTACCAATGTAGCGCCAATCCCAAAAAAATGGAGAGACTTGTAACCCTAAAAGTTACCGTCCAATCGCGATATTATACGCACTTTCCAAAGTGATGAAAAGTATGGTGAATTTCCATCTTGTAAGGTTTTTGCAGTCCAACAGTTTACTCAAGGACCGGCAGTATGGCTTCCATAGAATACGCTCTATTGGTGACTTCTTTTCGGAAAACTGGTGTGACTTCATACATCATTTCGGCGAAAGTAAGTTGGTGGCTCTAGATATTTTGAAGGCATTTGATAGAGTTTTGTCAAAACTTGTCGCTTTTGGTGTCGGTGATGACTTCTTCGATTTATATCGAGCTTTCTCAGGGATCGCACTATACGAGTTGTTATAGATGGGGTCTCATCAAAGGAGCTCAAGATTAGTTCCGCGGTATGGCAGAGCTCCGTTCTTTCTCCTACAATATTTCTTATCCTTCTTAATGACATTAGCTGTCAAACTTTGCACCCTATCTACTCTTTTGCAGATGACAGCAGAATTTGCCATTTATACTCATTCATTAATAGACCAATCTTATCGGAGATTGGAGTCATGACACAAAACATGAATGATACACTTAATCGTGATCTTGTAACAATCTCCAAATGGGTTCATGCGAATAGGGTAGATTTTAATGCTCGTAAGACCCAATATTGTATGCTTGCACACAGGTCTGATAGAAACATCACATTTTTCATGTCGCAAAAAAAGCATTCAAGTGCCTCGGTTTTTTGAGACAGTAGAAGAGATACTTCACTCCATCTGATCTCCTTAATATTTATGCCACCTCTATCCGACCGAAAATGAAATAAAACTCTCATGTATGGGCCGGTGATTTAAGGTATATTTTTAAGTTATTCAACCACGTACATGAGAGGGTGAAGAACCTCATCGGTGACAGTAGGTCAGCCAGCTCTATTGACTCACTGGAGCATCGACGTAATGTGGGGTGTATTTTGCAGTTCTATCGCTACTACAATGGAATGTGTTCTAATGAAATGCAGAAATTTGTTCCTGAACCCCAATCTTTTTTGCGTAAAACACGTTTTTAGTTATGAGCACATTTATGTGTGGTCGGACTGCCAGTGAACCGTTCTACATATTACAGAGAGAATTTGTACTTTGGCCGAAAAGTTCGTATGTGGATTAAACTCCCCTCAGAGGCCTTTTCAGTCACTTTCAGTGTGGGAAAGCTCAAATCATAACCAATTCTCCTAGTTCCGGCAAAATGCATTGCATAAGTAGGGATCATCCCCGGAGTGCTGGTAATAAAGACATGATTTTCTGGTTTATGTTGCTACCATTTTAGGAATCAGTATTCATTTGCCACTAGTCATTTATCCTTTTAAGTACGAACTTGTTACATATGCCCCTGGTGATATTTATCACATTCTTCCCTTGCACATTATACTGAAGAAAGAGGCGTGCAGAAATATACTTTGGTTAGCAGATACCTGTTTTATAAAAACCGTATATCTGATATGGCATATGAAAATACTAACGCATTTTGCAAAAGACCCATTTTTCAATAGTTGAAGTACACTTCATGGCACGAAGATGCTGACCAGATTTGATTTATAGATAGATATAAAAAGGAAAATTGAGATACGGCTCCATTGCGTATAGCAGTACTGGCCAAACGTAACATTTTATAAACCGAAGTTTTAGGTTTTTATTTAAGTCACGGTTTGTAAGGACTTTTTAAAATGTTGATCTCACAACTTCTATTCGACACTTGATTTCCGTTAAGGAGTCCCAGTCTTCATTGATCCAGCTACCCATATATTTAAATATTTGTACCCATTCCATTGACATATTTTGGCTAATTCTGATTGTGTTTGTGTTTTTTCTACTAATGATCATATATTTTGTTTTCTTAAACTTTATTTTGAGCACATATGTATTGCTACAGGAAGTAACCACATTTACCAACGATTGGAGACCATTTAAGCTATCGGCCTATTATCATCATCAGCATATCTATTATCATCAGCATATCTTATGTTGTTAATGTTATATCCAATTACCTTGTCACCCTCGTTGATATTGCTGAGAGCTTCATGAAATAATTGCTCTGAATATATATTGAATACCAGGGGAGAGAACGCACCCTTGTCTGACTCCTCTGAATATGTTTATCTGTTCTCTTATACCGTCGTCACCTTTCAATTCGGCCGTTTGATACCAATATAGATTTTTTATATATTGTATATCTTTTTCATCTATATCCATTGACTGAAGAATGGCGACTAGCTTGTCATGCTGCACTGTGTCAAAAGCCTTTTCATAGTCGATAAAATACATTAAAATATTCTTCCGAACATCTCTGCAGCTTTGGCCTAAAATATGTATACAGAATATGGCTTCGCGTGTTCCCATGCCTTCTCTGAAGCCAAATTTGGACTCACCCATTTTTGTTAATATAAATAATACTTTTAAAACTATTGAGGGTGCTGTTGGGTGAGTAGTTAGCGCGTTAGACTACGAACCCTGAGGTGTTGAGTTCGAGACTAGTATCAGGCAAACCAAAAACATCATGCATTTTTCTCATGTGCATTGGTGTGTTATTGTGTTGATGAAGGCATAGCACTGATCACTTTGGCAGTACGGGCAGCGATTAATACTAACATATCCTACTATACTTCACAGCACCGTCCTTCATCGGTATTGTAGCAGAACCGTCGGCGAAGTAAAAGAACTAATAAAATGTCTACACAGCTTAAATAACTCGATGCCTCTACTTGACACCAGAGCGGCTTGCAACACTGCTCTACATAAAAACACGCAATAGCAGGGTTGTAAAGGAATTAAGCATTCTATTTCTCTCCCACTTCACCACCCACCTACTCTCTCTACACTATCCCTTTCCCAAAGAAGTTAACACATTAATTAATTAACTAATAGGCATTAATTGCCTGATTGTGTTACTTCTCTTTAAAAAAAAAATATTAAAAAACTAGTATGGCTGCAAATTAAACTTCTTAAAATTAGACTTACGCTTGGTGATTGCTTTTACGTACAGAATTTATACCTAGAAATTAATAGATTAGTGTTCCAAATTTATATGTTCATTCATACGTAAAAAGTAAACCATACCATACTGAATATCTTTTGTAGTTTTTATGTAAATGATTGTTCCAACTCTTCTAGCGATGAAGATGATGGTAAAAATATTGCCGGTTGCTTGTTGTTAAGCTAATTGTGAAATAGAAATTATCAGCAAATTATGTGAAGTACACAACTCCTCAAAAATGGCAACACAGATAGTGATTTAAAATAAATATACGAAAAGAAGTTTTTATTAAAAAAATGTAAAATAAATCTAATTTTATTTGTTGTATCAAGAGCTGATTTCATACGATCAAAATTTAGTGTTCAATCGATACACTTTTGTTGTTAACTATAAACTCTAGCAATTTATATATATATTATTTCTATTAGAAATGGTTTCAAAACATATTAACAGAAGTATAAGCAAGTTAATGTGGCAAGCAAGAGCTGGAAAAATTTATGTCGATTTCCTCTTCAGACCATTCAGACCATTAATAATAGTCAGCACATTAGAGCACCTTGAACTGCTGGGTAACTTCAACATACCCAGAAAGTGCTATTTTCTTTGCAGATTTGTTTCGTTTAAAGTAGTTATAAAGGTTCAATGCCTTACTATTTTTATAAGAATCAACCCATTGTGCAGCACACCAGAAGCTTCAAAAAGTAAAATGTAAACAAACAAATCGTAAAAATGTATACATACTTACATATTTGTATATAAATATTCACATATATTTGTATATATATAAAATTCAACAAAAAAGTAAAACCCAAAAAAACAAGTGTATGTCTTAATTCTGGTGTGCAAGAGATTGTGTTTAAGCTGCATGACGCACAACAAAATAGAAGGTTACATTTTTTCACTTGCTGGCAATGAAACTTACAGGTAAAGAAACCTTTAAGTACCAATGGCTAGACTTGTTAGAAACAAATGCAATTCAGTGTAAAACGAACAATAGAAAAATATATTAATACAATTCAATACAATGTAAGGCAACGACCAGCAACGACATTGCAAGGTGAAAGTGAGTCTTCATAATGAGCAAATTTTAATAACGATCATTTACAAAAACCATAATGATTACTTTAATCATCATTATTGAGATCACTTTAAAAACTTTAGCAGCAAGAAAATAAAGTAACCAAAACTAAAAATAACTTGTGTCAGACCAGAAATTCACTTGTACTTGTATGAAAATATAAAAACAAACACAACAATGCATACACACTTACATCAAATGTATAACAGTGCATTCCAACTTTGTATGGCTTCCCTGCAGGAAATGTCGATAGTAAAAGTGTACTTATTCACTATTGACTCTGTCATTAGTACTACTGACTAATTGTACCCCAGGCAGTACTCAGTGCTATAGACATTTTGCATGTGCTTGTCATTGAGATTCTAATAGTGACCTCAGAACTATTGACTACATATTGACTAGGTAGTTCTCATTAGACCACATTGAGACATTGACACCAGAGATTCGCTAGTGCATTTTTATGACTCTAGTCAACACCTATGAAACTTTTTACTAGATAAGGCAATTAAATTTGATTTTTTATGAACAGTTTTATTTTTGCGTGCAGCCGCATGTATTTTCAACACAACAAATTGAGACAATAAGAAATCGTTTTGTAGCTACCAAAAACTTATCTTTCCATTAAAGGCAAAATAAAAAGTGTAGACGATTCGTTGACAAGGTCACCAAAAAGTCACCCAACTTGTCGACCAAAGTGGTAACTTGGAGATAATTGATCCCGGGCTTCCTTCAGGGCTAAGATAAGTTGTAATTTTGATATTTTGTGTGTAGCAAAAAGTTTTTTTCTTGTTAATATTATTTATTTTTGTTAAATTAAAAATAATTTATATTTTAATTACTTTATGAATTTTAAAAACCTGATTATTTGCTACTTATGTTTGCTATTTAAAGACTTTCATTGTTTTAATCTAAAGATTATTTGATGATGGGTAGTTTTGTGCAAAATTATTGTGTGGGACGAAAATAACTGTTTCGATGTTTAATCCTATCATTAAAATTTTAGTTAAAAGCAATTCAGGTCTGGTTTAATTTTATACAAAAATATTTTCAAACTTTTATTTGAAATTCATCATAACACTATTGATTTCTAATTAGATGTCAGACAAGCTATTACTTTGAAAAGACTCTTTACTTACGCCTTTCCAGTAGGCTTACGTTAACCGTAGAAACAATAGTTAATGCAAATATAACATTTTTTTATTAATAATGAACGGACTATTTACACTAAAATTCCTTCTATAGACTGTTCGGTTGAATCTTCATTTCGTTTCTCGTCTCACATTTCCGTTAAGATTACGATTTTTCCTCTTTCTGTCCGTTATAACTAAGAATGCAGCAAGTATATGCTACAGTCGTACGAAATATTTTACTCAATAATTAAATCCCATAGCAACATGTTAGTGTTAGAATCAAGATTCTCTGCATCAGATTACAATCTAGACTTTTGGGATTGCTGCACCTACACATTGTGTCTTCCACGTTAAGCGACGACCAATGGAAATTGCAAGGTATTTCAAATCACAGCGCATAGTGGGGCAAAATCTAAATATTTAGGAAATAAATCAGGCATTTCTAAAGAGATAATCCTAGCAAAATAAAACTTCACACAAATATAGTAGAGAAGTGTGTTCGCTTATATTTTGAATACCAACTTTCTAAATTACTCAGGAGCGGAACTATGAAATCTCATAATAGGCCACTACGTCCATTTAAAATTTTGTAACAAATTTGCTTTATTATAGCCCTTAATAAGATCTAAAAGACACATAATTGCTTGTACAGTTATCTTTTATAGTTAGTGAGTTCTACTCGTTTAAAAAATTTAATTTTTAAAAATTTTGATTCGGTATTTTCAAGATAACGGCTCTAAAAATCAACCGATTTTTAAAAAATTCCTTTTGTTTTCAATTTTGACAACTTTCGCCAAAAAGCACCATCACTATTTTATACATGGCTCATTCTCATTTTAAATGTTTTTTTCGTGTCCGTTGAAAGTATAGTAAAATATTTCATAAAATAAACGCGTAACTTTAAAAATTAAAACTGATTTAGCATAATTTAATAGATTGTAAATAAATTTACATAAGCTTTTTTGTGTAAGACTGTACATTATGTGTTAAAAACGAAAAACAAATATACTGTTCTCCTCTCTTTATACAAATGGCGTGTCCTTAATGCATGCTGCTGATTTTCCACAAACGAGATTAAATGTATAACAGTTTTAGAATATTTGCATTTGCTGATCAAAATTTTTAAAAATGTTAGAAATTATAATTTTGTTTTTAATTGTTGTTAGTACCCTTCATTACTCAGTTTAATTATTAAAATAGCATTAACAAAATACACTAAAATAATACCGTAGGTTTGTACTTCTAAATATTTAGAACTTTTGTAGACTGTGTTAAATAGTATTATATTGCAAAACGTTTCATCAATCAATCATCGTTTGTATGCAAAAGAATATATTGAGTGTTATCCATATTTTCTTAATATAATTGAAATTTTAATCAATAAATAAGAAGATTATGTTAAAACACATCGAAATTGTATTGAATTCAAAATATAGTATGTGTTATGAAAAAATATTAAATTCGTATAAAAATGTATTGAGCGTTACGTAAAAAAAATTTTTAAATATTATTTATCTATAAATTTTAGGCCGTTAAAAAAATTAACAGCAGCTGAAGACTAGAAACGATATAAAGAACATTATTTCTGGTTTTCTTTGAAAAAAGTTTACTTCTTTCGTTCTGTGCGTATTTGTGGGTCTATTTTGATACAAAAAAATTATTTGAAATTGTCATTACTTTTGACGTTGTCGGTCGAGTTTATTAAACTAGGTTTTATTTGAAATAAAATTTTGCCTCCTTTTTGCTTATGTATAAATAATTGTAAATAATTACTTTAAAACATACAAAGCTTTTATTTTTCCATGTGAACCCAAGTCAAAATTTGAAAAAGTGGTCATAACTTTTTATTTCGTCCTGCTATTATTATAATTTTTTGGTTTTAGAGAGTAGATGTATATTGCTTTCTAATCATACACTAATTTTTAGTGATGGGCTTTTTTCGCACTAAAAATATTTTCAGCATTAAAAATATATTTAAAAAAATTTTAAATCGGATGAGAAAAAAAATGGCAAACGTTAGAAAAATTGTACATGACTGATGTGTCCTACTGTGACATTTCATACATCCGCTCCAAAGCAATTTGCAGAGTTGGTATTCAAAACAATGACTGGAATATCCCGTTTAGAAATGTCTTATTTATTTCCGAAATATGTTGCTTCTGTCCTACTGTGCACCGTTAAATTAGGCCAAAGGCAGGTACTTAATATATTCATGATGTATCAAGAAGTCTAATATATCGATCTTTTGATGCCAGCATACACTAGGCATTTGCCATTGAAGCAATAATTCTTGTAAAATTTATGTATTTAAAGATGGAAATTTTGTAATTAATTATGAATGATAAATGAAATCAAATTTCAGTTTTTTATTTTATAGTTAAATGTTTTTTTATATTTTCCCTTTATTTACGAAGAATATTAATTAATTTTTTTTTATATTTCTTTCAGTGTGGCAGTACTTTGCATGCACAATTGGAGATATGGAAATTAACTTATTCACCCGAATTTTCCAAAAATATCAATCAAAATCAAATGCTCCAGCCACAAAATATATGGACCAATAATATGATGTTTGCACGCAACAATGATATGGAAGAAGATACCGAAGGTAAATACGAAACTCATTATGTATTCAAAATAAGCATTAATTAAACAAATCTATTTCAATAAAAAAAAACAGATGAAGATGATTTTCTTACCAACTCCAACAATGCCACCAACAACTTAATGCAACAGTCAACAAATTTACCAGCAAATTGCCATTTCACCAATAACGATGAAGTAATTAATACAAATTCCAATGGTTTAAGTAATAATAACAATAATAATAATAATAGCAATGCAAATAACAATAATAATGAAGTCACCAACATTACACCAGTTAAACGTGCTGGCACCCGCAACGGTGGATCTCACATACATTTATGGCAATTTTTGAAAGAACTTTTAGCGGCGCCTCACATCAATGGCACAGCCATACGTTGGATGGATCGTAGTAAAGGCATTTTTAAAATTGAAGATTCAGTAAGAGTGGCCAAGTTGTGGGGTAAACGCAAAAATCGTCCAGCTATGAATTATGATAAATTATCACGTTCCATACGTCAATACTATAAGAAGGGCATTATGAAGAAGACAGAAAGATCACAAAGATTGGTATATCAGTTTTGTCAACCATATCATATGTGAGCTGAAATCTTAACAGGAAAGAATGAGGAAAATTAAAGAAATATTTTCTGTAACGATAAAAAGAAATATTAAAAAAAAATAGATGTAGAGTTTTTGCTTAAGAAAGAAATTATTTATTTATATTAATTTATTAAATTATTTATTTATTTATATATTTATTCATCTATTTATTTATTAAAATTATTTATTAAATTTAAATTATTTATTTATTTAAAATTATTTATTTATAAAACCTATTTATTGAAATTATTTCCTTAATATATAATTTATTTATTTATTTTAAAATAATTTCGTGAAAGAAACATTTATTATGTTCAACTATTTATTTATTTATTTATTTATTTATTAACTTATTTATTTATTGAAAAGTGTGTAAATTACTTTCCAATTCAGTGATTCACAAATGTGCGAATATAAGCTTTAAGATTAACTTATTTATTTATTAAAAACGATTTATTTGGTTTTTGAGCAAAAGTTTGAACATGTGCTATAATTGCGACTCTGATAATCTTTAATGTCAGTCGCAAAAATACTTATGATAATTTTGTTTAACTTTGCGATCTAAAACTAGATACTGTTACTAAAGATGAATTCATTTTACCTATCTACTTATTTTCTGAAAGCACAGGCTAGCATTATTAAATCGACTCCCATGCCCATAACGAAACAGAATATATGTTTATATATTTTTTAGTGTCAGAAATTAATATTATAAAAATAATAACCGAAATTATAACGTTTGTATATATTTTTGGGATTCTCTGTGAATAATCATGCTTGAAAATATATCGATATATATCGATGACGATCGATATTGAAAAATATATCGCTATCGATATGTGTATGTGTATATAGTTTTCCCTTGCCTATCCCTTGGTCATAGACTCTATAGACGGCCATCGATATATAAAATTAAGTTTCTAATTTTAAATAGGTTCAACTGCCTTAAATTTTCGAATTCAAATATTTAAAATCCCAGACTTCTCTAAATATATTCAAAGTAATTTCAAAACTCTAATTCTCTAGTGCTAAATATTTTTAATTAATTTTTGTGCATTGTTCTACATTAATTTTGAGATAAATTTCTTTAAAAGAAATTTAACTATTTTGTCTTGAGTTCGGCTTTAATTTAATTTTTCAATTAAATTATATTTTTATTTCGATATAAATGTGAAGCATGTAGACAAAGAAAATTTTGACTGCACAAAGGGTTGAGCTGACGTTTCGATACCTCCCGCAAATCTCTTCAGAGTTCTTTTCCGCGTAGACTACGCGACCAAGGTGGGTTGTTTGTAGTCAAGAGTTGAATATCATCTATGTCATGATATTCACTTTTTTCTTAATCTCGACAACTATCCGTACCTTAGCTGAGTGGTTGGTACGTAAGGTTACAAGTTCTAAGGAGCTTGGTTCGATTCTCAGTTAAAATATTTTATTTTATTTTTTGTGACCTAGAGCCGGAAATAACCCAAATATAATTTAACAACCTAAGGTCGAAGAAAATAAGAAATACCTTTTTTTTATTTTACTTTATCGAAAATTAGTCGTAATTGACTCAGAAACGATCACAAATACTGTTTAAAAATTAGTCAAAAATTTCAAAACTGATTCAAAAGCGGGGAATAAAAGACTCTTCAATAGGAGTCGTACGTAGGGTGCCATTTTCTACCGACAAAAGTATCTTTTATGATCAGCAAATAAGCGCATAAATGATTTTTTTAATCGAGCTGAGGAATCAATAAAGACTCGAATATGATCAATAATTTCATAGATTGCTAGCTGGCATCTTACGTTACTTCAAGGATTTTAAAAGTCGTTTGTTTTTGGTTAATTCTTAAAATTTTTTTTTTTAATTTTCTAAAATCAAAATAACTGATCTTTATGTATTTTTGCCTGCTGCATACGGCATCAATATTGGTTTTTTTCTAGTAACTCTTGTTTTGGAGATATGGTGCATTTAAAAAAAAAATTCATGGCGTGCGGTCACAAATCGCTCACAGTGGCTTAAAACGCCTTAATTTTTTTCGGCAGAGCAGTTTAATGTCGCTTTCAATTAACAACTCTTATTTTAGAGATATTGTGCACTTTAAAAAAAAACTTTATGTTTTATTTTTCTAACGCCGTGACGTGTGGTCACCAGTCTAAACCACTTAAATCGTTTTAAATTTTGTCGGAAGAGCAGTTTAAGGCGGCTTTCAATTAGGCTAAAGATTAAATTAAAAAATTAGACTTAAAAATAAAATCTAAATTACAATAAAAAATATACAAACAATAACTATTGATAGCAATAACTATTCATACATGGATGGATGGACAGTATTGCTAAAGGCTGTTTCACATTATAATACAAGCTTTGAGATTTTTATTAGATTTTGTAAGACGAAAATCAAATCAAAATCAGTCTGACTGTCAAAAAATCTTAAAAAAAATTTTCTCATTACATTTTGTTTCTACACTATCACATTCCAAATAAAACGTAACATAACAATTTGTTTTCACACTGTTGGATCTTTACTTAAGATTTGAGTTCTTCACAAGTATTAATACTAAATCTAATAGTCTGAAAGCCGCTTAAGCACTCAGCTTTGTTCTAACTAGATTTAAGCTGTAAAGGCTTGTGAGCACAGATAGTCTATTCACCATCACATTGCATCTTAAATTCAAGTTATACAAAAATCATAATGAAGTTATTCAGAATCCTCTTATAGCACAGATCAAACATATTTAATTACCTTAAGTGATTTAATTATTTTTGTAAATTTGTTATAATTATCAAAAAAAAAACTATTTCATCTGCTAACTATAATGTATATATTAAATTAAATAATTAAAAAAACAAACTCATTTTAAAATTTTTATATAACCAAATGTTGGCATATTAATTTATTATAAATAAAATATATCTATGATATATGATTAAATATATACAAGCAGACATATAAAATAATATTATGATAATAACAGTTCTATGAACAATGTTTTAAATATTTATTTAATATAAATTATTGCGATTTTAGAGAAATCAAATATTTTAATATTTAATAAAATTATTGTTTTTTTTAGCAAAATATGAAAATATGGAAAATGAAATTCTGCCATAAAACAAATATTCGATTAATATTAAACTATCTATACGAGATATTTATTTTCAAACCTATTTATGTGTTAAATCATATTTTATTTATTACAAGAAAGGTGTTGGTTATTTATTTAAAACAAATCAAAGTAAAATAATATAATAACAATTGGGGTTTTATTTATTAATTATTTAATTTTAAGAAACAACAAACAAACAGCAAATGCTTACTTATTTATTTATTTATTTATTTTAAACTATTTATTTATTTACGGCTGCATGCGTAACGAAAACTTGGCCTGAAGTTAGCATAAGTGAGGAAGGAAATTGTATTGGAACTTAAGGAAATTTTCTATTTAATTTTACATTCGAAATGAATGAAGATTGTAGTAGTGACTCATGACTATATTCTACTCTAATTTGTAATGCCAAATTGTATCGAATAATTCTTTAAGATTCAGTTAAATCTCCTAACTTTGTATATTAAACTCATGCCAAGTATTCGCTAAGCATATAACTCTTAGTTTATTTATTTATTTATTATAAAAAGAAGACAAATGCATTTATAAAACAAATTGCCACTTAATAGATTATCATATAAGTTTGAGTAATTTAACTTATTATGTGGGGTGATTTTTAGACGTTAGGCTAAAAAACATAATGCAGAATGATGATATTTGCATTAGCAAAAGGCTGCAAGTAATGGTATAAATACAATTGGGACGAACGACGATGTTCGCATAGTTCGAAGAACTTGTCGACAAGAACTCTTTGAGTAAACTCATCTTTTGAAACACAATTAAATTGGACGAGCAAACAGCTCTACTCTCTGCATTGCTGTAGATATTTTTGTAGTCCATCGCTACCGGGTTATACAAACCTTCACTGATGCAAAAATCACTTCCATAAATGTTCACACCGAAAAAATTATGAATATTTTTTCCAAAAAATATTTACAAAAATTGATATCAAGTCTTGAAATTTGATTAGAAGTGCCTTAAACTCTAAAAACGCAGAAATTTGGAATAAGTCACACACACCTATCGCGAAAATGTTAAAAATTTGCATAAAATAACAATATTGGAGACAAAAGCCCTAAAATTTATTAAATTCGCTAAATATGTAAAGTAAGTAAATATTTTGAGAAGAGCCATAAAAAATTATGAAAACTCGCAAAAGCTTGCCAAAATTTTATATTTAAGGTCCCTAAACACAAATAAATAAAGATAGCTAAAACTTTGGAAAAATTACACCTTTCGCGAAAATAACAGAAATTCGCGAAAAATTGAAAAATGTTAATCAAGCCATAATTTTCCTTAAAAATCGTTAAAACTCTAAGGAATAATTTGCAAAAAACGGCTAACAGCGGCATAATAGCAAAATCTAAAATATTGTTCAAAAATCGTAAAAACTGAAAAGAAAAATTCGCCAGAAGTTAAAAATCCCCAAAAGTGTTGAAAATAAAATAAACTCGAAAAGAATGCGAACAAAATCGCAAGTTCGCGAAAATTTTTAAATATATTCAAGAAATCACCAACACTGTAAAGAATAACAAAATCTCAGGAAATAAGATAGATAGCAGAAATACCGAAAATTCGCAAAACTCAGCTAACGTCACAGAAATTGCAATGTCTAATAAACAAACACGTTTAATTTTGATGTCTTAACAAAACCACTGCACTACAATGGACATTTTTTGATATTTTCGAATTAAAAACAAAAAATTAAAAATATTTAGTCATCGTTCGACGACGCAAGAAATAGAAATAAACCTATCGCAAATTCGGTACGCATGGCAACTTTCGTCGAACGTACTGATTGTGTGTATTTTCATGTGCACAAATGTATTTTATTTCCTACTACGAATATTCGTTACGAAAAATTCGTCATTCGTCCCAGTTGTGTTTATATCATAAAGCTGGCTTATCGGTATGATTAATTTCAAAAATGTTCTACTCAAAACAAGAGCTTAAATTTTTACCCTCTCCGATTTAATAAAATATAAAATATTTATTCTGCTCTTATGTTCGTATAATATGGCGTACGAGTCAGATACCTCTTATGGTTCCTATTTCATAGCCGTCCAAAGTTTGATATATCGGCCATTTTTTAGATTGAATAACTTTAAAGCGTGTCATCAGATTTTGATAGTTTTGGTCTTAGCAAGAATAACATAGCTTCCTACAACAAGTGCCTCTAAAATGACAAAGTATCCGTTATCCTTAAATATCCTGAAAAGTGGTATTTATCATTTTTATTTATTGATGCAGGAAATGCAGTTCTCTTTTTTAAAAAATAATTATTATTTTGCTTTCTCTTTTTTTCTAAGATATTGAATTTTTTAGAAATTATTGCATCATACCACACGAAAGTAAATTTTTGCTTAAAAAACGTTGAATTGCACTTTTTTTAATACAATTAAGAAAATTTCAAATATTTTCTGGAAAAAAAGAAATGCTATAAGTTTTGTTACTTCAAGACAGTGATGGAAAATTTAGAACTATTGTACTATTTTCAGTACTTTTTTTAACATGTTTACAACAATATTTCTGACGTAATGCTCAGAATCTTGACTTCTAGTGCAATAAAAAATAAAATTCTACGATAAATAAACAGTGTTACCATCAAAAGGTGTTTCAAAAAACCGCGGAAATAATAAAAAAAAGATGGAATATGGTTGACCATGCAGGCCATCTTTGGAACTTACCGCTAAGCTCAACCCCAAAGGGGTGAAAAATTTATAAATTTTCTATCACTCCAGCTTTTTGGCACCATAGATAGAGTTTTTGTAGAAATGTTAAATTCTACAAAGTTTTTTAGCAATGAGCTTATCACATTTTTGATTTCAGCTGCATACGAAATGATTTGACAAGAACTTTTGTAGTAATTAATCGAACTTTTCCGTCAACGATATCTCTCGAAGGCATCAATCAGTTTTAATAAAATTTTCAGCAGTCGATTTTTTTTTTGAGTTTAAGAGTTGATTGGATTCGATCAATTTAGTAGCTCAAAATTTATTTAATAAGAAAACATTGTTTTGAAAACTTTATTTTTGAACAATTTTAAGATCTACCTAACCGAAATCTAAGTATGCCATAAATCTGATTCCGATAGGTTAAACCATTCTTAAGTTATGAGAGGTTTGCATACATACACAGTGTATTACACACATACACACACATTCACATACATACATCTCATACATACATCCATACGGACATCATCGTAAAAGTACTCAGAATCGATTTCAATGACCTCAAACGTCGAAATATAATTAAGATATATTCAAATGTCAAGAATAGTTCTTTTCTATGATAACTAAGAATACCTAAAATATTTTTTAAATTCTTAAAAAAGTACCATTAAGGTGAAAAAAGTATTTTTTAAGTTGAATTTCAGTACCATATCGAAATTTGTATTTTCCAACACTGCTTCAAGACCACTTTTTCATATGCCATTTCTCTTGTTGCTGAAAGTTTTTACATAATATATATAATATGCTTTACACACACTGCTTATCTAAACAGCGAAAAATCACCCATTACATGTTGTGCTTTAATTTATTATAAAAAAAAAATGTTAAGCAATAAGATATTGCAAAAACTTTTGCATTACAATATCACTGGTTTGTGCCTAAATATTTATAATAACTCAATAAATTAATAATTCATCTATTTATTTTATATTCTGTATAATACATTTATTAAAATGTTTTAATTTTGCTTACTTTTATAATTTATTCAAACTAAGATTTACTTTGTCGATCACTTGATCCTAAACGTTTGATATACTCACCTTTTCGCAGCTCCTTTTTGGCAGGTTTCAAATCTGTCTTTAAAGGGGAGTGCTTCTACTTCTTTTGTAATTTAAGATAACTTATTTAATAAAATGAAATATTAATATATTTATTTATTTATTTATTTGATTATTTATTTATTTATATATTTATTTATTTATTTACAAATAATAGTGTAAAAAGAAACAAACTTGAATAAAATTGTACTTTGGCCAATGTCACTTGCAATGATTTTCCTTTTGTTTGTAGTTTAAAATTTCATAATTAGTAAACTCCGAGGAATTAGATAAGAGTTTTTGTTCTTGGAATGTGGAATTCTATTCGCATGGTAATATAAAGTAATAAAAAAGTCATAAAAAGGCATATAAAATTTTAGAATATATAAACTCTGACCACAATTTTGGTGTACACTATAAGCTACAGGGTCTGAAATTCGACCACATCGGGTCTTAAGAGCCATTAAGTGCTAATAAATTTTAGATACATTTTTAGACACATGTTTACAGTAAATCACGTTCCGGAAAAATGTTAGCCGTTACCGACTGTATTATGCAGATTTTAAATATATAATTATAATTTTCTTATCAGCTCTAGTTTTCGAGATATATCGTTATGTCAAAAATGGAGGCACTTGCAGGACATATATGAGCATAACTTGAGGACGACATACTCTTTTCAGTTAAGTAAAAAATTCAAAATTCGACAAAAAAAAATCTTTAAGCAAACCAAACAGTTTTTCTAAATCTGCACAGTAGTTTTGGTGATATCGTAAAGTTTTGAGCAAAAAAAAATAATTTTTTATAAAATGTTTTTACATATTTGTTTGTACAACTTTATAACAAAAAAAAAAAAAGATACAATAACGGGCTAGTTTTTTGTCCAGTAGCACGTAGCAAAATATATTTCAAGAGAATTCAGCCCTTCTTTATTCAAATTGGGGTAGGACTTTTGATTTTTTTCACAATTTAGTGACAGAACTGAATTAATAAAATCTTAATTTCCTTACAACAGTAGCAAACACAAAGTCAGAAATTGCTGTTGTATGTAAATTAAATTTTTATCAATTCAGTTATATCACTGAATTATGAATAAAACCGAAAGTTGTGCACCGATTTCAACAAAAAATGTCTCAATTCTTTTGGAATACATTTAGCTATTGTCTACTATATCAAAAATAAGCTCGTTGTTGTATTTTTAGTTTTTACACATTCTTAAAAACAAAAAACTCAAAATTTTGTATATAATTTTTTTTTTTCGAGTTAAACTTTTATGATATCTCCGAATGTACTGAGCAAATTCAGATACAATACTTGCACGGCCTCAAAATTATTTTACTGTCGAATTTCGGTTTTTATTCTTTATTGAATAGAAAATTCCCTTCTCAAGTTATGCTACTATATGTAGTGAAAGTGCCTGTATTTTTTACATAACGCTGCATCGCGAAAACTACAGGTGATGGAAAAAATGGAATACAGATTCGCGTTCAACATTCTATATAACTAAAGAAATTACTTTCATTTCCAGCGAACGAATAAGTTTTTTGAAATTTGTAAACATGTGTAATCTAATAACAAACATATACAATGTATATGTTTGTTATTAGATTATACATTCCATTAAATTACATTGTATATTATACATTAGAGTTGAACCATTTATTTTTCGAAAAATTTTATAGCAGAATCGTAATCTAAGGACGATTTGAAAAAGTTTTCGCCAAGAAACTATTGGTCGGAAACCAATTCCTAGCCCGTTCAAAGCGATAGGAACTTTCAACATGGGTGCAGTCTATGAGCAAAAAAATAAAAAAAATTTACCTTAAGGGGGCACTCTAACTCGCCCCTCAAGTACCAGGACTTTTTAGTTTCTTTAAATATATGTAGCAAGGATTAACTGAGCCAATTTTCACAACTCCAAGATTTATTTCCTTCGATTTGCGTAATTTTAAAGTTTTATATATAATAAAGGAATTCACAAGGTAGTCCTAAGTGTTCTAACTGTTGTACGTACTAACGTTATACAATAGTTGTATGTTTGCTGTAGATATTCTCAATAAAAAATATATAATATGACACCACAACTTATTTATATATGTTTTTATGGTGTGCTATGTGTTCAGCAGAATAGTTTTCGCATAAAACCGTCTCTATTTAAAATTTAAATTTTTGTATTTTTATTGCATGAACATAAAAATTTTTTATTTAATGTTTTGATGTTTAATGTTTGAAGTTTTTTGTCTTTAGTATTTGAATATATGACAGGGTATTCAAATATGTCCTATTTGAAATGTTGTACTATGTTAGTACGTATGACATTACTACACCTTGTGAATTCCTTTAATATTTCATTTAAAGTAATAAAATTTGTGAACATAATTTTAAATGCTATTTTTGCAAAGCGGCTATAGGAATTACAAATGCAAGTTGCATACATTTTTTTTTGTACGAAGAAAATTTATTAGAATGACTATGTATGTACGTATAAAGAAATGTCCATGCTTTAAGAAATGCATGCATTTGCACATATTGATTGATTCTTTTCTAAAGAAAGTAATTCCATCTGCAACACAAATGCCATGTCATATTACATATACAATCTCTTATAATGATACACGCACAGACACACACACACAATGATAGCACTACACCTACACGCATTCACACACTTACATACCTTCAATGATTCCCAGCGGTAAATTGCAGAAGTAAAGAGGCCTTCTAGCAGACATAAGGCATGTCATGTTTAGCAGACATAAGGCATGACAATCCGCATTCCATACTCATTTCATTTTTATCCCGGTTGGCCATGTCTTTCAAACATCTTACAAGACCGATGCATACCAATGTTAGAGCGTCGATGACCTGTAGGTGACAGCTCAAACAGATCAGTGAGGACAATTTCGAACAAATGACCGCTAGTTCATACATGACAACAAGAGCGACACTGGCACCCATCTTTTCATTAATGACAATGTACAGAACAACATCCTCAAAAATGTCCCCATTACATTTTTTCGTCTATTTCTCTTTTACACGTGTTCTACAATAACAATTTGAGGAATTTGTCGCCCAGAGATTATTTAATACAAGAAATTTTAATAGACATTGTAACAGAACTTTTCATCAGCTCAATTTCGCTCAATTTTAACAAGCAAGAACATATCAAAATAATTCAAAGTGATAACAGACTGAGCGACAATGTCCACAAGAAGTTCATTTGCTGGTATACGAACAGTATTGTTATTTGTTGTAACGAAATTATACAAAATTTTAAATTGAACATTGCAAAACTAGCTTGCGGACAATATCTACCAACTAGTTAGCATGACCAGTTGAGTAGTTATTCTTTTATCCATTATTTGAGTACGGTTTCTGTTAGATTGTCTTAAAAGGAACTGTAATCGACAAATGTCGATATATCCTTAAGTAGTCCTTGATGAAAATGTCCTCTACGACGGGTTGGCCAACCGGGATCATTGCAGCGCAGGCCTTCCACAGTCACTTCCCAATATAGGGACTCTTACAGTTCTCTTGTAGCGAGCCATTTTTAAGGCTTTTTTAAAGAAGGTCTGCTAAGAAGTTAATAGAGGTGCATAATTTTTCCCTATATCAGTATGTATTTCCATAGCGCCTTCTTATGGTGTGATTAATGTGATTTTTTATTTCGAACTATTTCTTTTCGTCCCAAGCAATTTGTTATACATTGAATTGAACATTATGTAGTTCCGGCGGAATAATTAAAAAAAATTAGTAAATTTCAGTTTTATAAACAAATTACACGCGAAAAAAGAATACGAGAATGTTTGTTATTTCCAAAGCACTTTTTTAATTTTTTAGTCTACATATCCTGCTTAAAGAAGGGAATGTGGAATATGTATCGAACGAAAAATCAAAAAATAAAGTACTACTTCCATCTTTGCCTCTACAATAATGCAGTTTGCAAGTGTATCGGGTTTGCAGGACTTTAAGAAGGCCTAGAAGTTGCAGGCCTGTTGACTTTTACAACTGGTTTCATGTTTCCTATGAAGTGAACATCACTTTATTTTATTGTATTTTATTTCATTTTGTTGTACATTTTTATTTTGCTACAGCAAAAAGGAAATGATGGAAAACTTATTGTATGAATGAATGACAGGTACATGCATTTAAAAATACAAATATTAAATTCGAAAAAATAAATAAATAATAACGATGGAATGAACAACTGAATAAACATATAAACACATTTGATAGAGTGGCCAAACTTTTAGATTTAAAGTTGTAAACCAAAAAATTTTAGTTTCTTTTAAGAGATAATTATATTCTCATTTAAATTCTCAGATCCTTATCAAATCATTATTCGAGTAAAGAAGTTTATGATAGTTCCACTTAACTAGTAAATAGTAAGAATAATTTTGTTTTGTATAATTAGAAAAATGCAAATTTCATGTGAAATCAAGAAGAAATCAAAATAATATGATCGTAATTCTCTGAAAACTAACTGAATATCAATTTCATTTGCTTAGCAGCTTGCCTTCCTATTTCAAAACGAAAATTTTATATACATCCTCATACATACTTCTAAAAACGATTATGATGTTTTTGATTTTGATGATGTTTTAGTTGTCAGTTTATTGTTGGATAGTGATATGGTAGAATTTTTATATAGAAGGCAAACATATGATTGAATGGTTGCTTTTAGTTAAAAGGATTCACCGCAATATATACATAAATACTCACTCTCATATTTATACCGCACAGTGGCACAGAATCGAAATATGTTTGAAATAAATCAGACATTTTGTAGTGGATAACACGATTAGTATAAATATTCACATGAGCAGTGTTAATATTAAATCTTAGAAGTAAGTTGAGCTTCTCACATGGCCCAGGAACGGAGCTGTGAAGTCCCAAAGTATGATTAATCGGACATGTAAAATACTTCAACAAGTGTCAGTAAGTTTTTTTGTTTCTCGCTCGATTTAAAAAATTTGTTGTGCTCTGATAGCCTATATCAAGTTCTACAAAATCATGTTTGGTTATCTTATCTTTTACATTTAGTGAGGTATAGTCGCTTGAAAATTAAAATGTCTAAATGTTTCAAAACCTTTGTGTCACAATTTGTTCTTTGTTATTTAAACAAGCAAATTTAAAGTTGTTTAAAAAGAATTTTATTGAAATATTAGTTTTAAGTTGGAAAATATACAATTTTTAATTTAAAAAAAAATTTAACCATTCTTTTCTCAATAACTTTTATAACTTTTACACATGTGCCTAAAATGTATATACATGTAAATGACTTAAGAAAAAAAAATTGATAAAATTAAAATTTTTTTTTACACTGGGCGCTGCCTATTCAGCCTATTTTCTGACAAAGTTTAGATTTTAGCCTATAGCAGAAACTCTTATGTATTTTTTGCCAAAGAATTTTAGACGCCTTGCAGAAAATGTGGAGTCTATCGATAAAACCATAAACAAATTTTTGGGTTTCTTGAACTTCCTTAGGAATTTTGAGGTTCTTAGAAGCAAGTCTTAATTTTCTTTGATTCTCATTTCAAATGATTTTTTTCGTGTCCGTTGAAAGTATAGTTAAATATTTTTAAATGAAAACTGTTTTAACATGCTTTAATAGATTATAAATAGATGTATATAATTCGATTTTTGTATAAGACTGTCCATTATGTGTTAAGCGGCCCGTCCATTAAACAATATTATAGCAGATATTATTGTAGATATTCTTGTCATTTTGACCTATACTATGCAATAAATGGTATACTCAAAATATAATGTACTTAAAATTAACTGAAATTGCAATATAAAATGAATTAAAACTCAATTCAAAACCGGTCTACTTATTTTTCATTTAAGTTTAACAAAAATGTTATTCAATTTTAAAGTTAAAGAGTTAACACACTTAAAACCATAAAAAATTAATGATTCCTTATTTGTTTGAATCAATTTAACTGTCAAAAGAACTAATAGCAGTTTCCGTTAAAATAAAACAGGTTTCCTTGTTTCAGCTATTTTTACTGTTAAATAATCAAGCCCAAGTTCCGTAACAAAAACTAATTTTTGCTTTATTTTTAAATGTTAGAAGCTTATTATTTCGTATATTTGGCGCATATTCAGAAATCATAACCAAAGTCGGAACTAAAAAGTATTTCATAGATAGTTATAGATCTTATTCACAATTCATAACTACTGCAGGAACTGCTATTAGTTGGCAAAAGAAATGCAACCCTGCATATTGGTATATAGAGAAAATACAATGTCGATAATATTTTGAACGATATATACCGTAATTAATTAAAAAGCTTATGAAGCTATTAAAAACAGTTTTTGTTCTCATTCAAATTCTAAAAAAGTAATTTTTTGGTTATAGTTTGTATATACTCATAGAAAAATGTATCATCGCATTGATGACACCCTATCATCAGAATTCTGACATCAATGATATGACAAATGTCATCAATACAACGAAAACTGACATCAATCTAATGACAAACGTCATTATAGAATTTTGTCACAGATTAAGTGTCATCAATGCCATGATTGGAATGACGTCAATACGACGTTACTTATTATATATTATTAAATTGTAAAATATGTATTAGAGAAATAAGTAAACAATGTTATAATGTTTGTAGCTTGTATTTTAAAACAAATGTTATTGTTTTATTTTTTATTTTCGTGTTTAAACACATTTTTAAAAAAGTTAAAAAAACATGACATTGCATTGATGTACACTTATCATCATTACTATGACAGATAAAATACGCAAGACCTTTTAAGAACTAAGCCAGTACAGCATACATACACAAGAAAAATATTGAAACAAGCAATAGTATGACACCTTTTCATGATATTGATGTCACATAGTCATCACATGTGTCATCAATATCAAATAGAATGAGCGCGAAGAGAGTAAAGTGCGGAAAAACAACAAAAACATACTCTTGACACAAATGAAATAAAAGAAGTTGTGGCAGAAAACTATTCTGTTTGTTTGTTCTAGACCAGTTGTGTTTTTAAAGCTAATTAAATAGTACCGTGTGGTGTTCTTGTGAGTGAAATTTATAAGTATAAATTGCATAAATATTTTTAGTTATTTGTTATTAGTTGATTTGATTACACTTTTTGCTTGTTTTTGAAGTTTCTTTGCATTTTCATTTTTGTTGTTATTTGCTGTTGCCTTCCTACTACTTGGGGAGAAAAAAAGTGTAATTATATCAACTTAATAAATTGCAAAGCAAAAGTGGATAGAAAAAATAATAAGTAATATAATAAAAGTGAAAATTTTTTTCAAGAAATATTATATGAATAAAATAAGTTTTTATTGTAGTAAAAACATAATTATATTGTAGTTTTTATTTATTTCGACATAATATCAGTTATAGTTTATCAAAGATGATTAATGACAGCTGATGTAAAAGTTGACATCACAAAGATGTAAAGTGTCATTGGGTCAAAAATGAAGACACTTGACATAGTATTGATGTCAAATTACATCAGCGTTACGACGGGGTTTCTATCAGCGACATCATATTGATGACATTTTAACATAAAATTGATGTCAATTCGTCCTTTCTCTGATGTCGGTGTGTCATTGCATTAATGATAGATTTGTCATCATTGGTATTGATGACCAGCTGATGTAAAGGTTGACATCACCGTGATGTTAAGTGCCATGGGGTCAAAAATGAAGACACTTGACATAGCATTGATGTCAGATTACATCAGGGCTATGAGGCTTTTTCTATCAGTGTATAAATCAATTAATATAAGAATTAAGTTCAACCAATAAAATTTTGTTGATCAAAAACACATCTCTAGTTTATTTTCTTTTTGTATGTAATTTTTTCGACGCATTAGAAATGGATGTAGTCAGCTGTTCTTTGAATGTGTAAGTTAATTAGCAGTTAGTTACAGCTTTGCCCATAACTAAGTGTAAACTTTTTGTGCTGAAAGTAACCAAGTGTGAATAACTTAAATAGGTACTTAAAAAAGTTAACATTTAGTGATGATTTCTGAATATGCGCCTTTATCTTTAATTATTATTTTATTAGATTTATATTTTTACTCACTGTTCGTTATGTTAACTTCTTCTGGGAATCGAACAAAGCTCGTTCAGTTTTGAAATCCAACGTTCCACACAATCAGCCAAAGCATAGTATGTAATTTTTATGCATTTAACATTACAAATTTTATGCATTTAACATTACAAATTAAAGAAAACATACGCATGGTCTTCGCTGAAATTGAACATGTGACGTCTCGTTTAATAGTCTAACATATTAACTACAACATTACTTATTTAAAATGTGTATTTATATATTTTTAATTGCAATTCCAGCTAATTTTACGTACAGATTATTTTGAGTATTTGTGCGTATTTGTGTGCAGACAATATTAAAAGCAACCGAAAATCCTTATTAATGTTTATTTAGCTTTTTTATGGAATTTTGGAATCAGTTAAAAATAAGATTGCTTAGAATTTTAAATGTTTACTCTTTTAAAAATGATTGCAGGGAATACTTCTTAAACGAAATACATTCCGTTAGTGTCATAGTATTATGAGTAGGGTATTCATTTTAATCGACTTTTCAATTGTTCGATTAATCAATTAATCGAAATTGAGGTTTTTATATTACTGGATCAATCGAGTAAGACTTTTATTTCGTTCGAGTTATTCGAGTAAGCTTTACTGCTCAAAATTATTCGAGTTAATCGGAAAAATTGGAATTTAATCGGTTTTTTGTACATTTTTGTGGACAAAAATAAAACGAAACAAGTTTTTTCGCGTTTTTATATATTTTAATAATGAACACAAAAGAAATTCTGTAAAATAGTTTTTTTTTTCACTATTCAATGTTGCGCTTTGAGAAAATTTTGCGCTAGGAAATATTTAATAACATTCCGACCTGTCCTGTATTCAATGCAGAATAAAAATAATCAGAATTGGCATAACACTATTGTTGTTATAAATATTAACTTATAATACTTGGGAAATATTTGCCTAAAAAACGTAACCACTACTTTTAATTATTTCTTTATTATTTAATTATGCTGCAAAAAGCTATTTTTTATATTATTTTAATAAATACGAACGCATATTTGAAAAAATATTGTAATTAATGGAAATACAATTTTAACTTGTCTGTAGGTTACGTTTTTTTGGCAAATATTTGCCAAATGTGACCGTACCTTAAGGCTTTTATAATTCCGAACATTACATTCTATATTTTAATACGAAACATCTACTTAACTAGTTGCTCTCGAAACATCTTCTTTATTCCAAATAATTTTTGTTTGGTGTTTATATTAACGGATTTTTTTAAAAGATGTTTGAAGTTGGTTTCTTTCTCCCTATTATTGTTACTACATTTACATAACTTTTTGATCATGCGGACTATTAGTATAAAATAACGTTCGAATTCAATGGCAAATTTCATATAAATAAAAAAAATTTCCACTTTTTATTAAGAAATCTACAAAAACTCACTAAGAAAAAGAAAATTTACATAATATATTTTAATCAAGTTATTCGATTAATCGACCAAATTTACTCGAATAAATTTTTACTCGAAATAGAAATTTTTTGTTTCATCGAACATTATTTGACTTTAATTATTCGATTAATCGAGCAAACATTATTCGAGTGAATACACTAATTGTGAGTGTACAATATTTTCAAAAAAATTATTGCCCAATTTTCCTAATAGTAAAAAAGTAAACATAACACTGAAAAATTTTGCCACCACATTACACAAGTTTTTTGACTGCACAATAAAAATCTCGAATCGAAATGGAGAAAAGCGACAAAAAATATTTACATGGAGTTTTCTCAAAATATGCCTGATAAAATTTTTTTGTATGTTCACTACTGCTTCCGACATATGTTTGGAAGAAAAATGTAACATTTTGTGAACTTTCATGAATGCAGTTTTGTGCTGCACTAGCCACTTTTTTTATTTTATTTTTAAAAAGTAGCTTTTTGTGCTGCATGTGTATAACTAACTGCGGTGTATTGATTAACTTCTGTTTATTAAAAATAAACGTATAAATGTTATTAGAAATGATATTTATATATAATAAAAAGTAAATATTGATGAAACTTGGTTTTTTTATATCTGTTTTTTTATTTTCTTTATATAAAGTTTTTTTTTACAAAATGTTTATCAAATTAATGATATCGAACACAATTAATGCTTTATATCTCAGAAACCAGAAATAATTTCGCGAAATTATAATTTTTCAATTATATGGAAACTGCGATTTTTATCAATTGCGATTTTTTAACTTAATTTTAAATAAAATCGACATTTGTCGATCGATTTTAATGATTTTTGGCTTGTTTTATTTCTAATATAAAAAAAAATTATAAATATGTAAAATTATTGATTGCCCTTTTAATTTTTTGTGAGTTTTTGAAAACAAAAACAAAGTCTAATTATGCATCAAGCAACTGATTTTTCGCCGCTTGTTTCTGAATAACTCCTAGATCATGCTTAATTTGAAAGATAAGAACCATATCTTTCAAATATAAAAAAAGTTCGTAGAAATCTGTCTAGAAACAAAAAAGTTATGCCTGTTGACATTTCAAACTCCAATAAAACCGGTCTTGTACTACATTTACCATTATAAAATCACTTTACGAAGTAACCTAGAAAAAGTAAAGGAATTTTCGTTCTCTATTGGATCCAATGAAACAGAATTGGTACATGAGAACCACTGAATAATGTTAGTGTATCAGAGTATAATCAACTCTTTTGTAGCAAAAAAAAATCGATTCAAGTGAGAAACAAAAAAATGAAATCAGTTGAAAGTTTTGCTATGAGCGAAGTGCGGTATTTTGGGACTTCAGAGTTCCACTTCAAAACAATGTGGGAAATTCATATTCTAACGTTAGAAAGAAATGTTTCTCTCCTATTTTCTAAAATATTTTCATTATGCTCCACCGTGTAATATACGGTTTCAAATTTATTGTATTGTATATAGGAAAAAGTAATTTATTAAGAACAATTCGAAAAATGGGAATAAAAAAAATAATCCAATGTCCCTGTGTTGCCAGTTTAATTTCAATTTGAAGTGATTTAAATCTCGTATTCAATTTTCACGAAAAAGTGGCTGCTTTTTATATTTTTAATGATTGTCAACTGATTTGGAAGCTTTTTAAAATATTTAAGTTTTTTTAAACTCTTCCTCATTTTAGCGATACACGCAAATTTATCTCCAGCTTTAACACGTTTTTATATTATTAATGATTCTGAACATATTTTTAAGGTGTTTC
The DNA here is from genome assembly GCA_956483635.1 of Panzeria rudis. Lineage (NCBI taxonomy): Eukaryota > Metazoa > Arthropoda > Insecta > Diptera > Tachinidae > Panzeria > Panzeria rudis. The sequence goes on from OY101447.1 coordinate 121,299,527, forward strand.
CGATTTTGTATTTTTATGTTTTCTTGCAAATTGTCGTTACTTTTGCAATACATAAAATTTTCACCAATTAACAACATTCTTTTACATTTTTAATGATTACCCCTTCTATTTTTTAATGATTCTGAACTATATACCTGCGGAAAATTTGGTGAAAAATGATCCAAAAGTACTCGTCCTATGACTTGAGAAAATGGGAGTGGTGCCAAAAGCAAGGATTAGTGAATGGTAGAAAAATACATATCGTGTAAATGGTCACATATTAACCTTTTAAATCAATTTAGTTGGGACTCGGACAGATATTTTAGTAAACAGCACTGAACAAATTCGTTATACCAGCGTCAAATCTGTACTTCTGTATGGATCCGAAACTTGGAAGGTAAGCAGCTAGATTACGAAAAAGCTGCAGGTATTCGTCAATAAGTGTTTGAGGCGAATCCTAAAGATATTCTGGCCTGAGCGCATAAGCAATGTGAATCTGCTAAGAGCGTGCAATACGGATCCCTTGGACGTTGAAAGATCTTTCTGAAATTTCCATAATCAGCCTACAATGGAACACACAAGGCAAAAGAAGCGTAGGACGACCCAAATGTATATGGCGCAGATCAACTGAAGCTGAAATGTCCAGTAGGGGGATGACTTGGCCACAAGTAAAGAGACTTGCGTAAGACAGAAATAGATGGCGAGATTTTGTAAATTTAATTTAAATGTAATTTTATTGTGTTTTGCTAAAAGCTCCAAACGGAGTAACGAATCTTGAATGATACTTAATATACGTTGACTAAAAAAAAAAATAAATAAATAAAACTGAACAAATTCGATGTTGTTGTATGCTTTCATAAAAGGGAATAACAATTGTAGTTTTCTCATAAAATCAAAAGCAATAAAAGAAGAGAGCAATTCAAGAATGGACATTATGAACACTTCGGACACTGAAGTTTTGTGCTCACATTTATATTATATTCCAATTAGGTATCCATTAGATAGTTCAGTGATAAGTCACAATGTGCATAACCAATTAACCCCGTCCTAGGCCATCCCCATGTAAAAGTGACTGGTACGCTTCATAGGAAGTGTTAGAACTCCTATTGGTCCCTACCACCTGGTGACCGGTTACTTGACTTATTTTGTGTCAGTTCCATTTACCGTAGGGATGCTACTTCAGCTACATGCAATCTTTAGCAAATTATTGTCATTTCCGCCACAGGCGTGATTTTTCTCCAGATTCCTTCTTCTCACTTTCACAACTTTAGTATATATAGCCAAATTTTGATACGTTTTTCGATTTTTGCAAAATTTTCTCACATCCCGGTGTATGCGCTTGTATGCCTATGACTCTTATTTTAGCGCAAAAAATATAAGTTGTAACATAACTTTTATTTTTACAAGTTAAAAATAACTATTATTTTTGCCCAAAAAAATATAAGCTAAAATTAACTTCTGTTTGCTCGAAAAAATAAAATCAGAAAATAACTAGTATTTTTTCTCAAAGAAGTAAAAGTCACAAAAATAAAAAGCACAACGTATCTGGGATATATTGCCGACGACGATGAAAATGATATACGTGATTTTTTTGTTTAAAACTTTACAAATAACTATTATTTTCGGTCACTGATTTGAAGTGATTTCTGAATTGTTTTTGACATTTGTTTCGCGTTCATTTGCTGCGTGCATTTGCTCACCAGTAAAATTTCAAGCGGAAAACTGAAGAGCTGATCTCCGCGCGCTGCCGCATTCCGCATTCCGCGTACATTAACCTTCCAATATAAAAGTTTGTGCTTCAGATAGGCGAGATATATGAGGGGGTTAGAGCACAAGGGATTCAATTGACAAAACTAAAAAAAAAATTGTTAAATTTAGGAATCAACACTTAGTACTAATACCTATCACTCTGCAAAAATTCAGACTTGCATGATGACCTCAATCAAATATATGCATTGCCAAGCCAAAATATTAAGTATGAAATGCATAGAAACAAAAAACTTTAAAGCTCAATTATTCAGAATTATTCAGGGACTTTAATTTCCTTAAATAATCAAAAATTCCTGATACATTGACCCACATACGCCGTTTAATAAAATATAATTTAGAAGTTTTGACTCTTAAGTTTGGCAAATTTTTACTTTGACTAAATTTATACAATAAAATATTCCATGCAATTTGTTTTTATGAAGCAACAAGTGGAGAAAGAAATTGGGTAAAAAATTTCAAGGAAACCATCTGAAATTTTATTTCATATTAGTCCTTACACCTAACTTACTTTCCTTTCTATCCCAATGGCGAATAAAAAAAGTTGCATGCCACAAATTTCATGAAATATTTCATCGCATAAATGTCGTCTTTTATATGGGCTAACTAGTTTTATAATGGTAAAAATTCATTTTCCCTTTTCCAATACCTTACATCTTCATACACTTTATCCTGTTAAGTGAACAATGACATTCACGTTTTTTTTTCTTCATCTTCTTGTTGTGCAGTAGTTATTTCTGTTGCTGCAATAGTTTATTGAGTGAATAAAGACGAAAATTTATTGTCTCACATAAAAAATTGGATTGATTCACAACATAAAATTTTACAATACACTGCCGTCATCGGAACACACATACTCTAATGTGCCATACAATTTAAAATAACAGCAAAAAACAGTGAAAAAATACAATTCTTTACATCAAGATGTTCATAAAATTACTAGCTGATATGTGTGTGTACATATGAAATTTGCACTGAAAGAAATCAATATCGGAAAATATATTGGAAAATATATTCATACTTCATAATATTTCAAACTATTTATTTGTTTCAACTAACCTCCTCTTTATAGAACCC